>OZ038444.1:10372853-10401357 GCA_964036265.1 Daptonema setosum | reverse complement strand
AATTTTAATAATTTAAGACCAATTCAGTTCGATGAACGGTTGTGTCGTGATCGATGGTCGTGAGACGGCACCATCGATGGCCAACAGCTCGATGTTCGATGGTCTGTTCGACCGGGAATTACTTGACAGTTGGTCATCAACATGGTGCTATCATCGTGTTAACATGGTGTTATTATGGTGTTAACCAGGTGTTGTTATGGTGTTAATCTGATGTTATTATGGTGTTAACATGGTGCTATCATGGTGTTAACATGGTGTTATTATGGTGTTAACATGATGTTATTATGGTGTTAACCTGGTGTTATATTGGTGTTAACCTGATGTTATTATAATGTTCTTCATTGTCCAAGCCACTCACGCAACTTTTAAAAAAGCTGTGTGTTCGTAGTAATCGGAAACAATGTTTTAATAAACCGAAGACAGAACCCGAGCAATACTTCAAGTTCAATCACCAGGTTTTCAGTTGCAAATTAATTATAGTAATTAATTATCTTAAATTTGTTTTTTATATTATTAATTTTAATATATAATGTATAATTATGTATGCTGTAATTATTATGTAAGGCGCGCTAACGATCGGAGTACCCGGCTGGCTGCATGCACTCTGGACGGCACATCAGGGTTACGGTAGGGCTCCATGGTCGCAGATTGTTCAGCCCACCGTTGATCTACTCAGGGTTGGCTAGATTTTGTTCTGATTCATTTTTTTCTATAAAGAGAGTTTCAAGGTAGTCGATATATTTCATGTAACTCTCTTCACTTTGTTTCATGGCCTCCATTTGTTCGGGCAAGTTTTACAATCACAACACAAATTATACATATGTGCAGACGACCCTGTTTGTGTATTTATACAAATGTCATTATAACTGCTTGCGGGAGTCCTTTACACACAATGAAAAGTTTTACAACATTTGTTAGAGGAAAATCAGTTACGAAAAAATATGTTTATGCATGTAAATACAGTAACTGAAGTTATGTTTTGTGTATTTGTTTCAGAACGGAGTGCCTGTATCCGATGTACTGATAATGGCATTGAATGGTATCGGTAACCGCAATGAGTTAGTGAATAAATACAGTGGCATTATAGTTTGATCAGAGACAGATAAAAATTCTGAATGTCCGCCATCATTGTGAAACGTTTTCATGCATAGAGATGTAAAGAATTCTGACGGAAACATGGTCGGAATCCAAGTTCATTCCCTAAGGAATATTCACGAAAAAAAATTGCTAGAAAAGTGCATGTTTCGCTCCGGATGTGCATTCAGTCTTCCATATACCTGAAAACCAGTACTTCATACACATGAGATTCATTCATCGATTATTATTCTGAATACAGTAATGCGCTGATACAGAATCGTTAAATCAAGCGGCATTTCATTTACATATATTAGCGAACAGATCATGATTGTATGAGAAAAGTGTGAGAGTGTCTGTAAGAAATAATGTTTTAATGTATTAATGCATATGTATTAATACTAATGTAATAATATATCCGGTATTTGATGTGATGGTGACAACATATTGTAAGACTGATTCAGCGTGAACACCTGGTTCACCAATCCGGCCACCGGGCAAGCCTACAAAGAATCCGAGATCTATCGCAATGATCGATTCGCTGGTTTGATGCAGCAGATCGCCGACAGTGATGATCCGATACGACTCTTTTATGACAGTAACATGACCGACTCTTTTGTCAAGGATATTCAGGCAGGCGGAGGTGGGTCTTGCTTATCTCCATCACAAATGTATCCGAGGTTTATATCTTAACGTCGGTGTACATAAATCTAGTGTATAAAATACATCACCTTCGCTTCAAGCCAGGGTTAACTACAGCTCGGCTTCAAGATGAAGACCTCGGACACCTGGCATAAGCATCTAGAAGTTATAATATTACTACATTATATACAATTTTGGTTACCAGCGCAATGGTATGCCGTATTTTTACTGTTTTGAGTGTTTTATACAGGTATAATAACTCGACAAGACATGAGCAAGTATCGGTCCGAGGTTCGAGTTGATGACGTTCTGTACAGTAATCTGTCTGAAGTTAAACTCCGCGTCTGCGGGCCACCACCACCGGCAGGTGCTGCTTTTGCAATGGGAATCATCAACACGATGAGAGGTTGTTGTTGTTGTTGTTGTTGTTGTTGTTGTTGTCGTTGTTGCTGTTGTTGTTGTTGGTGTTGTTGTTGTTGTTGTTGTTGTTGTTGTTGTTGTTGTTGTTGTTGTTGTTGTTGTTGTTGTTGTTGTTGTTGTTGTTGTTGTTGTTGTTGTTGTTGTTGTTGTTGTTGTTGTTGTTGTTGTTGTTGTTGTTGTTGTTGTTGTTGTTGTTGTTGTTGTTGTTGTTGTTGTTGTTTCTGTTGTTGATTGTTGTTGTTGTTGATGTTGTTGTTGTTGTTGTTGTTGTTGTTGTTGTTGTTGTTGTTGTTGTTGTTGTTGTTGTTGTTGTTGTTGTTGTTGTTGTTGTTGCTGTTGTTGTTGTTGTTGTTGCTGTTGTTGTTGTTGTTGTTGTTGTTGTTGTTGTTGTTGTTGTTGTTGTTGTTGTTGTTGCTGTTGTTGTTGTTGTTGTTGCTGTTGTTGTTGTTGTTGTTGTTGTTGTTGTTGTTGTTGTTGTTGTTGTTGTTGTTGTTGTTGTTGTTGTTGTTGTCTGTTGTTGTTGTTGTTGTTGTTGTTGTTGTTGTTGTTGTTGTTGTTGTTGTTGTTGTTGTTGTTGTTGTTGTTGTTGTTGTTGTTGTTGTTGTTGTTGTTGTTGTTGTTTTTTTTGTTGTTGTTGTTGTTGTTGTTGTTGTTGTTGTTGTTGTTGTTGTTGTTGTTGTTGTTGTTGTTGCTATGTTAATGTGTAGTGTACAGGTTTCAACGACAGCCGTGACAACGTCGATTTTTACCATCGTATTATTGAGTCATTCAAGTTCGTCTATGCCAGACGAACAGAATCGGGTGATACCAATTTTGTGCCAGAAGCTCTTCAGGTTGAGTATGTCAAAGGGTTTTTTTGTTTCTGACCCAGACTAATGAGTAGGCGAATGTTTGAGACAATCTTAAAAACTCGTAGACTTGGCTTAATCTTGACCTGTTACAGACAGCCCGTGATGTGGCATCAGATGGATTTGCCAAATCAATCAGGGGCAGAATGAAAGACGTGGCACAGAATCTGAGTGCCTACGGTGGTATGCATTCAATGCCACAAGACCGTGGCACATCCCAAATCAGTATCATTGATGCAGAGGGCAATGCCGTGTCTGTTACTGCCAGCGTTAACTCACGGTTATTAATACTTTAATGTTATATATGAACATAAAACATTATCAATTTAAATATAAAAAACTCAAAGATTTCTGAGTTTTCTTCAGACCTTAGTAATAATTTTTGTCTGTAGATATATGCATTGAGATCAGGGAATGACTTCATTCTATAACACCAAAAATCATCCACTTGCGTTTTTGCAGCTTTGGCTGTGGTCACGCATCGTCTGATTTCGGATTCATGTGGAACAATGTGATGGACGATTTTTCTATACGAGGAAGGGACAACCACTTTGGCCTATCGCCCTCACCCAATAACTTTATTGCACCGGGCAAAAGACCACAGTCCTCTATGTCACCCATTATCGCTTTCGATTCTAAAAACAAACAGGTTAACATATTATATATTTAATGGCCATTTTCCTTTGAATTTCACCTGTGTAAAACACGATTACGAAAAAAAACATGCTTTGGATCAACGGAAAAAAACAGAAAAAAACGATTTTCGTCAAGTTGAAAAGTTTCGCGTTTCGGGTGAATTTTCGAGTTTCTGTTTCGGTTTCGTGGAACCATAAATAAAGAATGCTGTAGGCTCGACTAGCGATCGGTGGTGTTGGTGGCAGTCGTATCATCTCGGCCACGGCACTGGTCACGAGTCGAGTGCTCTACCTCAACGACACACTACAGTACGCCATCGATGCACCCCGAGTGCACAATCAGTTGCTGCCATTTCAAACGAAGTTTGAGAAAGAATTCGATAAGGTCAGGAACTTATTCTATTTGCTTGTACAGATTTGATCCAACATGATTGCTTACAAGATTGAGATCAACACCGAGCTATACAGGTTTCTTGTTAACTAAAAGTTTTTTGGCCCGCAAATCGAGTTCAAATGTGTTCGAAAATTGCCGGCTATGATGTTCGAAAGCCAGATATATTCGTTGACGATAATCGTTTGCCCCCACTGTTCCCGGACTGTTTTATTTCTGACTATTTTTTAGGTTCCAATTTCAGATCAAATGTGATTAATTATTATACTATTGATTATTGAAAAGTTATATTAAAATGGGTATTATTTACAGGAAATTGTGCGAGGACTATCAATGCGTGGTCAGGACATGATTGAGCACAATTCCAGCAACTACGTGAATGCCGTCTACCGTAACCCAATCCAACATGAACTCACTGCCGTATCGGATTACCGAAAAGGACGTATAGCCTTTCCGGCCGGTTTCTGAGTGACAACATTTTAATTTATCATTCTTTTACTGCAAATTTTATGCTTTTGCTTACGCGAACTAGATCTTATAGTTTTTTTTATAGTTTAGCAGGAAATTTGGCCATTATAGAGATAAAAGTAAACTATGACGTTTTTGATTCTTCTAAAAACGAGAAAATATGAAAAAATCGACCAAACTTATAGCATTTAACGACCGAACATAAAAATATTTAACTAAGCTTATATAATACACAATCACACTCACATCAATGGCACTGGCTTTGATTCAAAGTCATTACGATGGACCCGATCGTTTTACCAATGCAGCAAGATTGACTGATAAACTGGCATCGAAGACAAACATGCTTTTTACTGTATATTCATCTTTTTTACGTTAACAAAGTTGCGAAACTGAGGATACAGTATTGCTGAAAAGTTTTATAAAATCGGAATGGTCTTTGTTCTGTGTTTTTTTGTGTGAGGCGTAATTAACCACGAATTTGCCTATATTTGCATTTATTAGCAAAAGTTGATATTTGTACAGCATGCAGCAAGTGGGAATTCTTTCAAGATTCGACGGTCCATCATTCTTTTCACAGTATAAATAAACATAAAAGGTATGCAAATTGTAATAATTTAGTATACTAACACAAAGAAAAATAATAAGTGTATCACATAAAAATAAAGTGCATGAAAAAAGGGAAGCAATTAAAACACGTAAAGCAGTCAAACCAGTATAACAATAAATGAATCAAATAAATTAACCAGCATCACATCATATTATTGTATAAAAATCGGGGTAAAAATACTGCCATATTTTTTCTATTTTTGTATCGTAACTTTTTCAAAGGGCTGTTTGCTGCTGCTCTGCTGAAACACACAATATAAGCTAGAGATTGAGTTTTGATCTCACTCACTCACTCACTCACTCACTCACTCACTCACTCACATGACACCAACCACCACGATCCCTTTGTTTGCCCACCCAGATCACTTGTTCCTTCGCACTGTTCGATGCCAGTCGTGCGAAACCCAGCAACTTTTCGGCATTCGGCCACTCAACTCGCGTAATCGCGCCCACACGACTACGACCAAATTTAGTGTTGATACCCTGTGGAGTGAGTGGGTGAGTGAGTGAGTGAGTGAGTGAGTGAGTGAGTGAGTGAGTGAGTGAGTGAGTGAGTGAGTGAGTGAGTGAGTGAGTGAGTGAGTGAGTGAGTGAGTGAGTGAGTGAGTGAGTGAGTGAGTGAGTGAGTGAGTGAGTGAGTGAGTGAGTGAGTGAGTGAGTGAGTGAGTGAGTGAGTGAGTGAGTGAGTGAGTGAGTGAGTGAGTGAGTGAGTGAGTGAGTGAGTGAGTGAGTGAGTGAGTGAGTGAGTGAGTGAGTGAGTGAGTGAGTGAGTGAGTGAGTGAGTGAGTGAATGAGTGAGTGAGTCAGTCAGTTTTACCAACGGTGACCATGAAGATCCAATTCATCAGTTTGAGTCGGTGTAATGGCTGAATGGCCGGTGAAGCTGACGATCCGGTGAGCATTGAACTGAAGATAAGCAATCAAAAGAGAAGTGAGTTTTTATTCGTCTGTGCCCTCACGTTGCGCAATATTTTACCTGATTTCCGTTGATCGAGCATAAGCCAACACTTCGAACACATCGTGCTTGCTGTACTTTTCCCAGCCTGAATAATTATTGTTAATTACATTTAATTATCGTTACTTATTTTTTTTTCATTTTTAATTATATTCAATTATTGTTAACGGGATTGTGAAACTGGCTCGATAGATTACCTTCCACCAAACTAACTGGTTCAATAGAGCAGTGTTTAACAATGTAGTACAACAATCTAATACCCAGATCTCTAATACTCGGCCCTAATTCTCGGCAGAATACTCGGCAGAATACCCGGTAAAGCGCGCGAAGCGCGCACAGAAGCACAACTCGAGCAGAATCCCCGGGCCCAATACCGGGCTGCAGTCCCTAGTAGTTAAATAAGTTAACATGCTCATTGAAGATGCAGCGAGAAAAACGGATAAGTATAAATTAAACGTTGAGTTAATGTAGTCCATAACCAACCAACAAACGTTTGTCGTTTGCGGACGACACGCGGCGGTTTTGACTGCAACAGTTACTACATTAATTAATAACAGTGGTAAAAGTTTTACGGAACATAAAACTAAACAGTTCTGCCATTCTAAAAGTTGAAGTTGAAGTTATAGTTAAAGTTGAAGTTTAGTAGTTGAAAGTATGATGATAATTACCCAACCGGGATAGCGAGCTTGAACTTCTCGGTGGACAGGTCGCGCACCTGCACGTTTGTGTCACGCACTCGAAGTCGGGACATTCTGATTGATAAAATCTGAGGTTAACAAAATTATGTATGATGCCTATTACACATTGATTGAAAATGTGAACCCGTATGAAGCAAGATATGAAAACTACATAAAAATCTCGATTGAATGCAGCATACTGTGTAATATATCTAAGTCGTGAAAAATTCATCAGCTTATTGCTGTTGGTTTGGAAAAAATCTTGACCTTTCCATTACTGACTTACTAGGGGACCACCCGTGGAACAATTGAAACGGAGTCGAACAAGAGTAGGGCAGGAGTTTAAGATTTCAATTGAAAGACCCGGGAAAGAGGATGCATGTAGTTGGGTCCGTAAGCAATTGAGAGCTCAAGAAAATCCACAGTTGTTGACTTACAATACATTACCTATGTACATTATATCAAAATGCATTCACATTTTTTACATCGTCTGAAACATATGCAGTCTCTTCTGAAAAAAGTGTCTTTTTAGTAAAAAAAGTTAACGTAACTAGGGTATTTGAACGAGACGCTACGTGAGTTTGTCTAGTTTCTTTCATTTCAATCGATTTATTATCAAGGATTATCGTTAAGTTAAAACCTGGCCGACATTGCTGCATTCAGTTTTATATAAGTTTTATACTTGGTTTCCCAAGAACTTTGATAGAGGGGCGAATCCATCGTTGTGGGTAACCCGAAAAAATCGATCTATTTTCCTTATATCCAGTCGCGGGTCCGCCACACTTGAAGTTGAAAAAAATTAAGAGATTAATTGATTTTTGCATGGCTCTCGTTCAACATAAACATTTTGTGTTTTATTATTTATGGGCTCTACACTCATTTCGTTGGTTGTCGTTAAACGAAGTTCCAAGCAATGTATGAGTCAATGACGTTTATTATATTTACCAGTCTGTTTCTTTGTCCTCAAAATATACATTATGAACTTACATCACATAAAATATCAATCACGTTCTCATCACCATATTAGATCACATAAAGTTGATTACAGTGAAATCAAATAGCAAGCGAATAGTATACCATCGTAAATCATTTTCAAATGTGGGTTGTCATGAAACATGAAAGTGAGATCTGAACATGAAAAGCTCTACATAAAATGAAAAAAATAGTAAAACATTATTACGATAACCAATCAGGTAAAAAAACATCAGAGAAATTCTAACATGGGTTATCCATTACGGTAAGGTACGACAAAGTTTATGATATTTTATGTAGTATAAAAAACCATGAACTATAGCAATCAATGTTTTACCTGATGAACGAACTTTCACATAAACACATTAAATTATAAAAATCGTATTTGTTCGATATTTATGTTATCACGATCACGATTCTCCACTGTCATCCTCCTCCGAAGTTACGTACGACATCGACTGGATCTCGAGAACACGATTCTGCGCCTTTAGTGGCGCCAGTTGGGACCAGGACTTGAGCAGGGACTGCGCTGATTTTGACCAGGCACGTTTGGTGATCTCGCCATGACGTGGCTTGCCGTACTTGCTGTTTATACCCTGCAAAACAACGGCATGTGAAACAATACTGCCATTTCGTTAAAAAAAATCCTGGTATTTAGCGAAAGAATTCTGCTCTTTAGCTAAACAAACTATTTTTTGGGATACTCAATTTTAAAGGAATTTAGCCATTTCAACTCCGAATAACATTACCGCGCGTCTTTTTCATGGAACATTTCTATACGGTGTCTGCCCAAAAGTATGTAGGCATAAAAGTCTTGGAGTGTATCTGGTGAAAATACATAGCTGGCGCGCAACCGAGCAACACATGTACATATCAACACATGCTGATTGCTGGCTGAGGATTCATCAGAGCATTCTGATTACAAGTCATGAGTCGAAAATTAAATGATAAATAAAACGGTGAATCAATGATGCCTACCTTGAGCTGTTGTTGAGTACCCAAGGTCAGATCGGACTGAACGTATGCGGCCATGGTATACACGAGTGGCATCACGTGCTTGGGTGACATCTGCACCAGCTGGCTCACACCCGATAACCACGATACTGGAAAACAATTGACTGACTGACTGACAGACTGACTGACTGGAAGATTGACTGATCGACTGACTGACTGACTGACTGACTGACTGACTGAAAGATTGACTGATCGACTGACTGACTGACTGACTAAATGACTGACTGACTGACTGACTGACTGACGAACCATCCTCCAATCGGCAAACGAGGTAGACGGCAGCCAATGCCTGTTTAGTTGGTGACACCCTTTCCATGTGCAGGTGGTGCAGGGCGAAGAGGTCGAGCATGTAGAACACTCGCTGACGGGTGCTGGCTGATGACGAGTCGGTCAGGTCGGGTGGCTGAGACAGTTTATTAACGTTCTATTGGCTTTTCAGTAATTTAATTTTGTTCATTTGTTAGTTTTGCTGCAGAAAGAAGGTATTCTGATAGTGTAAATCATCAACTGATTGATCACAGCCAATGCCCAACCAGCAACACGTCCAGCAGCGTCCTGGCCACCGTGATTGGGGTCTGCGCTGCCAATCTGAGAGGAAAAAATAACGTGGATTTTTTTAGATGAATGAAACACAAATGAGAAATCCAAGATTCACATGACGAAACTAAACCAATGGTATTGTAAAACTCGAAATGCTGTTTAACTTACCTAAAGTCGAGCGCCTGCAGCATCTCACGTTCGCACTTGAGTGCAGCACTGGCCCGGTACGAATTATCAGTCAGGTCGAGCAGATCCGATAGCTTTAATGGAATAAATGTACAATGAACAAGCTAATTAAATAACGCTATTTTGATGGAACAGAAGCTGCGATAATGGTCAACTAAAAACCCAATATCAGTGGAAATTACGGTAATTACATAACTTACAGAAAACCATTAAAATTACCTTCAACTAAGGCATTTCTTAGAAGTAAATTATTCGTTGTAGATCATGTTTATCATTTCATTTCATATAAAAGCAAAAAACAAAAAAGCTGATTTTTAATTCTCAGTCCCACCTCAGGCACCCATCGTTCTTCGAGTTTACAGGCGATCCAGAAAGCGACGGTGCCGACCAGCTGATACTGGTTGAGCTCGATGTGACAGCCGTGCACGTAACGGTCGATCAGGTATAGCGTACGGTGCAGCGTCTCAGGTAGCAGTTTCAGGTGGGTCTGGTGAGGTGAGTGAGTTAATAAGTGAATTAAGAGACTTTGAGGGTCTGAGGGAATAAATGAGTGAGTTAATCAGTGAATTGTGAGACTAATGAGGGAATAAATGAGTGAGTTGTGAAGTGATGTGTACCTGTACTTGCACGATCCAATCGACGAGCACAAGTCGATGCGATGGCTGAATGTGCGCTGAACGGGTGTCACCAGTGAGAACGTACCTGCGATAGCCGGCTTTTAATTGCGATATCTTATATAACGATATATCTGTATTTAACATAACTTATATATATAAGATCATCTTGACATATTGGCTATCAACCTGGCTGCTTCTATCCATCAATACCATACTTTTAATTACTAACGCTTTTTCAGTGGACTTGCCGTAGGCAATCACGTGGGCGATGTCACCGTGGCTGTATCGCTCCCAACCTCAAATTATGAACACTTATGAATGAAAAATCTTATTACAAAATTATGTTGGAAAATTGGAACAGCCATATTACTCAGTCGACCAATCAATAAAACCTCGAAATACATGATCCAGCTCTACTTTCGGTGCCACCGGTGGTTTGTTGTCGAATGCCGATGCAGATGAGAAACTCTGCGAATCGCAAAAAAATATGAATGATGATAGATTGAGTGCATCTTGTACAATTCCAATATGACATAAAAAATGAGTAAAGTCAACATCATTTAAAAAATTATTTATGAATGAATGTATCAGTGTAAATGTAATGCAGTAAAAGTTTGTTATAAAAATACCTGATTGCGTGTACGTATGATCGCCTTTACGACCCGAGAGTGACTGCGCAGCGTTTGCGTGCGGGATACGGTAGGTTTCTGTACCATAAAAAAATACGTTCGACCATTAACAGCCTAGTTATAATAACATGATCCAGCAACACAGCAAGATAAAGCTGTAATCGGAACCTTGTGAAACAAAAGGATAAAACGACAACCAATGATGTATCTGACTGTTGATCAGATCAATTTTTTACAAAAAATATAAACAATGATACACAACAAACGAATGTGAAAAAAGTAACACGATTGAAATAAATAAATAAAATTGCAATGGAAAAATAAACCGATGTACCTGATTATTGTTGAGATCAACGCGAGCGCGTTTGGCAGGCACCTGACTGTGGTCATCGTTGTTGTCGGGCTGATGATTGCGTTCGGATAAGGCACGACGGCGAAGAGACATGGCTAATTGATTAACTGACTACAAAATTGATTGCTTATGTTTTTTATTCTCATTTTACTCAGTGGCTCAGAACTTTTTTGAGTTCTAGGATAGTCGAAAAGGCTAGACGAACGAAAGTCGGAGGAGGAAAGGTGAAAGCAAGTTTATATGCAAATTATAAATATTATTATTGAACAGAACGGCTGGCATTTCGAAAGTGCGTGTCATAATCAAGTGAACGCTGAAGATTTGAAGAATGTTATTCAGTTTGTTTGTTATTCTCGCAAACCAATGGTTTACGCCATCTCACTATGTATATTAAATTGTCCGACTACTAAGTGATTTTTTAGGTAGTCAAGCGAACTAAGCGAATAAAAATAACAATGAAAACCGCAGAAAATTATTTACCTGACAGAGCACTATTTGACTACAATGTTATTGAAATGCTGAGAAACAACGTCTGCAGCATTTTATATTGCTATTATTGGAGTAAGCGGTTGAATGTGGATAATCGATGGACGTACTACAGTTTCAAGAACACTGGTTACAGCATACCGTTGTTACTGGTTATAGTGAACTGAAAGCAAATTAATGTGGACACCAAAAAAACTGGTATCTTTTTATTTTCTGTTATTAATCATTTCATTGATACACGAAAAAATGTTATGCGACCATAAATCAGTTTCAAATGACAGTACTAATGTAGGCATTCGTGAAAAATGTAAAAAAATATTGAATCTGTGTAGCTAGTGATAATAAAAGATCATAAGAGACAGAAAAATGGCAAGAAAAAAACCCGATATCCGAACGATTAGTTATAACAAAAACTTCTTTTCGATTTTACAGCTTTTCATGAAATGAATTTCATACATTTGACGGATAATACACATATGTATCACATGGAAGCATTCTACTATGATGCTTTTAAGAGATGATAAACTCTCACGAAAAAAGGCACGACATAAAAATAACAAGGCCTAATAAAACTCTGGAGCTGAGGTCATGTGTATTAAGCTGAGCTGGTTAACATCAAACTTCCTACAAAAATATGATAGAGATAGTATTTTATATAAGTTCCGAAGTTTCATGAGAACTGAAAATTAACATTAACTTCCTCATAAATTGACTTATACCATATTAAATCAAGCTCAGCATGTTGCAATAGTAAGTACATTAGTTCATCAGTCAAGAAACCATCGTAAGTTTAACACCGAAAAACTAATGAACCGGCAATCCTGGGGGGGAGCGGGTGAAATCAGAGGTATTTTTCAAACACAACGTGATTTATAATCACAAAATCACTTTTCACCAGCAGTATCAAAGTTAATCAAGGTGATTATTGAAATAACCGAAACAAGGCACCACGTTTTGCCGGCAACCATGATTGTAAACTATTGAATTTGTGTCTTTTTTTCTCTATCCAAAAATCTCGATACACCATACAAGGAACCAAAACATCAAAAATATTATATCAATTATGATCATCATAAGAACTGTCCGTAATTTCCTGCATTTGTTCATCTTCTTTTTTGACGGATCTGCCCGACCGTTGACACGGCGATCGCCCACGCTTTCGACGTTTGTTGTCGGGGTGCTTCCGGCTGGTCGGACGTATTGGCGGCGCGCCGTAGTCAATATTTCTGATCTCGGGAATAACCACCGTGCTGAGAAATAAATGAAAAAATTAATGTAAGAAAGATTCTAACATGCTTTAGAGGTTACACAAAAAACACTTACACATGCTCGGGTAGTATGTGCGACATAGATATTATAATTTTTCTTAAAAATACATTGCAATGCACGAAGATTTTTTAAAACTATCGTCGATTGAAGTGATCTTAATACTTGAAGTATTGAATCCAAATTAATGTTAGTATTTTACGAAGATGATTTTCTACTAACGGGTTAGAACGAATGGGCGAATTGATGGCTTGGCAGGAATCGCTGGATGTGGACGACAAATTGATGGGTGAATGTGAGCCGTCAGGTAACTGAATAAGTTAGTTACAAACTTTAGAAAATCCGCTCCGCCTTTCGTATTTCATTAACTCGTCTTGGCACAATTATTTTTCACGCTGGGAATATTCTCAATTGGAAATAAAAAGTCACGACAAAACTCCCAATAACAAACAAAAAAATTTCAACTAAAAAAACAAATATATACCTGATTGGATGCGCGTGTCGGTGGCATCTGACGAATGGGCAGACAACCACAGCGACACTTCGGGTCGTACGGCTCAAACTCATCGTCGTCTGCAACTTGCAAATCAGTTGAATAGGTACCGTAACCGTGCGTGAAGTAAACCAGTAATTAGTAGACAAAATAGTAAATCAGTCTCATAATCAATCAAACTTTTGTGTATCACTAGCTGATAATGAAGTACTTGCGTAAATAATGAGTGAAAAATGACTGACTGACAAATGACTGTATGTTTATTGAGCGATGAGCACATTTATTTGTGCTGGTGATTGATAAATCAAACCACCCAAGTACTGTCGCCTTTTTGGTTGCTGCAAGCGATACCGAATTGTTCCACAAAAATTATTATAGACACACTGCGTCACCAACATTCAAACAAAAGACGATTGATACCGCTTTTTGGTCTGCCATGCAGCATGCGCTTGACGTGCATGTCTCGAAGGAACAGAGTGGAATGACGCTCAAGGCAGTGCAGAGTCAGGTCGACGTTGTCAACTGGATCATGGGGACAGTAGATGCACGACCTGAAATGAAGATTACCACTATTAGTTGCATTGAATTAACGAGGGGGGCGAAACATTATGAGCTTCATCACAAGCTTCCGAGTTCAAGCGGTACGGATTGTTTGAGTGACTGATTGATTCATTGACTAACCTGCTGGCTAACTGACTGATTGACTCTTTGACTGACTGACTAACCGATTGATAGACTCACTGATTTTTTGAATGACTGACTGATTGAACGCTTGATTGACGAATTTTTTACTGATGTTACTGACTGAATGGTTAAACTTTTGATTGATAGATTGATTGACTGTCTGACGAACTGACTGATTGACAAACTTACTGACTGGCTGGCTGACTGACTGACTGACCGAATGATTGTTTAACCCACAGACTACGATCAGGATTAAAGCAGATGTCTGGAGTGAATCGCATGCAACAAGCAGTGAAATGAACTTTAAAAATCGCTTTTGTCCAGGCCTGTCTTATTATAGCTAGTTTCCGGCCCTGCTTTCGATGACAGGGAGACCCACTTCATCTTCTTCAATCAAAAAAATGTTAATCTTTAGTGATCATTTGGGCATTACGTAATTACCGAACACTTTTCATGTGTACATATTAAAGACAATGCTTGAAAGCCGCTAACTTTTCACCATGAACCGGATTAATGATGTTCGGGATGCTGGGTATCCAAGACGAACTGTACTGCGCCTCTCGATCGGCTTCCCGATCTAAGCTGTTTTGTTCGGCCATTTTCCCGCTATAATGAAAGAAGCAAAATATATAATAATAACTCAAATTGAAATTAAAAAATAAGAAAAATACAAAAAACTTGGTGACCACTCCATTCACTACGTCCAGGGGAAGAATTCTACGGATTCTGCGAAAAATCATCAAAAATGCAATTTCATACATAGAAAAAGTTTACATACAAATTAGCAATAAGAATAAATTGGTCAGTTCAGGAATTCTTGCTGATTAACAGTAGAAGATTAACTAGAACTTTAAGAACCAAAAAAATTATGCAACTGCTAGCTCTTTTTACCCGGTACTGGTACACAGGGTATTCTGTGAGCGTTTGGCTACAGTTGGTTGAATTCCTGATGAATTACCCTCTACTCACGCTCACGCGGATTGTTGGAGTGTATGACTGATTAGTTGACTGACTGACTGTCCGACCTCAGGAGTAAAAAACTGACCTTCTGACTGATTAGCTGAATGTTTGAATGACTGACTGACTTACCTTCTGATTGATTAACCGATTGACTAACGGAGTAACTGTCTGAATGACTAGCTTATTGATGGGTTGAAAGTCATATTGGTCCCGTTCACGTGTGTATTCGAGGTCTTCATATTTTAAAGGGAATAGGGCCAGCTTAAGCCGATGTCTTTAAAATAGAGCTGCAGCTCTAAATTAAAACCCTTGATTACTGAAATTGAAGAAAATGCCAGTAAAAAACGCCGGTTTCAAAGTTGAGATGCGGCTTCAGAATGAAGCTAACGTTTTTTTAGAGAACGGGTCTTTGGTACGATTTCGAAAAAATAAACTCTAGCTTCGAAGCTGAGTCGCAGCTCAACTTTGAAGCCGGAGCTTCTAATTATAAAGCTGGCGTTTACCGGATTTACGTAGTTCTGGGTTTTAATTAGAAGACGCTGGCTTATACTGGCCTTAAACTTTTACACTACATCAACCTTAAGCCACGGCTTAAGAATAAAGACCTCAGATAGATACGTGAATGGGGCCATTGACTGACTGATCGACGATGGACTTTACTGCCTAATTGATTGACAGGTTGATTGATCAACTGAATGACTGACTGGCCGATTTTTTGAGTGACTGACTGACTGATTGATTGATTGACTGTGACCTACTTACTGACTATCTGAATTTTCGAGTGAACATTTGTTTAATTCCAGCTGTCCAAATCAGCTTTCCAGATATAACTTGCTTTTTATTCTAGAAGTTTCCGGTCTCGATTTTGATATTACAATCGGATTAAATTGTCCCGAAAAAGATTTTGGTTTACAAATAAATAGTCCCGGAGTTTTCACAGTTGTTCAGGGTTGTTAGTTTCCAGTTTTCGTGTGCAGATAATGCATTATTCCATAAACTGCTCACCGTAACTCAGTTTACGATATTGGTTAAGATGTGTTAAATATTTACGGTATATTTTAATTAGATTACCGGTATTCATTTTATTTATTTTTATTTTTAAATGAGAAACAAATTTCCAAACATAAAACTTTAGAAGAAAATTAACAACGCAATCGGTTCTGCAACATCGTAATTTATGTATGTATGCAATGTATGATTGGGTGAAAGAGTGAGTGAATAAAAAAATGAATGAGTTATTCAATATATGATTGAGTGACGGATTGATGGCACATCTGACCCACTGATAAGTGAATAGGATGACTTAATGGGTGACTGATTGATGGAACGAGTTTCCGATTCAGTGCATAACCAACGAGATGACTGATTGGTTTATCGGTTCATTGATTGATGTAATAACTCACTGACAGATGGGTGACTGACTGAGAGACTGATTGATGGACAGACTGGTTGACGAGAAGACTGACTGAGTGAGTAAATCACTTCATTACGGAGTGACTGTCTGACTGAGTGACTAATTGATATATTGAATAGAATACGATTGATGTTCTTCCTCCATTTCGATTTTAAATTCGACACTTCACCCGATTTAATATTCCGATTCAATCTTCAATTCGAGCTAATGACTTTTCGAGCAAACCTCAATTCGAACGAATGACTTTTCGACAACATGGTTGTATACTAATCATCTAAAGACAATTTCCAATCTTGTAACATTTAGTCCAAGATTATACTAATCATCTACTGAAATTATCTTTTTTTGTAAACCTTTTCCTTTAATTATACTAATCATCTAGATGATTAGTATAATGCGTAGTGGGTTGATTAATCTCCAAAAAACTTAACAATTTTTTCTTTAGTATGCGGTGATGAGTTGGCTGTAAAACTTTGCCTCGGCATGCTTTTTTGATAACTTCAAAACAATTGTCACACACCACAGATAACTTATTGCTGGGATATGGTTGTTTGTTATAGCCCATTCAGGGTTTTGAATTTGGCGCCCAGTTTGAATTCAAATCTGTTTTTGGCGCACTTTAGAAACTTCGAGAAATAATAACTTTTTTGCACAACCTTTCGAAAACATACGAAAATTGCGCTCAATTAATTGCATACGTGCGTAACCAACCCACAAAATTTATTTTTGATAACAAGAAACCCTGACCAAGTTATTAACAATATTGTTCGGTTTATGGTTCCGCTACCACAACACCATCTGCATGAATTAAAGGGACTTAATAGAATCCTCGAGAGCCCTGTCTATAATTTAAGACTACCTAACTGGGCTCTCGAGGAGAGTCTTGATTTTTTCCTCGAGAGCCGGCAGTTGGACGTGCACGGGGCCTTTGTTGGCGCACAGTTTCAATTCAAAATTTGTTTTGGCTGCATCCAATTCATTGCATAACCGACACGTAACCGGCCCATGGAATTTTTTTTCTTAACAAGAAACCCAACAACAGCATTATTTTATTGGCCATTCCGCTGTTCATCTGGTTGGCCAATCAAATTTACTCTGAATTAATTGAGTGCGGATCCCACATTTTCATATCGGTTGTTTCACGGTTTCTTTTTCTGTCTTTTACTTTTTGTTTTGTTTACTTTGGACTCTGAAAGCACCTTTAAAAAAATAGATTCTGTAACTTTCACGTTTCCACAACCACAAAACACACACAATTCGTTTAGTACAAAAGGTTTACGGCTTAGTTTTTGCTGCATAATTTTCTTGTGATTATTATTTTTTGTTTTTTGATATGAAAATCCAGATTTGATTTATTTCATTGTTTTTCATGATTCAAGAATGACGCTTTCTTCATTGGTACGTCGTCTGGGTCGGCCGCAATGTCTAAACAAGACTGTCTTTTACTCGTGTCGCTCGAAGTCGACCGTTGTCACCCGACCAATTGATACGTTATTGATTGCTAATCGAGGTTGGTATTAACTTTTTATGAGTTTCAATCTATTCTTGCTAACCTTTTCTAATTTATCGCTATTGTGAGTTTTCGACATCCCTCGGTCATCGTCAGACCTGAAGGTTTTCAATTTTTGATAGGACCAAACTCGTTAATGGTGGTAGATAAATTAGATGCCAGGGTATGCGTTCAGTTGTCCGACTCGACGTTGGTCCGAATTTGTCTGAACCGCTAATTTGGGGGTTTCGATCAGTTGTCCGAATGCAGTTGTTTTACAAGAGCATTCGGACAACTGCTTAAACAAAAAGCAAAAGAAGAATTAGAGTACCAGAATTCTCACTTGCAGAACCAAAACCATAAAACCTTCCGGTCATTTATCCATAAATGTATGAATAACGATGAGGAACTATTACCTCAACTTAATTGTAGAGGTGAAATTATTACAGATGATTCTAAAGTGAGCCATGCACTTGCCGAACAGTTTGCCAGTTCCTTCAATCCATCCATATTCACTGAATCCGATATTCTCGAGGCCATCAATTTTGATGTAAAAATCAACGTTTTTCATCCACTTCCATATGTGACCTCGGATAGTCTCAGACATTATGTAAATTCCTTAAAAAATAAAACGACAATTGGTCCAAATAGTCTCAGCAACACTGAAGGAACATCCCAGAACCTTGGAAAACAGCCAATATACGGGCCATTCCAAAAATATCCAGTGCTATTAGTACCAACGATTTCAGGCCTATTTCACTTACGTGTGTTGACTCAAAATTGTTTGAAAAAATTATTAAAGATTATTTACTCGCCCATTTCATGTCAAATAATCTCATACCAGAAACCCAATTCGGTTTTCTTCCAGGCAGAAATACTGCTGGAAATCTGATAACATTACTCCACTATGTCACTGAGGCTTTGGATTCAAGAGTTCCAGTTGATGTTGTATATTTAGATTTTAAAAAGGCCTTTGATAAAGTGCCGCACCAACTAATCATAGCTTCTAATACGAATCAGCGCACTTCAAATGTTAAAATTCCGGCGCTGCGCGCCAGTCAGCCTGGCAGTTTTCAGATATGTTTCCTATACGAATCAGCGGGCTTCAAAATGCTTGAGTTTCGACGCTGTGCGCCACTCAGCCTGTCAGTTTTCAGATATGTTTCTAATACAAATCAGCGCGCTTCGAATGCCAAAATTTCGGCGCTACGCGCCACTCAATTTGTCAGGTTTCAAATAAGTTTCTAATACAAATCAGCGAGCTTCAAAATGCCAAAATTTCGGCGCTGCGCGCCAGTCAACCTGTCAGTTTCCAGATATGTTTCTAATACAAATCAGCGCGCTTCCAATGCCAAAATTTTGGCGCTGCGCGCCAGTCAACCTGTCAGTTTCCAGATATGTTTCTAATACAAATCAGCGCGCTTCCAATGCCAAAATTTTGGCGCTGCGCGCCAGTCAACCTGTCAGTTTTCAGATATGTTTCTTATACAAATCAACGGGCTTCAGAATGCAAAAAAATTCAGCGCTACGCGCCAATCAGTCTGTCAGGTTTCAGATATGTTTCTGATACAAATCAGCGGGCTTCAAAATGCCAAAATTTCGGCGCCGCGCGCTTTCAGTCTGTCAATTTTCTGTTATGTTTCTTATACAAATCAGCGGCTTTTAAAATGCCGAAATTTCGGTCATTATTTCAAGCCATTACTGATGTTTTTGAGTAAAAAATTCGACTTCATTTAATGTTGACCGTCATGCCCCCCCCCCCCCCCCCAAAATCGAAACCCGGGAGGGTGCCTGACCGTAAGACCGATTTTTGAAAAAGTGTATGACCGTAACGCCATTTTGGCCAAATTCGCTGCCCACCACTGTATACCCATGACACCTATACTGACCACGAATAAAAACTAAACTAAACTAAGAGAAGTGTCACGATTAATTCACCGATTTCAAATATCCTTTTGCTAATAAAAAGTTGAAAGTTTATAAAAAAAGTTGGTTCCAAAAATTGATGTTGTTTTGAATTTGAACCATCATTTCAATTCAAAAATCCCTTTCATTGTTTGTACGGCTTCGGCTTAGTCATGAACACAGACTATACGTTAGTAAAGGAGATTGCCTAGTATGAGGCTAAGAGTTAGTTTTCAGTTTAGGCTTAGGCTTAGGCTTTGTATTTGGCGCGCAGCGCTCAAGCCTTTGCCAAATACACAGCCTAAGCCTACACTGAAACCTAAGTTTTATGCCCCCGCCTTGGACCGTTAGCACCGCGCAGCGGAGGTATGATGCCTTATTTTTTTAATTCAAAAGGTATAAGGTTCTTGAGAAACCAATGAAATTTTTTGTGTAAACTTTTTCATACATTGTAATCATTCAGAACAAAAACTTGGCGCTTGAATTTGTCTCTCTGTGTAAGAGAAATCTAACCACGTATTCGTACAACTGATCAAAACCCCAAAAATAGCGTTTCGGACAAATTCGGACAACTGAACGACAGCCAGATGCCAGCACTAAAAGAATATCATTCACTCAGTAACACTGAGTACTCGTTCACTCGGACATTCACTCAATTACCCAGTCACTCAATCAATCAATCTATCAAACAATTAATTGATAAATCTTTCAGTACTCACACTCACTTCACCCAGTCAATCACGTTCACTAACTTCGCACACTCACATATTTGTCACTCACAGTCACTCCCTTTTCTCAACTGTAAACCTGGTAGAGATCCCAAAATGTTTTCTAGGAGAAATCGCGTGTCGTATAATGCGGACGGCCAAGAAAATGGGCATTCGGACGGTGGCCGTGTACAGGTAAATAATTAGATGTAATTTTAGATTGTTGGACGTCCTTCTTCAAGGTATACATCATGCAAAAGTTTGCAGTAACTTATCTGGACTACTCGTAACGTAAGACGTGCATCATGTTGCGTGATTGGTGAAACAGTGATAATACGTTGATTCAGTGAACCCGACAAGCACTCGTTACACGTCCAGATGGCTGATGAATCGTACCACATCGGGCCGGCAGCTTCAACAGAAAGCTATCTGCGCAAGGATAAGATACTCGAAGTAGCCAGATCAGCTGGTGCAGATGCCATACATCCTGGTTGGATTGGAAGATTGGACTTGAATTGATTGGTTATTCGCCAAGCCAAACTTAAAAAGCCTTTTTGTGGAGGTATAAAAATTCTCAATGAAAGAAAGAACTGGATAAACGGTAGTGTACGCAAACATGAGTAGAGTAGTGGGAGTATAATATAGGAATTCCTCAACCGATATAGCATTTGTCTCAAATTGCCACAAATCGTTCAAAAAGTTTTTAGAAAACGATTTCAAAGAAAATATAAATATCTATCTGAAGAACAATTACTGTAACGTAGACTTTATATCAAACCAGAGTGCATAAATTTGTAACTTGTGCTGGAATCTATGATAAATGTGATTAATTGCTTCACTGACGACATTATTGTGTTCAATTGAGCACATCCGTCCATTTTTGAATTGAAATAAACTAAACTAATAAAAAACCTCAAGAATGGCTCAGCGGTTAGAATGTGAAATCACTTGGAGTTGGAAGATTCGTTAATCGGCTAGAAAATTAACCAGCAAGTGTCAGAATCGCCAAGACATTCAATGTGATCATCATTTTCATTATAGTAGTTTTATCCAGGTTACGGCTTTCTATCGGAGAACGCTGAGTTTGCTGAACTCTGCCAAGAAGAGAACGTTATCTTTGTGGGTCCTCCGAGCTCGGCCATCCGAGATATGGGCATCAAAAACAGGGCCAAGCAGATAATGTCCGATGCTGATGTGCCTGTGGTACAGGGTTATCATGGAGAGGATCAAAGCGATGAAAAGTTGGTGGCATGGCAATAGTTAAAGATGAAAGTTGTTTTGGGTTATGGTACTTTAACTCCATCATCGTAGCGTAGTTATTAGTCTAGTTAATTGGTACATCATGTGTAAGAGATCCAATAACTCGATTGATTATTAATATTTTCTGTTTGTAAAACTTTTGGTTGACTTGTAAAACTGACTTTCAGACTGCGTGAAGAGTGCGATCGTATCGGGTATCCAGTGATGCTCAAGGCTGTTCGCGGTGGCGGCGGAAAAGGTTGGGTTTTGAGTTGCTCGTTTTATATACATAATATTCTAAAATAGGACATTATTTAAGGGTCGATTGAAAATATATATGTTTCTTTTTTAGTAAATCAAGCTGATATGTAACGTTCGATTGATTAATTTCCAGGCATGCGAATCGCCATGACGCCGGCCGATTTTGAGGCGCAGCTGCGGTCGGCGCGACGCGAAGCCAAGAAATCATTTGATAACGATGATATGCTGGTGGAAAAGTTTGTGCAGCGACCGAGACATGTGGAGGTGCAGGTGTTTGGCGATATGCACGATAATGTTAGTATGCGTCTTTGGTACTTTTATCCCATTGTTGATTGAAATTAAAGGATCCACCAACGTAGTATGTACATAGGTAGGCCAACGTAGCTTAGGTTCGGCAGTGTGGCATTGTCACATTTCTTTTTCGTTCGTATGTAACTTTTAATTTTATGTTGTTAGAAAATCGGGTACGTGAAGAGTGAAGTAAGTGATGGTAAAAAAATGTCTATGACCACTGATTATTACTGAACATCTAATTTATTGAACATGCCATAGTAGCTAGCAAAGTTGGATACACAAATCACGAATGAAGTGAACTAAACGGCCATCATGTTTACATATAATAACGTTGATGATTAACAAAGGTATTCAATCTGGGATTCGAACAGGGTCATCCGGCTGGCAAGGTCTGTGCCTCCTCAACCACAACCACTAGACAAGAAAACGGACAAAACTGATTACTGAACTGACATTTATTTCAGTTTAACATAACTCGTTGCCGGTATGTCCAAGAACCTGGCCTGAATGAAACCTGATACCTGAATCTGATTTATTGCAGTACGTTTACCTGTGGGAACGGGACTGTTCGGTGCAACGACGTCATCAGAAGATCATCGAAGAGGCACCAGCTCCCGGACTGACGTCGGCCAACCGGCAGTATCTCGGTGAGGCGGCCGTAAAGGCGGCCCGGGCCGTCAATTATGTGGGCGCCGGCACTGTCGAATTCATTCTGGATCCGGACCAGAAGTTCTACTTCATGGAGATGAACACACGATTGCAGGTTCAACTGACGGGGAGAGTTCAGAGTTGGATTATTAGTGAAGGAGTAGGAGGTCATGGGTTTCATGGTAACTCTTTAAGTTTAGTGAAACGCAAAGTGTTTGATTGATTTTTCAATTAATCAATTAAATAGTTCGATTATGCCTGATTGATTGCCCAATCAGAACTTTGTTTTTGTAATTTCTTGTATTATGTATTTGCAGGTTGAACATCCCGTTTCGGAGATGATCACGGGCACGGATCTGGTTGAATGGCAACTGCGGGTGGCCCAGGGTGAGCCACTGCCAATTGTAGACCAGGCAAACATGCCGTTTAATGGACACTCGTTCGAATGCCGTCTGTATGCCGAAGATACCAGAAATGGATTCATGCCGGCCGCCGGACATTTGCATTATCTTAAGTAGGTGACGTGATTCTGCCAAATCATACCTTTTTTATAGATTTTTGTAGCGCTTAAACTCGCCCCACCCTTCTCCTCCGCTAGTGTTGTAGAGTATCCATACCAATCACTACGTATCGCTGAATCTGATTCATCCACAATTTTCTAAATTGTTTCAGATTTCCGTCCGATCAGCCCTGGCTACGTGTCGAAACGGGCGTAGAATCGAACCAGGCCGTATCGGTACACTACGACCCGATGATCGCTAAGTTGGTCGTCTGGGCCCAGGATCGCGAGCAGGCCATCAAACGTATGGACAGGACGCTCGCACAGACCAAGGTTGCTAATGGGGTGGATATTTCAAGATAATTTTTTTTCAGTTTTTAGCACAGTTGGTTATCCAATCACAACTATAGTGAAATAACGGTCAGGCCACGGCCACCTAAAAGTTATTCGGGCTTCTGGGCCAATGGTCTCTCTCTCATTGATTCATTTACGCCAGCCTAGCGTACCGTGTGAGCCGATTTATGAATTTCATGAATTATGATAAAATTGTGTATCAAGAATCGTAAATCCAATATTCTCTGATATTGATCTTTCCGACCAAAATCAATTGGTCTACCAATCATTCATTTCTATATTTTATTTTCCTCGATTCACACCCCATCATAAATGTTTGTATTCACAGGTTGTCGGACTGGAAACGAACGTGGACTTTATGCGTTCGGTGCTGCAACACCCGGACTTCATATCGGGCGATGTTTACACTGATTTTATTCCGGATCGGGAAAAGCAACTGTTTGAACGGACATTTGCTGATTCCGTGGGAGCGTGTCCGATGTCGTTCTCTGCCGGAGCTGCGGTTGGAGGATCTTGATGTTCTTCGTTGTATTGAGACACTTTATGTCTAAATATGTCTGTGGATCCTTTGAACATGATCAGTTGTTGTGCTAGGCTTAGATTTGTGTTTATACAGCATACTCATAATCTTAAAAAACGTATTTTTTATTTATT
This sequence comes from Daptonema setosum, assembly GCA_964036265.1. NCBI lineage: Eukaryota > Metazoa > Nematoda > Chromadorea > Monhysterida > Xyalidae > Daptonema > Daptonema setosum. The sequence continues at coordinate 10,376,975 of OZ038444.1, read as the reverse complement.
TCCAACTTCGATGTAGGTGGCCGTGCTCGAGCATCGTCTAGATGAGAATCAACGTCACAACGTGAAACATCACGACGGGAACGACCCGTTCAGTCGCCTTAGAGACTTTCGTGTGAACGTTCCACATAGGCAGCAGATCACGCTCTTGGATCAGCAAGTCTGGTACCATTCGTTCTTGCTATTTTCATGCTTTATTCTTTTTCCTTCTCTAAATGGGTTTCAAATGATTCGAAATAGTGAGAAATAGTCTTAGGGAAATTCGTGCTAGACAAATTGACTCTACAGAAGTATTGTCTTTACAACAATGTTTCCTTTAGAGCTCAGCAGAATCTTTCGCGGTGGAATCAGTGGAGCAAACGGTGGATGTGACGCACAACCACGACGGCAGTTACACGTTTGGGTGCGGTGGTGGTGCACCAGTGCGCGCCCATGTACGGGTGCAGAGGGAGCAGGGCGAGGGCGCCTTTGTCATCAGGGTACACATTCAAGAACATGATAAACAGGTTGGGTTAGGACTTAGGAGAACTATTATTTTACTTCTTGGTGACCGATTTTGGAGTTTTACTTCTTGGTGACCGATTTTCATGTCTGGAACTGGAATAGAAAAGTACCTTATCTTTGTTCAGTTACAATTAGGTGTTATTTGATGTTATTTCAATTTCACATACTGAGCCACTAGCGGGCGCCCACGGGATGGAAAAGTGGAATTCCTTTTTTTGGCGTCATCAGAAAGTGCATTTTGTTTCTTAAAGTGTTGGTAAAATAACAATACAACTGCCAATTCCCAATTTCCTCGCCTTTTGGAGGTTTAGTTCGTCCGCCGGTGCACTGAGCAATAGATAGATAACTTGTTCACCTGTTTTAGCCAACTAGCCTGACGGCAGTCTACCACGAGCACAACGTTACCGTAATCGATAGTGCCGGTCACCGACGGACGTTCGTCGTGCCACCGCCCAAATGGCAGACACTCATTGCAGGTGAGAATCCGTTTTTTGTTATACTATGTAATTTAAAAATGTACATATGATAATAAAAGATGTTTGACGTGGAATTTTCCGCCTGTCTAGTCTAGTGCGTAGGATACCAACCTCGAAAACTGTTGCTCCTCTGGCTGGTTCGAAACCTGACATGAGACACAGACCCAGACGCTTCGCTCTGGGGTTTCGGCCATTGCCCGTCAGTTTATTCAATCTCTGCCCACTACGAAAACACCATTCTGTCTGATATAGTTTTGATGTGCCTTGATAGCTTCAGTAATGAAGGAGAAGTCAGAGTAAAAGTTCAATGAATGACTGTTATATACTCAAGGTGGAGCGGCGGGTGCCTCATCGGGTGCCATTGCGCCGATGCCGGGAGTGATTGACAACGTGATGGTACAGGCCGGACAGCAGGTGCAGGCCGGTGATGCCCTGGTCGTAATGGTAGCAATGAAGATGGAGTACGTCATCAAGTTGGTTCGAATTTTGACCTGAAGTTGGTCAGTGTTGATAGCGTTGTACTCACACAGATTCGTTTTGATTTGTTTTTAATGCGTGGGAAACATTTTCATCATTTTTGCCACAATGAAATATAGTTACTTGAACAATATAAAAGTTAATAAGAGCCGTGAGTATTTCTGGGTAATTACAGGAGATATTTGTGTGTAAGGAATCCTAACGAAGCCGAGCCGTTTGTATTTATAAACTGTATTGAAAGCAGATTGAGTTCTTCCATTGTTGATTATGGTTAAATGAATTGACATGTACTTTTATAGAGCACATCGTTCGGGCACGGTGGCGCGAATAAACTGTAAAGTGGGTGATAACGTTGCCAAAGAAGCTCAATTAGTCGTTCTGGAAGAAGATGAAGCGGACAAGATTGAAGCTTTAGCTGCCGAAGCTTAACAACCGTATTTTAACTGCGCTCAGGATTATTTGCTCATGCTTCTTTGTCTCTGGTTCTCAAATTTAGAGGGTGCTTTCAGAATCCGTAGAGAATGAAAAAGAAATGGAATTTCCAAAACTTGTGAGTTTGTTTCTGAAAAACAAATTTTTCACAGGTTGTCTCATATTTTTTTTTATTTGGACGCTGAAAGCCCTCTAAAGACTTGTAGAACACGTACTTGAACAAAAAATTATATATATTCTGTTGTAATTAATGATTTGATAGGTTGGGCGAATGCAAGTATTGTTATTTTAACCAGCTAGTTTCAGATAGTTCTGCTCATTTATTAATTCTACTGACTGTATAAACCATATATCTGTACATTTCACGGTTTAGAATGCGTTAACCTGTGTTCACGTTTGTTGTGAAATTTTTACTACTAGACTAGCTTATTTATTTTCATTTTACTGTGCTAGTGATTCGACCTTATTGCTGTTATATTATTTCTGTCGATATATTTTAGTCGAAATTCAAATGAACTCAGACGTATATTTCTATGGTGTTTGTTAATCTTCTTCGTTATACGTTATCAAAATCTCCTCTGTTTCACGGAAATATGCGTCTTTTGCCATGAAAATACTTCCAGTTCAGATTTGTAATTTATTACATTGATTGTCATCCATATCGGTGCCGCGAGCCACATCATTCGCCTTCGTTTGCCAATCGCCATAATGCATGTTTGTGATTACTATGATATTCGTATTTATCAAGATAATTGACAGATTTATATAAACGGAAATGATTAAATGGATTTGGAAGTTAGGTTCTATTGATTGTTTATCTGAATAACAGAAAGCATTAAGATAGATTTCGGAGGTTGATAAAAAATACTAAATTTTTTCGTGTAAGCGTGCATATTTTCTCAATCCTCAATTCTTCTCCAACAATACAACTTCGCCCATTTATTATTCAGGATTTTAGGTGTTTATGTTATAAATAGGTTATGACAGTTGGACACTGTAGAGCGTAACATTTCGTTTCAATAACTAATAAAATAAGCAAGTAGTGGCAACCTCAAATACAGCAGATCTCGGAAAATTGAGATTCTTGTAACATTTGATTGTTTTCGTGTTTGTGATCGTGCGCCGAAGCTAAAAAAACTTACATTATTAGAATCGGTTAACATGTTTTATGTTACAATGGTTTGTCATGTTGATTGATGATTGGTAACAAGTTATTCATCCGCCAAAAGTTCGGCCGCGATTCAGCTGGGCTGACACGTTCTCGCAGGGCATCATCATGTTCCTGAAACACAGTAATCACTTCGATTACCGAAAAATACCAGTTATCGAAAAAAATAATCATTTCCGTAAATTCATATTTTCCTTCAAGGTTTTATGCAGATTCACTGACTAATAAAATGATTAAAAGTATATTTTGATTTTCCTATCGCTTGTACACACCTGAATCGACAGAGACTGCGCTTCGGTAGAGCCAACAGCTCCACGTTATCGTAGTAATCAGGGATCGAACTGAAGGTGAGTGAACTAGTCATTAAGTGATTGAGTTGGAGCGAATGGATGAATAAGTTGCAAACCATTGAGCGTGTGAGTGAAGGAGTGAGTTGTACTTGTCAAGAACAAATGAGTGAGTTGCAATTGTGAGTGAGTGAGTTGCAATGAGCGAATGAGTGAGATGTATTGAGCCAGAATGAGTCGTAATGAGCGAATGAGTGAGTTATAATGAGTGAATGAGTGAGTTATACTGAGCATATAAGTAGTTTCAATGAGCGAATGTGTGAGTTGTAATGATGGGTGAGTTTGACTGAGTGAGCAATAAAGAAAGGGTAGGGACCTACCGTGCTTCGGACTCGTGCACGATCACGCCAAGCAGCACCACGCCAACGACAAAAGCAAGCAATAATTTTGTCATCATTAATTTGTTGTGGAGTACTGCCGTGTTACAGCTGCACTGAATGAGGCTGCAAACAGGTAATTCAAGAGAATGCATTGAGAGTAGTTTAGTAACTGATTGATTGGTTGTCTGTTAGACGCAGTATCTTATATAGGATGTTACCGTAAGCATATATGGTGATAGCGTATGAGAATGGGGTATGGTTTGGGCTGAACATAATGATTTGTTCAGGTGATTGATACTGATATGGTCATATATTCTCGACACCAGCAAGAATGTATCAGGCAGCAAGAGATCAACACCGGTTGTCCACTCATACTATCAGTTCCGAGACCTCTATCATCA
>OZ038444.1:10362853-10367853 GCA_964036265.1 Daptonema setosum | reverse complement strand
GACGACCAGAACGGTCGGAAGATTGGGTGAATACAAATACACCGAAAAGCCAATGACCCTTGACATTGGCATTTTAGACCATTCCGGTTTCATCCATTTCATATTCAGAACGGAAACGGTATAGAAGTCCAGATGCTAGTGGCACAAGTTGTTTCAACATTGTAATGATTAAAACAAACCATCGGAACGCAAATAAACGTGGGTGCGAAGAAAAAAATCATTTAAGGCCGTCGGAAACGCATGTCGTTTGGACAATCGCCCAATAAACCAACATGACACGATTCGTAGGCCATTGAGTATTCCAGATTCCCGTTACGACAACCACAGCGACCGAACACAGTAATCCTCTTCCGATTTTCAAACCAGTTGGTTAAAAATATTTTTACATTAGTTTGTTTGTGCATGAAATCTCTGTATTCCTGGACAGGCATGAGGAAGACTTCATGAGTTCAAAGACCTTAATCCGAATCTACATATATACGTCGTCGTACCACGTTGTCTATTTTATCCTTCGCTACCGTAAAACCGTATGGGCGTCTCATCGGTGTTGGATTACCATTCTAATAGAATACCACTGCTATATACACATGGATACAGTGGTTGAGTGAGTGACTGAGACAGTGGGCGGGTTAGTTAATGAGTGAGTTATTGAGAGAGTTTATGAGTAAGTTATTAAGTTATTGAGTTCTTGTTTGAGTTCTCAAGTTCTTGAGTGAGTGAGTGAGTGAGTGAGTGAGTGAGTGAGTGAGTGAGTGAGTGAGTGAGTGAGTGAGTGAGTGAGTGAGTGAGTGAGTGAGTGAGTGAGTGAGTGAGTGAGTGAGTGAGTGAGTGAGTGAGTCAAGGAAGATGGATGGTGATTGTGTAAAAAAAACACCGTTAAACTATAGGAGTATATTTTATTTTGAACATGTGGATTTTCCGGTAATCAGTAGTCATAATAAGTAAAAACACCAATACTTTTATAATCTAGGCACACCATGCCGCATCCAGTTGGCACTTGCCTCTGTACCACCACCACAATGCCAGATCCCACTCATATAGGTTCCGGTGCTCTGGACTGGCCAGATATTTGGCGTAAAGCTCGTCATCGTAACTGGAAATACTGACGTCAGTCAGTCAGTCAGCCAGTCAATCATTCATTGCATCAACTAACGTTTTTGGATCAGCCACATGCAGTGGTACAGGTATAATGCGTCGATATCCCCTTCTGTTGTTGTGCTCCTCGTGTGCCCGCATCAGTTCTTCCTCCAGTTCAGGGATCTCAATCAGACACTTGTGGCAGAGCATGTGCAACTGAAATGACGTCTGTTTGTATGTCTGTCTATCTGTTTCTCTGTTCGTCTGTCTATCTGTTTCTCTGTTTGTCTGTCTGTCTTTTCATCTGTCTGTCCATCTGACCGGGTTTGAGCAGTTCAGTCAGTACTCCCTCTTTCATGTTCGCGCACATTTCGGGGTAGACTCGAATCATGTCTGATTTCACTTTCGCAGGGTCATCCTGCGGTCTGCATAAAATTAGGTGAGTGAGTGAGTAAGTGAGTGAGTGAGTGAGTGAGTGAGTGAGTGAGTGAGTGAGTGAGTGAGTGAGTGAGTGAGTGAGTGAGTGAGTGAGTGAGTGAGTGAGTGAGTGAGTGAGTGAGTGAGTGAGTGAGTGAGTGAGTGAGTGAGTGAGTGAGTGAGTGAGTGAGTGAGTGAGTGAGTGAGTGAGTGAGTGAGTGAGTGAGTGAGTGAGTGAGTGAGTGAGTGAGTGAGTGAGTGAGTGAGTGAGTGAGTGAGTGAGTGAGTGAGTGAGTGAGTGAGTGAGCGAATGAGTGAGTGAGTGAGTGAGTGAGAGTGTGTGAGTGAGTGAGTGAGTGAGTGAGTGAGTGAGTGAGTGAGTGAGTGAGTGAGTGAGTGAGTGAGTGAGTGAGTGAGTGAGTGAGTGAGTGAGTGAGTGAGTGAATGAGTGAATGAGTGAGAGAGTGAGTGAGTGAGTGGGTTAGTGAGTGAGTGAGTGGGTGAGTGGGTGAGTGAGTGAGTGAGCGAGTGAGTGTACTTATTCTGCTAACTTGCAGCTCAACCCAGAATGTCGTTTGCTGGCCAGTCCTAATAGCCATACCAGATCATACAACATTCTCATGCGTTCCTTCCTGATATATTCGTATTGGGTGGTCAAGTAGATGCCGGGGTGTGAGTTGATCTGAAGGAGTAAGTGAGGTAGTGAGTGAGTGCGTGAGGGAGGGAGTGAGAGAGTGAGTGAGTGAGTGAGTGAGTGAGTGAGTGAGTGAGTGAGTGAGTGAGTGAGTGAGTGAGTGAGTGAGTGAGTGAGTGAGTGAGTGAGTGAGTGAGTGAGTGAGTGAGTGAGTGAGTGAGTGAGTGAGTGAGTGAGTGAGTGAGTGAGTGAGTGAGTGAGTGAGTGAGTGAGTGAGTGAGTGAGTGAGTGAGTGAGTGAGTGAGTGAGTGAGTGAGTGAGTGAGTGAGTGAGTGAGTGAGTGAGTGAGTGAGTGAGTGAGTGAGTGAGTGAGTGAGTGAGTGAGTGAGTGAGTGAGTGAGTGAGTGAGTGAGTGAGTGAGTGAGTGAGTGAGTGCCCCAACCTCATAAAGGTGTAGTTTTCTGTCCTCACCAATTCCAAGATCAGCTCGGAATAGTTGAAAGAAATTCCTTCAAATGGAAGGCATAATTGAAAGTAAAAATTTGAATCAGTTTAAGTTGAAGGACATTAATAAACTCATAATAATTAAAGTACATCATTGACAAAATTTAGTCTGAGCGAACTGTCATAAGCATATTGTACCATGATATCCTGTTGTACTTCAACTCAGCTTGACTCAATATCTCTCAAGCTCTAGTAATTCGCGGCACTCACCTGTTATGCAGCTTTAACGGTTTATGCTGGTCGAAAGATCCACGCATTTTGTTTGACGTGATCATGAACAATGTTCTGAAACACGCATATCCTTCTGTTGGTTCCTGCTTCACATGTTTTGCGAAGATATTCTTCGTTTCATTTTTGCAATGTGGTAAAACTGATATCTAGCAAACGATTTTAAACATAGGAGCAGTTTGAAGTAGGAATGCATTATGCATGTGGGCAAGTATGAAAGACAAAGGATCGAGCAATAATCTAGAGTAAAAAAGCACTTCCAAACAGTCAAAATTGACGGCTTGAGGTTCACTGATAATCAATGCAGAAAGCAACGATGAATAAACACGAATAATTGAAGCCTAAATGTGAAAAGTGAATATGAAACTGAGCAAACGAATAAAACTGTAACGCTACATACATACCTAAAAACTCTGTACATATCGTCCCATAGAGATTCGGGTTTTTCAAAGCCTTGTTCACGCAGATGCAGCTTCAGGGCCGTGGTTTCATCCACATTTAGCTGGTCCATCCACTTGCGCAGACTCGGCAGCTACATTTATACTGAGTGAGTCGTCTGTCTGTCTGTCTGTCTGTCTGTCTGTCTGTCTGTCTGTCTGTCTGTCTGTCTGTCTGTCTGTCTGTTAATGATCCTGACACTCAATCGGCCAGTATTTCTGTCCACCAACATCATAACTCTCAACTGCATCTTTTCCCGTTTGCATCTCATTGTTGATTATGTACTTCATAGGGTCATTAGCATCGAACGGATTGTAGGGCTCTTTGCAGGCACGAACTCGGGTCTGTGACGCGAAGACGTACAGTCGTAGGGGTTTGACTGATGTCAGTACAATGAACTGATTCAACTCGAACTTGCTGCAATGAGTGAGTGAGTGAGTGAGTGAGTGAGTGAGTGAGTGAGTGAGTGAGTGAGTGAGTGAGTGAGTGAGTGAGTGAGAGAGTGAGTGAGTGAGTGAGTGAGTGAGTGAGTGAGTGAGTGAGTGAGTGAGTGAGTGAGTGAGTGAGTGAGTGAGTGAGTGAGTGAGTGAGTGAGTGAGTGAGTGAGTGAGTGAGTGAGTGAGTGAGTGAGTGAGTGAGTGAGTGAGTGAGTGAGTGAGTGAGTGAGTGAGTGAGTGAGTGAGTGAGTAAGTCAGGTTGTCAGAAAATTTTATTCACACTAACTGATTGTCAATGAGAAATGGTTGTTTGTATTCTTGAATAAACTTGTTTTTCATCTCTGCCTTCTCCATTCTTAGCAGCTCGTTGACGGTCATCATTGAGATGCCGTGATGTGAATCACGTTTGACCATCCACGTCATATTAGGATATTTCTCTGATGATTATCATTGAAGTAACAACAACAACAACAACAACAACAACAACAACAACAACAACACAAACCAACCGGTAAAGTGCACAAACTGTTGCCGTTCATGATTCAAGTCGAACGAAATGGGAATTTCGGGTAGTTGACCGCTGAATCGCATGGCCACCGAATACTGAAATCCGTGAATATTGAGGAATAAAGTAATAAGTTATGTAGGTGAAAAATCAGTAAGAATGATTTAAAAACTTTTTTTAATGAAAAATTTGTTGTAGGAAAACATTGCACAAAACCTTGTGGGACACGACGCTGCTGCCCGGGAACTGATTGACTTTCTGATCAGGTCGGAGATTGTTGAGAAATTTGTATGGTGGTTTGAACAACCAGTTGTGATTCCAGAACAGATCCCAATCTGAAAATCAATTGGTTACAGCTCACACTTACTGACTAACGGACTGACTGACTAACTGACGGACTGACTGACTGACTGACTGACTGACTGACTGACTGACTGACTTACTGACTGACTGACTGACTGACTGACTGACTGACTGACTGACTGACTGACTGACTGACTGACTGACTGACTGACTGACTGACTGACTGACTGACTGACTGACTGACTGACTTACCGACTGACCTACAATACTGACTGACTGACTGACTCACTCACTCACTAACTGACTGACTGACCTACTGACTGACCGACTGACTGATTTACCTGGGTTCCCTGGATCTTCATCGAGCTGTCTTTGCCATCCATTAGCCTCGAGAGCTTTTAACAGAAATTCGTACGTTTTGTCCGTGCAAATGTTGGGTCGGTCGCAATGTTTACGC
>OZ038444.1:10347853-10357853 GCA_964036265.1 Daptonema setosum | reverse complement strand
ACAGCATGATGCTCATTCAGGGCACGCTCACATTCGGATCCGATTTCCATGAGTATGGCACAGTATAAATAATGTAAATAGGGTATTACAGTGGTATGATCCTTATTGAAACAGGATTATACTACTTACATACCAGATTACGATAGGTAGGTTATATAGGTTATATATATATAGGTTAGATTACGATAGATACGATTATATGATTTGTAGTTCATCATTGTTCAGAATGGAGACATAGAATCACAGAAATTTGTTCAACCGTGGATCCACTAATATGCCTGATTATTACCAGGTACATGAACTCTATCCACTGGATCTAGAACGTGCACTATTCTAATCTGAGGTTAATCAAAACATTCACTGCTGACTGAACTCATTATGCGGTTAAATTTTGGTTAACCCATGCATCAAATTTTAATCCAAAACATCTTTCCCTCAGTCACTTTATGAGGAACATTCACATAAACTGTAGAACAGGAATCCACGTCATTTCACGCTTTCGGTCGAACCATTACCATCGTAACGAATGAGATACCGGCGGCGCTGAAACATTATATTTCACGTGCACTGAAACATGTGATATAATGTTTCAGGATATACGTATATGTTTCTAGCAGATGAGACTATAAATAGGTTGTGGCCTGATGACTACTGGTCATGTCCATGTCACATAAAAGTACGGCTGGCAACTTCACTCCACTTCATTTCGCGTCACATTCTGTCGCAAACTGGCTTAGCGTGACACTCGGGTGTGTGTCGCGCCCCGGCTGGGTGAAAGGCCCGCGTAGTAATGCACCCACTGCGTAATGATGTAGTCATAATGTAACATGCATTCTGCGATTTTCATGCATTCCGTTTAAGTTACTTTTACTCTATTTTCTTACTTTTAGGTGGAATAAAAATTTTAGGTGGTGAAGGTTTATCAGCGAATGGATGACTTTGCCACGAAGCGCACGCACGTACGATAAGCATCCTCGTCACACGATCGCATTCATGCACGCACGCTACTTTTACTCACCGACATGGGGTCCATGAATGTACATATACAGTATGTATTCTATGTACATATGTACATAGATATATGTATATAGAATACATATATGTACATACGACGACACACTATCTTTTCGTGACTCGTAACATACGCGACGATGTCAACTTCAGCGAGTCACGGACATGATTCGCATATTCGGACGTGTCACGTTTATCTGACACGTACAGACTCACGTCTGATTCACATAACATGCGCATTACTGTAGTTTTCTCGCAGCATAGTCTGCTGGAAAAGACAGACGTTTTTCGAATGGAACTTTACCGAACTTGGCGAACTCGACAGGGGGATTACCGGCATGCATCGGCAGTCAGCACCTATAGATTGTGTACATACGGCGTATTTCTGCATCCGAATCTGCTGTTGTATTCACATCTCACCGCAGCCATGCATAAAACCACGATTCCCTTCCCGGTTGTTTTACTATTTCCTATGTCAAGCATAAATAATTGTATACCGTCATGCGGTGGAGTTGTCTCAAAATCCAGATGCTATACCATAATTACCATGACATTCATAATTACGCCAATTCACCCTCCATATATCGGGAATGCCGGCGAACTGTTTCCGGCGATTTCCGAAGTGCCGTGAATGACCAACGGAAGAGATGATTGAGACTTGTATAACTCATTTAGATTTAAAAAAATGGAGGAGCGTTGAAAATACTATTCAAAATATTGGAGTAATTTTTCTTTGTTCTCCTTAGAAAATTTATTTTGGTTTTGAACATTTAGATCAAGGAATGAAAGCATGCATGACCTGATTGGCATGGTAACGATACAAGGACCTGCTACTTCGGTATCGGTTGCCATGTTATTAGCTATTGAATTGAGATCGTATGTACAGTCACTTGACTACTGTTCATGTACTGCTGTTCATGTACTGTATCTATAATAAATTTGTTTTTGCCATGTTCAATTGCTTGCGTGTTTCTCAATTTAACAATGGCACGTTTCCTGTAAAAGACCGCACAAAGACGATTGTTCACTTTGTTGTTCAACTATAAATGCTTTGTAATTCAGAAGGCGATTCAAAACGGAGAGCCAACTGAAACTTGCCATATGCCAATATGTACGTACATGAGGTCAACAACACTGCGATGCGGACGGTGAAATTAAATTCCGAAACCACATCATTCGGGCATCATTGTGTACATTCGCTTGTGACACAATCATATCATGAATATTTATGCACCCGTGCTCATGTATCCCGCATACATGTACGTACACATGTACACAGATACGTACATACATATTTTACATCAAAGTTTATCAATACAGAAAGTACAATCACACTAATTAAAGTCCAGTAGTTTTGATCACGGATGGATGACTGAAGTAGTTTCACACATATGTAAACTTTTTTCGTTCCGATGAATGGTTCATCAGACAGATTATGTATGACAGTATGAGATAAGTTTCAGAAACATCAGGTTCATACATATTATTTCAGCTGATGAGAGCATTGATCTGGACGGACGTTCTGAATTATGCATGAACGGGTTCAGATGGAACTTAACGAGTTAATCTAATTAAACTGTTATTACCTGTTATCATCTTCAACCCGTTAATTTATCATTATAAATGCAAGCTATGTATGTACTTTTGGATGTTTTCTCTGTACTATCTATGAACCCATCTGTTACATAGTATCAATTAATGAACAAAAATAGCTCAGCTTTGGACCGTTCTTAACCCACCGATAAGGCCTGTAATAAAATAAATAAATACAGTTTAACGTGTCAGCATCCCTTTGCGTTTGTCCAAACAGTCGATTTGTCCGATCGGCGTTTGTCCAAACAGCCCAACATATGTACATATGGTCTAAGACAGCTAAACAAACGTGGCAGATCATCTTTACGTTATACCAGTCAATGGGAACCTGGGTATTTCCTCTGAGACCCATCCAGCGGTCAAGTCATGGAACCATGGAATGCCAAACAGTGCGGGGGCACATCGATCATACTTGCCGAGAGTTGCCGTGCCCTCCCAACCAGACAGACCAGACAGACAGGGTGCCTTCATAGTTGCAAAAAGTGTTTTTCAGAACTTGAAATCACGTTCCGAGATATTTCGGAACTCAGAAATCTCAAAACGGCACGTCTAGAAACGTCATGAAAAATTGCAAAAAAGCTGCGACTGCAACTGTTTTTAGCACCTCGCTCTTTCTGACAATCGAAAAAAAGTTCGTAATTTCATGATCAGGTAAGCCTTTTTCCTCGCCTCTATTTTGTGGTATTTATATAACTCGTCCTGTATCAGGATTTAAACATGTTAGGGTGCACATCATTCATTACATAGCTTATGGCCATTTTATTGTTGGGGAATAACTCGAGGTTGGCTGCAACCGTTCGCCAAATACGAAACTGTATCGCAATAAATCGGATGAGTATTTTGCACTTGTGGAAAAATTGAATCATGGTATGACTGTTTTGGGTTAGCATTCTTTGAACATTCATCGTTTATATCAAAATTGTTTGACGTACATATTGTATATTCGCTTTATGCATTTTATTTTTAACTTATGTACATGATTATGAACTCTGCGGCTAACACGTATAAAGTGTTCTCAACATTCAATCACTAAAGTATTCCATGTCAGGTACATCTGCAAAAAACGGAGTCACTCCCAATCTGTTATGATCCAGACTGGCCATTAATTTTTCAGGTATATTTAAGCGTATATTTCAATCATTATTTTCTTTGTTAGGCAATATACTGGCCAACTTGGTTTATGTTTGTATTGATGGATAAACTGGACACAAAAGTAGGCTTCCACTTTCGTATGTACACAGGGTTGTTCCGTACAGATTCATGTTTGTTTGTTACGTTCTGTTGATTCTGCTTACGACCGTGTTTTGCATGTCCGTTCCAGTTTTCGGGGAATATACCACATTTTAAGTGAATTTCAACTTACACAATTAGTTTGGCAATTCCGAACTCCGCCAAATGGAATAATAATTACATAAAAGTATTTACACAGCATGCGAAATGGTTTTCTTGTTGGCAATTTAGCATTTAATTAGATCAGCATTAGCAGACTTAGCATTAACTTTTTCACTTCAAGAAAGAGTTCAAGTTTTTAACTGATTTGATAGAGCCATTGAGTTTCGGCATCAGTATGATGTTGTCTGAGGCCAATCGAATCATTCACCAGCAGTTATTCACTCAGCAATAATTGTACATATGTATGTACGTCTCATCTGTTAGGTCATCCGTATCAGTACCATCAATCAGACCTTGTACGTCAGAATCGGACATCAACTTTCCGGCAAGGACCGACCAGACAAATCAATTCCTGCCATCTGGCCTCCGAAGACGGTTTGCCATTTCGGCCAAGGAAACCTCTCCGTTTTTATACCGTCGGGATTACGAAGTGTTCTCGTGATGGGCCAACGTTCCCTTTGCACCAATCCGCTTTCGTTGGGTGCCATTCCCAGTTATGGCACAAACTGGGTACAGGCTTATGTACATACATAAGTTGCCGAGTAAGCCTATGTACATACATATGTGCCTGACTTTTGTGAGAAAGTCCAGCTAAAATGTGTTGCATGTTATTTGTTTGCATTTATCATGGAATAAAAATATATTCTGAATACGTAATGGTTAACAAATCCATCTATCCTGTACCATTCTGTCTGTCTGTCTGTCTGTCTGTCTGTCTGTCTGTCTGTCTGTCTGTCTGTCTGTCTGTCTGTCTGTCTGTCTGTCTGTCTGTCTGTCTGTCTGTCTGTCTGTCTGTCTGTCTGTCTGTCTGTCTGTCTGTCTGTCTGTCTGTCTGTCTGTCTGTCTGTCTGTCTGTCTGTCTGTCTGTCTGTCTGTCTGTCTGTCTGTCTGTCTGTCTGTCTGTCTGTCTGTCTGTCTGTCTGTCTGTCTGTCTGTCTGTCTGTCTGTCTGTCTGTCTGTCTGTCTGTCTGTCTGTCTGTCTGTCTGCCTGTCTGTCTGTCTGTCTGTCTGTCTGTCTGTCTGTCTGTCTGTCTGTCTGTCTGTCTGTCTGTCTGTCTGTCTGTCTGTCTGTCTGTCTGTCTGTCTGTCTGTCTGTCTGTCTGTCTGTCTGTCTGTCTGTCTGTCTGTCTGTCTGTTTGTCTGACTGTCGTGATAAACCTCCCAGACAACATTCGGCGGCAAAAGGCGTTGTTAATCAGATTTATTGGAGTACCACCTCGGGTCTGTTTGATTTGCGACCGCAATGGGGTGTTTTGACTACATGTGGCAAAAATACTTGTTAACACTGTTTTTGTCATTTTCAAGCAGCCCGATGGAAACGGTACTCTTTAGGTTATATGTTTTATAGTTGTTTAATTCTGGAAGCAATAAACTACTGTATACCCAAACTTGATTATGTACATACATACATACGTTATTGTAATTAAATTTATTCTATACATACGGATGTATGACATCCGAGCCCAGTCCGAATGCGTGATCGATGGCTCAAACAAAACTGGGCTTCCAAGAGGCTCGGATTAATTTACAAAATTTGGGTTACCGTGACAAACAAATGAACACTATGTACACATCATAATATAAACAAACAGAACCCTAGAACCTATGTATATCATGTTGTAAATAGAAACACAGCTGAACTGTTTCTTGTGTTCAGCTCATTTTTCTATTGTATGTATTTGACGATGGTCTCGGTGTTAAACAATAGTCTCAGCGTGATCCGGACTCATGAAAAGCCTTGAACTGTCCTTGAGACACTCTCCACTCTGGGTATGTACCATGGACAAACTCAATTTATTCGTAACCTTGTTTTCTGTTTTTTTTCTCAATCATCATTGGACGATGACTAAAACAGTCGAAATGTACAAATGCTGATGGGATTTAGATTTAGAACTACACACGTACTGTACGTCCATAGTTTTTTTTATTAAAGTTAGCTTTCATGAAAAAAACCTACAGTATAAAAAATATTTGTTTTTTTTTACATTGATTGTGACTCTTCATTATATAAATTCAGAGTGCACATACTTGAGTTTCTCCATTATGTTAGTAATTTTTCCTGTGTACGAGACCCGAATCGCCAAGCAAATTTGTCATGGTTGAACAAAGAAACAGCGTAGCAAAAAATGAATACGACGCCATGGTTTTGTTTGGTTTATTTGAATCCAAAATTGGCTGGACGTGCGCAGCTGCACACTGTAATGGTGTTTGAAATACTTAATCATTGTATCAGATTCGTACCGTTATAGATTCCGCTTTACGATTTACCATATAGATTTTCTTTCAAAATCTCAAACTGAAAATTTTCAATGAGCATAAAAATGACGTTACGGCAATTGTATGCAGAACCAGTTAGAAAACAAGCTAGGCTAACATTTCGGTGCCATGTGTCGATGCATCGGATTGCGGCGTTGCATGTTCCCGGTTAATTATGTATGTATACCGTCCTACAATTGTGCCACAGACACTATGGAATACGCCTTTTCACGTGGCCGATGTTGTGGAACGAATGGGGGTTCTGGTGTGTTGAAGAAACTGGTTTCTTGGTACTGAGCTACATAGAAATATTAGGAAAACTGACGTTACATATTATTGTCTGATTATGTCTTAGTTGGGAAATCTATGCACGTTCATATGTATGTAGCTCTCTTGTATTAAAAATAAGTTTCAGTTATATGTAGGTAGATTGTATAAATCTATACTGCCTCATATGTACATAACTGTTTCATATTTTCAAACGTACAATCCTTACTCTTATCTGAATCCGAAGTGATTTTTTTTACGATTGACCTACACATAGCATGTGTCTATTTCATGTTTCGGTATATCATTTCCTGTCGACTCGCTCGCTACTTGTCCCTACTCTTAATCGATAAAGGCTATTGTTTCCTCAATATACATAACATCCAAATACTGTACATTCAGTGGGTTGCTTTTTAATGTAAAGTACACGAAGTAAGTTGTTTCCCCAATCAGGTTTTCTGACCTCCAATGAAAAAAAAAACAGAAACCCAACGGCACATTCATTCGCCATGCCATCAAGATAAATTTGGCATCCACTTTGTACATGCATACATAAATGTTCTGCAGTACTGTAAACGCTCTTTTCGTTTAGAAACACGTTCTGTCCGATATGCATGTACATATTCTACATGTGTTCGCATAAGAACATACAAACATACATACCAGAAGACGTTCATTTAGCTGAAGAAACATACTAAAAGGCATTGTAAGCCAAAAAATATTCTACATACACGTATGTAGAGTCATGTACAAGAACAATGTTCGTAAACTGACACTTTGATGTCTTTGTTCGGACTCGATTTCTCAACACCTACGTACTTTTTACCTTTCTTGAACGCTTTTTGCTTTATTAAAGTTGGCAATTGCACCCAAAATTACATTCAATGATTTAGCAACTTTTTTAATCTGGAATCCATTTCAAAACCTGAATGACTGAAGGAAAGAACTGCCCATAAAAGACCTCTTGACCAGTTATGCAAGGAATAGCAACCTCCAATTTTATAGATACTTAAAAGAAAATTTCTTACTTAGAATCGAAATCTTTTATTTTTTCCTGTGCCAGTGTGGAAACCCCAGCATCAAACTTTTCCTCATTATCATACAACAACTCAATAACTGAATGAATGCAGCTGCATTTAATAAGCAGTTGGGCTGGGCAGTGTTAAAAATATCGCACTCAAAGAACAGACTCAATCACCTGTTGTGCCTTTTTAACGCCTTTTTACCTACTATTTAAAAGTGCAACGGCGGATGAGTCAACCGTTCAAATAGACGTTCAAAAGTACAGAAAAACGGAACCCGCAGTTCGATGGCTATTCGATGTCAATTTTATACCTGTCCAAAAAGATGTCTACAATTCTCTCAATTTCCTGTTTGCTGATGTCCATAGTTTGTGTCACTAGCGAACGAGAAGATAAAAGAAATGTGATATTCCTACCTCTTTGGCAAGCTTGAAAATTGCAAGTTGTAGGTGAAATCCCCTCTAATCTGCCAATTCCCCCTCTTTGAAGAAATTTTCCTCCCTTTGGAGGTTTAGCTCGTCCGCCAGTGGTGTATGTCTGGCAAATAACAGTGCCCAGTTGAACCTATGGTGCACTTTGCGCCATGGCAACCATTCATTAACCGGATTCAGCTATTATCAGGTGTTTTATCTACTTTGACATGGCACAAATATAGTTCTTAATAACCCACATCACGGAAAAGCGTGTAAATCTGGAATCTGGTCTGATAAACATCGACTAGTAAAAAAATTTGATCTGGCTTACTTTGAACTAGACTGAATAAAAAAGAAGATGTTTTTCACCTGCGTGTCCCATCCCAAGCATGTTTTGTGTAATTCGGCTAGACTCTTGGTTTAATTAAGAACAATTTTTTGTGATTCACTACGATTGTACGATTACTTGTTTCCGGTTTTTTTTTCACGATCAGGCTAAGATACTGTATGTAAAACTTTCTTGTCTGATACTTCTTCACAATCGGATTTGCTCGGATTGAATCATATTCGTTACTCCATATGCCTTTGTGGCATTGTTGGTTGCTTGTCTAACACTTTTATACTGTATGTGTGACCAAAATATCTGAGAACACAAGAGCTTTCAGTTATTATAGAAAAAAAATATATGGTCAGATTTTTTTGGGGTATAAATCACCACCACCCCAGTTTAACAAGCCAACACACTAGCCACTTGACTACCATGACGAAAAAGTTTAGACAGATTGATTTGATTTAATCTTAACATAGCTTTCATTTATAACAAAATACATGATATCTTATATGAGTTAATATAACTTCAAGATTTGATCATTTTTAGGTTGGCGCCGAAAGGCACTTGTCAACTGACGCTACACCATTTGATTGTTTTTGTTGCCTTTATTGACGGATCATAAAAACACTGTGAAAACTGTAGCAAGTTTTATTTGCATTACATATTGGATGTTGAGTAACTCTGTTCTCATTTCTGTTATAAAAAGTTTTGCATCCCTTTTTGCTTAGTTGTGTTTTGAAGCGAAGTGTTCCAAGTTAATAATGATCACACGAACTGTATTGAGTATTACCGTAACGCTGGCATCGCATCCAAGTCCAAACGACCGGCTTCGGCCTTCCTATAAATGTGTACATAAAACAGGGAAAGCACTCATGGCAAGGTCTATGAAAATGAGAGGGAACTGGCGGACGACATCATTCACCAAAGGAAGGGGAATTTTATCAAAGAGGGGAGAATGGGCAGTTTTCAGGCCATTTTACCCACACCGTGTGAACACTATCTCCTTTTTGAAAATGCCAAAGAGGATTCAGCTTCTCATTCGCTAGTGGAGGAGGGGTAACAGAACTTAAATGAGTGAAGGAGGGGAGGGTATCGGGCAAAATTTAATTTAGCCGCCACCTATCAACATCGGGTATGGCCCCTATAGTCGACTGTCCATGTCTGTAGATGCCGAGGCACACTAGCGAACGAGGAAAAAGTGAAATTCCCTGTTCTTTGGAACTTTTGAAAAGTTGAATTCGTTCTCTAAGGTGTAGGTAAAATGGCCTCAAAACTGCTAATTCCCCTTTCCTTGAAGAAATTCCCCTCCCTTTGTAGGATTTACTCGTCCGCTCCAGTGCCGATGCATGCATTCATTTGCATTGGTTTCTGGCAAACATGCATTCTAATTTGGTTCCAACCAAGTACAAAGTGAGCTGGGTTAACTATTCGTCTTTGAAAACATGATCTGGGAATCATCTTTTTTAAATGGATATCGGCTCTGTTTACAAACAATTTTAATGGGGTGTTAATCTGCAGCAAGTTACTGTAATCGCTGTAGTGCTACATCCACAAAACTGAATGTTTCTTTTTTTATGAACTTTAATTCAGGCCGTGTAAAACAATATAATGTAATTCCTCAGGTTACGGTAATTGTATACTGTTTACTGAAAATGGATTATACGTTTATACGATCTTGTTTATTAAACAGCTCTAAGCTTTATGAGGTGATACTG
>OZ038444.1:10338828-10347653 GCA_964036265.1 Daptonema setosum | reverse complement strand
AAACCTCACTGCAACTCTTTATTTCTCCGTCAAAACAGAGTTAACTGGATTTTCTGGTATTAAAGGTTTCACGGTGCATAAATGTCAGAAGTCAATATCGATGAGCTTTAATTGTTCCGATTACATAATAATTTGTTTAAATAAAACTATGCCGTAAAGTAAACTGATGACACAACAATGTTTGTCCTAGCCACTTATAACTACAACTTGTTAAGAGAACGGTCTAACGTCCGTCCCTTGGCTGTCCAATCAGTCATTCATGTGGATACGAAGGAAGATAACGAGACATGTGGTACATACCTTTTGGTGGAATCTCTCAAATGATTGGTAAAGACGTGAAGAACTTTAGATCTTTCCCGAGCAGTGCAGTAATAAAATGTGTATATGTAGTTTGCTAATATCTGGTTCAACAATGTACACAATACTTCACAACTCAAGTTGTTGTTTACTCGATTGGTCACGGCATTACTGACAAAGTTTACTCGTTTTTTTCCGAAGCTCAGAAGAAGAAAAAATATATGTATTTACCAGAGCCTACATTAGTTACAATAAATGACAAGGTTTTTCATTGCTGTTTTTATAAAATGAATTATTCAACCAATCAACCAATTTGAATGACTTAATTGTTTTACCTTGATGTGGACAAAAAGCAACTGGACAATGTCTACATGAAATAGATTGTGATTGAGTATGCCAACTCTATGTATCCTATAATGGACTGAGATGAGTGCCAATATCATTATTCGGGTAGACGACGGGTGTCATTTCCCAGGGGTGTCTCAACTGTCAACTGGATGGATTGATGATATTTTAAGAGAAACAACATTCAAGTTGGTGCCAACAGCTGTAACATTAGTCCACATTATTTGACACTTTCAAATCAAGAGAGTAAACGTTGAAAAATTACAAGTGAGTAGTGTGTTAACGGGCTTGTGAATCGTTTAGAAGGATAGTGTTACAAATTAATAATCTAGAAAAACCAACAATATGGAGCAAAACCAAAATTCAGATTCACATAAAATACCTGCGCTCAGTGATTCAAACAAGTGTTTATGAAACGTGAGAGACGGCCAATTCATTACAAAAATGAATATAACTTGCCATCATGAGCTCTAACAAGGTTTGTGTCTGAGAGAAAAAACAAGTGTCAAGACACTTATTAAGTACCAACTATCATGAATAAGTTTCGTAATCAAATTCACTGTTTTTTTATATATCATTCACACCTACAGTATAAAGTAATAAATTCTCTTGCGTTCGACCACTACCTCATAAAGCATATGGACCAAAAAAAGGTTCGCTATCCGAATGAAACTATTTCCCATAATACGTGTGCCAACAGCCCACTCCAAACTTTGTTGTGCCCGGTGCACACGACGAGGCTTGTATACTATCAGATGAGAGAGGGGTATATAAAAAAGGGGTTCTCAATGCACGTTTGTCAAGTTCCATGGCTGAGGAAAAATACGACACATGTCATAACGAAGGATACAAGAAAAGATGGAGTTAACCGAAAGGAAGCGAACTACAAAGCGAAGTATTACATTACGTTTACAGCTGAGCTAAGAAACAGCAATTTCCCTATGGATTTTATATCCACAACTTTGTCCGTTTCAAGTTCAAAGCATGATTATTATACTTATGTAAGTTATGTTCTCAGATTTTTTCGTTTCATGGAAGCAGCCTAACCCGGAAACCGTAAAGACACACTCACTATTCAGAATCTAAACATGACACTGCCTGATCGGATTCGCACATGCTCCACTGAACAAAGCGGTTTGGACCATGGTAATCATCTGAACAGCGTTTGGAGTCTCCAAAATAATGGACGTGCTATAACGTTTTTTAGCTGCGTTATGTCACACCAAGCTGAAAAGTCCAATCCAGGCGTCACGATTATTGGATGAAACACCATACTATTTCACGAACATTTTATTATTTATTTGAAAAAAACTCGAGAAAAATATGAAAAACACACTTTTCACTCAGGATATCAGTCATACAGGGTGTCCCATCCTTAACCGCCGATGTTGACGGATTCGTGTTTGAGTTGTACTGTGTCTATATAACTGAAACTTCATTTTCGAATAGAGAAGTCTTTGGCAATTTGTTTGACACCTACCAAAGGTTAATTGGACATCTGTAGCATAATTTAAAAGCAATCATAAAAAAAGATCCACTTTTGAATTATATTTCCTTCCCATTCCATGAAATTTACACCATATCTTCAATGATAAAGAGACGTGACAAGATTCTCGCAACTTCTCGTGTTTACGCGCTCCTTCAAATCATCTAGGAGCCAGAAATCCAGAGGGGTTACGTCTGGCGACCTGGCAGGCCACAGAAGTTGCCCATCTCTGCCGATCCAGGAACCAGGAAAGGTTTCATTGAGCCGTTTCCGGGTGGTACTGGCATAATGAGCTGGATCACCGTATTGTTGGAACAACAAGTCACCTTCCCAAATTCTTATATCTGCGTTAGAAGAGGGAAAAACCACTTTTGCGAGAAAACCAGGACGGTTCGATATGTCAGCATCTCCCGAGATTGGCTCAATGAAACTTTTCCTGGTGCCTGGATACTCAGCGGAGGACAACTTCTGTGGCCTATCAGGTCGCCAGACCTGATCCCCCTGGACTCCTGGCTCCAGAGTGATTTGAAAGAGCAGTATATCCGAGAAGTTCCGTAGATACGGGGCAGTCATGTCTCTGTATCCTTGAAAAGATGGGTGCAATTCCCATGAACTCAGGTTATGCAGCCGTGGAAGCTATGCCTCGCCGCTGGAAACGATGTCTGAGCCGAAAATTGAGTGAATCCATTCCAGATTTTGTTCTGTTCCATTCTGAGTTCTGGCTACTTCATGTGATGTTCTGCTCTTGTGTTTGCTTTTTGTAAAATTTCTTGACAAAAAATTTTACTTTAGGAAAAAAAATTGTCAAAAAATTGACAATTTTTCGAATGCTTGTAAAAATAGCTACAGACGTCCAATTAGCTTGTGGGAGGTGTCAAACAAATTGCCAAAGAATTTACTATTTGAAAATTAAATTTCAGTTATAAAGACCCACTTAAGACCAACTGATACACGAACCCGTCAACATCGACGGTTAAGGATGGGACACCCTGTATATGTTTCGTTCTGTTATCCGACACACCAACCCAATAATTTCAGGTTCTTCGGAAACTGTGTACCAGCAGCCGATACAAAAGGATGGCCCACATCTTTTGTGAACGATCAGCAACAACGAGCATGAAATTGATTCAAAAGTTTGAAACATATACTCCGTTTATGTAATTTTTTTCGTAAAACCGTTTTTTTATCTCAATTTTATGTCATTAATATGCATGCATGTTTGAAAAAAAAACTGATTTTAAATGACCGAAGATGGTACATACATAGTTGAGATCACGCCGGAAGAGGTGGTTTTTGTTAGATTAAATTAGTAACGGTAAATTAGTTTACCATAACGAACGAACGGACGAACGGACATAACGTGCATACTATTTGGGCGTGAGGAAAAGGTTTTACATGAAATGTCCCAGAAAAAAATCTCAACCAAATAAACAAAATGTTGTCGTTTTTGAAAGATACAGTGTGAATGAAAATATTTTAGTTAAATTTTTTTCATTTAGAACAATGAGTCATGTTCATGATCCCATCTCATTCTCATACACGCCCATTGTACCAAGGAAATTGGAACTTGATGGATGGATACATGTGTGCCGACATTGTTATGGAAAAATATTTGTTTTAGTTTTATGGACACACACTTTTCATCATTAAGTTGCTTTTTCCAACGAATTACATGTCATTTAGTATATCTATCAAGCGGCAAGTTCAATTGCTGGGAATGTGTTGCGCCCACACGTATTCCTCTGATTGTACTACTATTCTTCATGTGAAAATAAATGTACGCATGTATTGTATACCATCTTAATTTCCGGTGTTTATTCCGTCAACAATGAATCATTGATTATACTACCATTGGGCATGACAATATTCTTTCGGTGATCAGCTAATTAAAAACGTCTTGATGACGAAACAGCGCGTGGTATAAGAGTATGGATACTTCGTTGGTGTTCATTCTTGAACTCGCTATGAGACGTACAATCAAGTTTGATATTGAGAAGCTAATCAAATTTCATTAGTGTTATTAGTTTGTTTCTCCCAAAGCGTATTTGATAAGTACATACAGGGTGGGCCAAAAAACCATACAATTTTGAAGGTTAATAACTCGAGCTATAAACAACCGATTCAATCGTTCTTGTTCTCATTTGAAAGCCTATATTTTAACTGAAAATCCCTCCAAGTTTAATCTTGTTTTATAGAGTTGCCCTCAAGTTACAGAAGAAAACCTCAAAATGTAGTGTTTTTAGATGAAAAAAAACCGGATTTTTTTAGTTTAACAAATTGTTCTTTTTGGGCCACGAATTTCTAAATTTAAAAAGTTCCATAAGGGAAATAGAGTTTTCTGAGCTCAGTTCTAACTTGGAAATTCTGTAATACCATATTAAGTGCTTTGAAAAAAATTCATGGCCAATGTCATAGCCGCCGTTGACAAATTTCACACTGAGCCTTGACTTTGGTGGTTCAGGAAAATGATCAAATCAAGTGTGCCATTCGTTTATCTTTGATCAACAAGGCTTAACTAGTTGTTATTTTATGCATTTAATTTTATTGATAAACTAAAATATTCCGTTTACAGTGTTATAAACACAATAACCCATGCATTTCGATCACTTTTTCGCTAAAAATACACGATTTTTCAAATTTTCTTCTGTAACTTTAGAGTAACTCCATGAAACACGACTAAAATTAGAGGGATTTTAAGTTAAAATATTGGCTTTCAAATGAGAGCAAAAACGTTTGAATCGGTTGTTTATAGATCGAGTTATTAACGTTCAAAATCGTATGGTTTTTATTGGCCCACCCTGTATGTATGTAATGTGTGTTTTTCGTTATCATCAAGTGGTCATTACATGATATAAGCTTTAACTTCACATTTGATCCATGCAATCCACATAAGTACATGTATTGCTTGACTTTTATTCTGTGTGAAGCAATACAATGCAGTTCTCGCAGTCTAACCCTACTAAACTTTATATGCTTTGTCAAACACTCATTTTTCTCCACCCATCCCATCCATCTACGATCGCCATAAATCTGGTCCGATCGTGGTCGTGAATCGGATGCATCGGACGGCACTCGGAGTCTGCCATAATCGACACCCGAAAGTGTTCGGATTTGTTGGTTGTTCGGCGTAAAAGTGACCAACAAGCGATAAGTGTCGTTTATTCCTCCGTCCCATGGGGGAATTATCCGTGGTACTTGGGCACCGAGTTCGTGTACCATGCCACATCCATTTACTGTACTATGGACGGACTTCGGGGACCGCATCGGCGGATGATACACCCAAAATTAATCATGTTTCGTGGTTATAAAAAGTGGAAATCGTTATGCCATTAGTAAGACGTCTAGCCTAAGTTTACCATTTCTCGACTCAAACGAAGTACCCTTATCTTTTGGACGATGTTTCGCGCGCTAGTGAGGAGTGACCTGGAGGTCTGTGTTCGGTACATCTCGGTTCTCGGCCAACTTGATCGTATGTCAGATATGTATGTATGTAGGCAATGGGCTGGTATTAATCGTCCATGTACGTACGTATGGCCATACTTGTTCAGGTTTGGATGAGAATCACATACATTGATGTACGTGTAAAGAATAGAGAAGAAAACTTGATCACGGTGAAAATTATCTTGAATTCATGAACACCATAGACAACTTGGTCGAAGTAGGAAGGTTTTATTGAAAAGATAGAAACTGTTGTTTTGAGGCGAATAGTAGTGTCGTAGCAAATAGTAGTACCTATAGTAGATAGATATTCTTAGTCTTAGATATCATCTGAAGTTGAGTAACCATTCACCGCGTACTTGTACATAGTTTCTAGCAGTTTTGGTGGTTATCAAGATGGCCCCCATCGTAAATCATGCGTACAGCCTTCGTGATACAATGAGCTGAGTCAGATAAAACTTTTCGTGTTCACGAATCCGAAATTACTTGATGTGGAACGGGTTACCACCAAATTCATAGCAACTCCTTCCCTGCTTATGGTATCGCTTTGGTGTCTAACCAATATCCAACGAAAGTAGCTTTTAAAAAACCTGTAATTCCAATTACGTATGATTTTCTCTGAATCGAATGAAATTGCTGGAGATAAGATTTTTACATAGTCGCTTGGAGGATCACTGCATTCTTAGGTTTCAGTCCAACGCAACTTGAATCACTAAACACATCAGTCATTTGTGAATGACCAATCGTCTAAAATTTCTAGAAATAGACACACAAGTACAACTATGCATAATACCAAATAAATGTCCCACAATCAATCAGTACAACTTAAAGTATACGCGTAGTAAATCACTTGTCGCCGTGGTCTTTAGGGTCTCATTAGGGCAACAAGCCCATAATGGCATTTATGTTATGGGGTACCATTAGTAACCCCTTTCGGAACACCGCTCAATTTGTGGATGAGTAGTTGGTTGACGGATAATCTGTTGGAGATAAGGATTTATATTAAGAAACAGGTCAAAAAAATTTATACAAATTCTTATTCTAAATTCTATAGGTTAGATGTCGAAAAGAATTTGTTTCGCCTTTTCCCGTTGACCCGCCACTTGTCCTTGTAATAAAGGGTGTTCCGATGCCGAGTAACTTCAGACCCCGCCCCTGAACGTGGAGCCTCAGGTCAGGATAAACGATTGCCTTTGGATAGTCCATAGTCTGAGTGTCCTCGAACTTATGTACGTAATAGAACTTAGAACTGACTCTAGTAGTTAAATGCCTGATGATCATAATGTTTCTGTGGTATGTACATAAGGGTTTGATGACTATTTAGAACCTTATTTCACCATCACCAATAAAAAATTCATATATCCCTATTTCGGGATTGTTTTGTTATTATGAAATATCATAGTTAATCTTCATTATACCATTAGGGTTTTTTTAGACTTTGTGGATTACAGGAAATTTCTTTGTGTATACTCTTCCTCATGCATCTGCTCCGCTAATTGTTGTAACACTTATTTTGTACTTCATATTTTCTCTTGTAGCTGTTTCATTGTAACTTATTAAGAAAATTAAATATGAGCCAAACCAGCCAAACTGAATCTGTATTATCTGATAATGTGTGAATCGTATTCACATGAGTATCTGGACTTTACCGCCCATTGCAAGGTCACCCATCAATCAGTCAACCAATTACCAGTCAGTCATTCCGATCGGTCAGTCACCGACTGTCATAATTGGTGATGACAGACAATCGAATAAACGGTGACTATCACATAACCAATCAATCAATCAATCAATCCGACAATCACCTCGGCCCGGATTGACGCTGATTTGTTGCGATGGGGGGAGGGGTCATTCTGGGAGGGGCATTCTTCGATGAAGGTACACCTCAGACAAGATAAAGTCTACAGAATCCAGGAATTCCTCGTTTTACCTAAATAAATTTCATAATTTTAACGTATTATTCGACTTATTGTTTCCATTTGGCTTGAAAACGAACTAAGCTAAGGAGGAATAGGGAAGTATACCTACAAATTTAGTAGGGAGGGCCGCAAACACCAGGCAATTTCAGAATTATGATTGTTAGGAATGATAGACGTTTTGATCGACAGAAAAGCCGTCGAACACGTTTTACCAGAATATCTAATAATCGCCGACTGACGCCCAGGAATTAGCATAGAAATTACATGATAATCGTTGTTGTTGTTGTTGTTGTTGTTTTTGTTGTTGTTGTTATTATTATTGTTGTTGTTGTTGTCGTTGTTATGTACATAGTTCTGGGTAAAAAAGCTAAATCAAACATTCATTCCCATCTAGAAAAAAAAACAAGTATAGTTGTTCCTGTGGAATGGCATATTGGCATGTTTCTTGATTATTTTAATATGTTTCAAAACATCTTAATTCCCGTCAATATGTATTGTACAGTACGTGGAACTGGAAACTGAGGGATGATGTGGATTTACGTGTGGATTGGTCAGCAGAAGTACACTTCGGCTACCAGAGACATTGAAAATGCATTACATTCTGACTATGGAGA
Organism: Daptonema setosum; assembly: GCA_964036265.1. NCBI lineage: Eukaryota > Metazoa > Nematoda > Chromadorea > Monhysterida > Xyalidae > Daptonema > Daptonema setosum. The sequence goes on along the minus strand of OZ038444.1, from coordinate 10,339,554 downwards.
TTTACATTAGTAGTATCGCACATAAATAAGTACATCTTATTGGAGAGACATGTCCGGTTGCACAAAACGTAATATCAGACTCCTCTCTTCGTCTGAGAATGCAACTTAGATCTCGAAGAATCTAATTAAAATCACATATATTGTTTTATAATACAATATAAAATTTGAATGTTGACCATCACAAGTTCAAAATGGAAGGACTTCGACCAGAGCCAATGTCCGTAGGGCGTAGATCAATGTGAAGATGGAACGTTGGCCTACATTGATTGATGGTGATGGAACAACGGGTGATTTCGTGCCAACTCTGTGGAACATTCGCCGTGTTGTCCGATCATAAATCACTGAGTGAACATAATATTGGGACATTCGAAGACAAGTGCACCGCCCCTGCACGTAAAACTCTTCCTATGCATAATACCCGGCCGGACGCTTAATGTTTGACGATAACTCAAACAGTTAAAATAATTTACATCAATCATTGCTGAAATAACAGCGAATCCAGAGAGCTTTGGACTTTCAATCACACACTGCGTTATAAAGTACAACATGTTTTGTATTAAAAAACTTAATTGAATGACATTAGTGCTATTTTATGAACCAGCCCTTTGCCTACCCATAATTTTTTACAGCATTGGTAAAAAATCGTAAAACTTGACGTTCTTTGCATTTGGCAATGTGTTCCATGTGTGTTTTATATACTTGTGGTCGGAATGTTGGCCGTGAATG
>OZ038444.1:10298828-10333828 GCA_964036265.1 Daptonema setosum | reverse complement strand
TCAACAAAGTTTGCCACTTCATCCTATGCGTGTTTATGTCAGAATTACAGTAAATGAATCATCGTAGTACATTATTTAGGGTATGACACTACCTGCCAAAAGTGCAATACATTATATTCAACGGTGTTCGTTGACTCACAATAATGCATTGCCAAGTTTGGATTTTTAATTTACATCCGGTCGTCATAACAATGGATAACGGGCTTTTCTTCGTGGGAACCGGTTCTGAACACTAACGGACATGACCGGGAGGAAAAATGAAATGAATTGGCGGTACAAAATTGGTTTTTGTTGCTTAATGTGTAGGTAAAACGGCATAAGAACTGCCGTTTCTCCCTTTTTGACGAGTCTCCTTTCCCTTTGGAGGATCGGCTCGTCCGAAAGTGGTTCTGAACAATGAACATTTTAAAATGGATTTATCAATTTGTATGGTAAATAATAGATCAACCAAGAATCCAACCGTTGATTATTTAGCCTACGCCGGCGTTTACTGTTTCGAGTCTGAATGGTCTGGGTTTATAGCGTGACCGCTGGCATAAAGTGCCGTTTAATGGTTCAGGTGCCGTTATTTCAAGTGCAACCATTTGGCGGGACATTATTGAAGGGTACTGTATTTCGGTCGCATATACTGTGCCATGATTTGGATACGACCCGAACAGCAACGGTCGGTGATTTCAGTTTTACTCCAAAGATACGGAATTCAAATGCTGTAAATCATGAACTAGAGCCATTCGATTTGCCAAATACCTACAGTATTCTTTGGTATACTGCTACAATAAAAAAATGTCTCGTGCTATGTTCGCTCTCATCATCTGGCTATACATTATTATGGTATGTTTGTTCATCTAACTGAATCCAGATATTTACGATGTCGTAATTTATTGTCCCTGTGCCACCAAGCGCCGCCACCCCCATCAACTTGTCGTAGTGTTTTGTCCCATTACCGAAAATATGCCGTTTTACCACCCAAACGGTGTTGGTGTATAAATCTACATCTCTTAACATTCGGCCACGCAAACATGTGTTTCTAATCTCATTATCATAAAACGCCCTTCAATCCAGTCAGTCTGGCGCGGATAAGTTATAGTTTTTCATCGCAATGGATAAGATTGATATGATTGTTTACGAGAATATGAAACTTCTTATTCTGTGTTGGAGTAACGCCAGAAGCCGGACACTTTCTCAAACGCAGAGAAATTCTGGTACATTTGTAATTTTTTATCCGCCATTACTCAACCGCCCCCACAGGGGCTCCAATTAACGGAATCCCGGCGCCTTATGGGTCCATTTTTGATTTTTGTGGAACCCTTATGTGCCAGGGTACATTTGGGAATGGGGTGGAAGTAAAGTGACCCTTGAATTACACATGCCATCAAATAAATTATTATCGATGCGTCTCGCGGGAATGGGGTTATTTAATCGGGCCAGGTCCGATTGTTCTCTTGCCGGTTTGCGAGACAGTCATTTAGTCAGTCATCTAAATTGGTTATTTTCAGTCCAGATTGGAAAAATTAGATCCCGCAATCATCGTTTTAACCGCGAATACGCAAACATACCTCATTTAGTGTTATGTTGTGCCGTAATTACAAGTCAATATGTCAACAGAGTTGCTTACTGTAAGAAGGCAGAACGTTAAAGATACTAGAATGACGGCTACAGTACCTGTTTTCAGAAAACTTGCCAATCAATATCATGACAAAAAAACCCAAAGATTTTTCGCAATACCATGGAATTAAAGCTTTCTGTCAATATTTCATCCACCACAAACAAGACGCAAGTGTGTGTATTCAACCAAAAACCATCTCATTAGCGAGAGGGCTCTAATTTGGTCACCAATGTTCCGCGTTCTGTGAGAGCCGATTTATGTAAGTGGTACGTTCACAATGTCAGTCAGTCAGTCGGTCATTCAGTCATTCAGTCTGTCAGCCATTCTGTTAGTTAGTCGACCAATCTGTCAATTTCTTCCGATCTATCAGTCGACTATTTCTTACTTCATGCAAGCTTGTTTGTCAGGTTGGTTTTCAGTTTGTCATTCAATCAGTCAGTCAGTCAGTCAGTCAGTCAGTCAGTCAGTCAGTCAGTCAGTCCAATGCATACGATGACCGCACGTGTTCCACCAACAGCCAGTAAGTCAGTCAGTCAATATGGTATGCATCATTTCACTGGCACAAACGGTCTTATTTAACGCCTTCGCGATCCAGCACCCTGAATTTGGAACACTCGGTATCCCAATCTAGAATTTGGACCCCCACCCCTGTCCCGCCAATAAATTTCTCGAGTTTATTATGCTTGAACAATCGAAATAATTGATGCCGGTCGTCGCATTGTTGTGGTTGGCTGACTGGTCCAACAATCAGATTCAATATTCAGTCAGTCAGTCAGTCAGTAAGTCAGTCAGTCAGGCAGTCGTCAGTCAGTCAGTCGGTCAATCAATCAGTAAGTCAGTCAGTCAGTCGGCCAATCGGTCAGTCAGTTAGTCTGTCAGTCAGTCAGTCAATATCTCAGTCGTCAGTCTAGCTGTCCAATCATGTAATCAACTACCATGAATTTGTCGAATATCAATACCACTCGATTATTCCCTCACGTCCCATTGGCGCAGTGCCATTTTAGCCAAATTTCATTATTGTACCCATAAAAACGAAGCGTTTAGAAATGAACCATTTCCCTTTGTACTAATTGTATGGCATTCCAAACGAATGTGTCTGCTTAACATTGCCGTTCCATATGATTCGTTCCACTACTGATATAAACGGTAAAACAGTCAAGTAATTTACGTAAGTTTTTGATGAATTAACATTTTGTCAGTCAGTCAGTCAGTCAGTTAGTTAGTTAGTCAGTCAGTCAGTCAGTCAGTCAGTCAGTCAGTCAGTCAGTCAGTCAGTCAGTCAGTCAGTCAGTCAGTCAGTCAGTCAGTCAGTCAGTCAGTCAGTCAGTCATTCAGTCACGGGTGACATTCAACTATGACCAATGAACGTAGTAAAACGTAATTCATCGTAGTACCGTATACAATATGTAGTACATAGTGACCGGCCACTTTATATGGACGACGGATACGACGGCGGCCGATCCAAACGTCCAAAGGGAGGGAAAATTCATCAAAGAGGAGGAAATAACAGTGTTGAGGCCATCTTACCTGCATCTTAAAGAACAAACTGCACTTTTTAGACTTGCCAAAAAAGGGGGAACTCCACTTTTCCTTCCCCTTCTCGTCCGCTAGTAACGGATACGGACCAATAAGTTTAATTAGGCCGGCAGCAGTTCGAGTTGACCGTTGCGTTCGAGTGATTGGCAGACAGGAACAAGGCTTGATTAAGGCATCTGAATGTACATATGGATGGTCATTCAGGTCAAACAGGCAACTTCATGGTGTTTTATGCAATTTCCCATCATTGTGTTATATCTAGTGCATAGGGTGGCAGCCTCTGAAACTGATAGTCCTAAGTTCGAAACCTGACTTGAGACACAGATCCTGACACGTTGCTCTTTTTTCTGCCATTTCCCGTCAGTTTATTCAACTCTCTGGCCACTAAGAAAACACCGTTCTGCTGATATGGATCAAGTGTGCCACGATGGTTTCAGTTGCTGAAGAAGTTCAAGAAATTGTTCTAAAAAATGTTGTGCTATCTTCCTTAAGACTTCTAAATAGGTGTTATTGTGAACTTATTAGGGTATAATTTCTATTAGTTTTTCCAAGGCTGGAACAACCGAATACTGATAAATATGTGCCCAAAACAATATGGATTTGAAGCATGCACCAATGCACCAAAAGTTAGCGGGGGTGTGGTCTCTTACTACGAGGACCCACTTGTTCCGCATAATTTATTGATGTCTTATGTGATGGCCTTTTATGCGCCCCGATTTCAAAGCCCGCCTCCCCCACCCCCAACCATAAAACTACGATTTGTAGTATTGTATGTAAAGCGGCACATTTCTGTAGTAAAAGTGTGAGTTTGAATGACTTAAAATGGTATTTCTGTAATGCTGAATCAGATGGCTTTCTTCTGTATCAGTGAAATCGTAAGTCATTGTTTTTGGGGTCACATGATCGTAGGATCTGAATTCAAGATGTGTGTGCTTGAACTGAACTGCATTCATTCATACTAATATAATACTATGTCTAGTTAGACCGTGACGTGTCCGTTTGAGAACCATTGACTAGCCTGTGTTTGGCCGATCAGCCATTTTGCCACAAAATCAGATACATATATAAAACCTCAATCTAAGCTGAATTCTTAATTTTGTCGCCTGTCTAGTCTAGTGCGTAGGGCGCCGGCCTCGAAAACCGGTGGTCCTAAGTTCGAAACCTGACTTGAGACACAGATCCTGACGCGTTGCTCTGGGGGTTCTGCCATTGCCAACTCTCTGGCCACTAGGTAAACACCATTCTGATATGGTATTAGTGAGCCTTATGACTTCAGTTAATGACTTGCGATTTACATTTCCATTTCATCAGTAGATTTTGGTAAAGTTACTGCCTCACTGTTTTTATGAGAAATAAACATTGTTCTTTTATCAAATTCCTTTTGGAACTTACCGATGCCCTGTCTCCAAATGTTCGATGCCCCTTGGAACATTGATACATCGAGCCGAACGCCTTCATTGCTTGAAACAACAGGAAATGCGGTAACACGAGACCCTGCGGTCTATTTAGGAGACCCACCTTCTCAAACCGGGGGCATCGGGGTTCCAGACGTCTTAGGCGGATGGCAAATCTGACCATGAAATAAATTTCCCATATCATTTCCTTGGGAAGTCTAATTGTTTCGAATTTCCTAGTCAGTCATAACTTCAAAACTATAAAAGTTCCGTATTCCCTTGCATTATGGTCCGCCACAAGCGCATAAAGATTTTGAATGTAGTCCCTTAATAGATGGGATTCATCATTACCCCCCTAAATGTGTGTCGTATGTACCGAAATGTGTGTCTTTACATGCACGCCCGTACTCAACTCAAATCAGCCTAATTTAACGCCCCGTATGTCGTTGCGATGCTCTCAATTCAAATCACTGCCATTTTGCGTGTGCCAAGTCGCCTGGTTAACAAGTGGCAAATGTTGCGTATCCAATGAACCTGTGTGCCATAGCAGTAGCACTGTTTTGAAACGCCATACATGTGTGAAGTTCTTCACCAAAAACTATACATTTTTACAACATCAGGTGATATTTTAATTTTTTTCGATTCTACACCCATGGGTTTTGTATGGCACAACTAATGAACAGGCAACTTCCACCAGGAGCTCTGCATTCAAAGCTAACACAATTTTTTCTTAATAGTAATTACAAAAAATTATAAAATTTGTTTTAAAAAAATCACTAAAAATATATCACGGATGAAATCTGTTCTGATCAACGAAGTTGAATAGATCTATGTAGAATCAAAACCCGTAATGTGTGATGTTACGTTCCGAGCTGACTGAACGTACCCGGGCCAATGTGCCGAATCGGGGTGCCATCCATGTGTACTACTAAAGTACGCCAAGTACGCAAATGTCTTACACACTTACTTATAAAAGCCTTAGCGAATTCACTTTACGCCTCTTTGACGCCCCTCGACGCGAATTATGGGCCACTTTGCCCGAATTTGGAACAAAGTTGGCCGTACGAATCTGTGTACATGTACATACATGTATGTTCGTACTTATGTACGCTCACCATACAGTATGAGTATCACTTCGAGTATGAGTACATACCATCGTATGGCATCGTAACCTTTTATGACGGTTAGACTATATGTATGTACATAGTTATGTTCCAAAATCACGGTGGTTGTCTCCGACGGTGCGAACATTGTGAAACTGGAGATAAGTTCGAAAATATACCGAGACTGCCGACTGCCGATTTTGCTTTTCGATCGCGGTTGTGCGTTTCGAAGCCCATGTCCGTCAGCTGGGCACTGCGTTTGCCATAAATCCATACGGTCCAAGTTCACTGTCGATCTGGTGCCGTGGCGAGTGCCAATCGTGAAATCGTCAAAAACCCCATTCAAATGTGGGGCAGCGAACATTCGTTATCTGGTACGGTACAGGCACACCCACGCACTAGTGGACGAGAAGGAAGGGAAAAGCGGAATTCCCTCCTCTTTGGCGTAAAAAAATACACCTTAATACCAAAGGTAAAGTGGCCTGAAAACTGCTGATTCCCCCTTCTCCGGTGAAATTCCCCTTCATTTGGAGGTTTCGCTCGTCCGCCAGTGCCACCGACCGTATTCTGTTCTGCTCATTCCTGTTCCATACCATGTAGAGATGCTGATTTCAACTTGTATTTAGTCGTACTCTATTCTGAATTAAAACACTCAATTGACACTCATTCAAAACATTAGCGGATGAAAATGGATGAACAAAGTGAAATTCTAACTTTTTGGTTATTTCACAAAGTAGGATTTGTTCCCCAAGAATTTGTGGATGAAAAGTCCAGAAAGCACAAATTCCCTTCTTGACGATATTCTCCTCGCTTTGGAGAGTTGGCTCGCTCGCCAGTGGGTCCATGCCTTATAGAGCTGCTGTTTTTAACTAGTATTTTTTCGTACAATATTATGAATTAAAACGCTTATTGACCATTAAAAGTGCTTATCTTTTGTTGATAAAAGTAACGAAAAATTTGTCTGGGGTAATAAATTGAGTCTTGATATTATTCTTGCATTGCTGAACTTCACCCTGAACTTATGTGGTACCTTCCATCAAACTGTATGGCTAAACGGTTATTTTACAACATACACTTCCTCATCGTTTTAGGGCTTTCGATCTTTGCATCAGTTCAATGGACACATCTTAAAGGTCATTTGCTTCACTTATGCTGGATTTATTACACAGATTTCTTTCCTTATTCGCTATTTATGTAGAACTAGTTTTATCTCATAGCCATAATTTCTGGTTCAAAAGTCAACTACCGCCTGAAATAATAATAAAAACTGTGCCTTATGCCCCATTACGTTCACTCAACGCCCCATATTTGCTTTGGACTCTTTTATAGACCATTCCAATTTTTATGGGCGCTTTTTAGGTCATTTGTTTTTTTTTGTCTCGATTGTTATTAAGCTTGACGTTGCAGTTTGTTTTTATTTATTTTCCACTTGTGGTGCCGCAGTGTCCACGTATGTATGTTGTTGAAGCTAAATTTATGACAGGTTTTGCAACAAAATTGTTTTGTCTAGAATTCTAGTGACTGTTATACCGTCATTTTTATTTTGAATTAATCATTTGTTCGCCTAAATATGCGTTACATTTCATGTTCAGTTTAAAAGATACATACATAAAACATCATATAACCTAATATCCAAATAACACGACTACTTACGCTCAGCAGATGTTAAACGAAATGTTGTTATTGAAACTGATTTAGCACGCTCAACTGGACATTGGGATCATTAGTGATGGTCGGGTCTGCAACTCGCCAAACAGCACTCTTAACGGTTCTGCTAAGAAACTGTGTATTTTCAGTCGGGGCAACTACTGACTCATGGAAAGAGGTGTTGTTTCTTGATAGGTTTCTATCATATTAAACGTCATGATCCTTATCCTATTCACTCTCATATTGAGCAGTAGATTGAGCTCGAGAGGTTGCTTAGCTACAGGGTGGGCCAAAAAAACCATACGATTTTGAACGTTAATAACTCGATCTATAAACAACCGATTCAATCATTTTTGCTCTCATTTGAAAGCCAATATTTCAACTTAAAATTCCTCTAATTTTAGTTGTATTTTAAGGAGTTGCCCTAGAGCAACACAAAAAATTTGAAAAATCTTGTATTTTTAGCGAAAAAGTTAATGCATGGGCTATTGTGTTTAAAAAATTGTAAAAGGAGTATTTCAGTTTATTAATGAATGAAATTCATCAAATAACAACTAGTTAAGCCTTGTTGATCAAAGATAAATGAATGGTACTTAGGATTTGATCATTTTCCTGAACCACGAAAGCCCGGGCTCAGGGTTAAATTTATCATTGGCGGCTATGACATTTGCCATGAATAATTTTTTCCAAGCACTTAATATGGTATTCCAGAATTTCCCAGTTAGATTTGAGCTCAGCAAACTCTATTTCCCTTATGAAACTTTTCAAAATAAAAAATTCGTTGCCCAAAAAGAACATTTTGTTTAACCAAAAAATCCGGTTTTTTCATTAAAAAAACACGACTTTTGGAGTTTTCTTCTGTAACTTGAGGGTAACTCTACAACACAAACCTAAAAATGGAGGGATTTTAAGTTAAAATATAGGCTTTCAAATGAGAACAAGAATGATTGAATCGGTTGTTTATAGCTCGACTTATTGACGTTCAAAATCGTATGGTTTTTTTGGCCCACCCTGTATGTACGAGGAAAATCTTTGCTTTTGCAGAGTTTATCTACATACATTTTCCACACATTTAAAACATACACATTATTTCAAGTAATTTTTGCTGTTAAAGTTTCTCAACAAAATGTTCTAGTTCTGTCTTACATGTTGTTGAAAGAAATTTCCCACAGCAGAAAGTATGCAGAAATAAATCTGAGGAAAAACATCAATCTGGATGTCGTGCCTTCGTGGTCGCGCTTTCGTGCCGTCACGTGATCGTGGCATTCATCAGATGATGATGAGTTTCACAGGTATCTGCACTTTATTTTGGAGGTAATCAGTGACTTGACTCATCCACCGTGTAGTGTTGTAAGTTTTTTATTCTTATTTTAACTACTATTTTATAAATAATTTATAATTATCGCCCTCTTTTACGTATTCGTCAAGAGAATTACGTCACCACGATTGTTTGGAAATCTGTCTAAATTAATAACGTTGTATCCGGTGCTTATAAAAATGATTGTACATAGATCGATAGATACTGTGTTTTTAGAATGGAAGCTATAAATGTTATGGTATTTTTAAGTCTTTTGAATGTCAATGTGATTAATGCCAATGTAATCCAATGGCATGTGGAATCAATTGAGCTTCTAGAGTGCAGTGGCAGCATGAAATTTTCCACAATATCTTCATCCTCGTAAAACTATAGAAAAGGTCGAACAAATCAGATGATTTTATGGCAGACATTTATTTTGTGATTAGTCATTGTCATATTATTGCTTCCACCTAAACCAAAATGTTACGAGAGAAAAAATTTCGAATAATCAATGTAGAGTTTACGGATATTTCTACCTACATGTACGTCTGTAACTTTATCATGATAAGAAGAGCCATTAGAAGTGAAAGTAAGTTTCGTCTGCTTCCATAGAATATAGAAGATTTCAGTTTTGGTTGAACACCTGAATTAGCTGAATGTATTTGTTGAGTCACTGTTATTTGCATACGGAAAGTGTAAGCAGTGGTTGGGTTGTGTCAGAGATTCAGACGGTGCCCAAAGACTGATGTTGTAGCCTCTTATACAGCCAATAAATCACTGTCAATTTTACTGTACCGGCCGGTCAGGCTTCCCCAGCCCATGTACACGAGTGGACGAGAAACCTGTGATTTTTCGGGTTTCCCTTTTTTTGGCGGTTTGAAAAACATACTTACAAACTTGTAAGAACTTGATGTAAATTTTTTTTTACCCCGTCTGTTTTTTCTTAAATTCCCCTGCTTTTGGTCATTTTCCTCTTCCGCCACTGTCCGTCTCTGAACACGTGCCACCATTTTTTGTGGCACCGCCCCCGAGTTGAGCAACAAGTCTAAAAAATTCGTTTTGTCCCTATCCGAGGTCCATTTTGGCAATTGGTGGATGAAACGGACGTTCGTGGAATTGACTGTGTTGTCACGAAATCAGTTGTTTTGAGACTGATTTCATTTTGAATTTTTTAGACAGATTTCTTTCCGGAAGTTAATACGCATGGCAGCCACCACAGTACTTCGGATTCTGAATCGGGAACTGTGTTTCTCGTTCAGAGCCATCGAAAGTTAATCATTTCGCTCTACACGTTTCTTCTGAAACATGGTCTTTAGATATGTAATAGTTATTATTATGACACTTTATGCTCTGATTTTGACTTCGCTTTGGCCAAAAAATTTGTACATATGTACAAACAAGTATTGGAAAGGATTGCTGTAACGAGTGGACATGCAATAAAAGTTAATTTAGTTCTGCCCATCTCTTCCAAAAATTTATCTTTAGAAGTCCAATAAAAAAGTTTATGATACTTTGTGTCTATAATTGAATCTCATTTTGTTCATGAGAGTTGAATGAATGATGTACAAACAAGTGGTGGAATGGATTGAATGTACATGCAATGAATGATGGCACTCTGGATTGATTACAGTCGAGGGTACATAAGGGTGTATGACATGGCGTAGAGTTTATTAGGTGCCATTTTGAACCAGGCATTCACTCATCCACTGTTCGCCATAACCAAGCATTTTTTGTGTTACTAAGCATAGATGTTTGTTATGGCTGTACTCAAATTATGACTTATAATTATGCTAAATTGAATTACGCTGAATTTTTTATTACGTTTTACTCAAGCCAAACGCCGTATTCCAATAACCTTATGTATTTGAAGCACATTTTTTTATCATTCAATTTTTAGGTAGGCTCATATTTCATATCGATCATGATGTCACATGTTATACTACTCTTTCAGGGGAGACCGAAGTGATAAGGAAAGCGGCGGTTCTAGGAATACAAATTAGCACACATACTGATGATTATGCAAATACTACTGAGGATGTTTTATCCACAGCATAACGAGTTTGGCTAACCGAAATACCAAAAGTTTATCTACAATTGGAATCATTGAGAAAACTCAAACTTGAAATCAACAACTCCAAAATTATTCTTTTCAATTGAATAACTTTTGCTGAAACTGAGCTAACTTGCTCAAGTTCACTCATTCACAATAAACTCAACGTTTCCGGCATTATTCTACGTCGCATGCAATTCGAGTACTCGACTAGCAAATTGTGCCTACTACGTATTGTATTATGGCACATTAGGCACCCTGCTTTTTGTGTAGTATTTTACCGTTTAGTCGTGCTTACCATTTAGCAGTTTACCTTGGTTATGCACGTTAGAGCCGAGATATGTATAAAAACAAAAATAGTTTTGCCTTTTGTCGTTTCTGATTAATCCGCATGGTTTTTAGGCATGATGAAAATAAGCTAATCCTGATAGAAATCATATTATGATGTAATTATCATTGAGATTTGTGCCCATACTGTATTCCATTACTGTTTTTTGCCGGCAGATTACGGTTTTTTGCACAACAGGCCTTTCTTTTTTCATCCCGTTTACATATTTTTATTTTTCATTACTCACTCACTCGGTCACTCAGTCACTCACTCGCTAATATACCAGATAAAAAGTTTTATGAAACGAACACTATCAACACACTTCTCTTGTCTCTCTGTCATGGAATGTGCCACGTCTGCCTTCAAATAAAACATGTACAGTATAAACTCCACTGTTGTTGTCGTTGTTGTTGTTGTTGTTGTTGTTGTTGTTGTTGTTGTTGTTGTTGTTGTTGTTGTTGTTGTTGTTGTTGTTGTTGTTGTTGTTGTTGTTGTTGTTGTTGTTGTTGTTGTTGTTGTTGTTGTTGTTGTTGTTGTTGTTGTTGTTGTTGTTGTTGTTGTTGTTGTTGTTGTTGTTGTTGTTGTTGTTGTTGTTGTTGTTGTTGTTGTTGTTGTTGTTGTTGTTGTTGTTGCTGTTTTTGTTGTTGTTGCTGTTGTTGTTGTTGTTGTTGTTGTTGCTGTTTTTGTTGTTGTTGCTGTTGTTGTTGTTGTTGTTATTAACCTTAGAAGCTTCGAGTTCTCTCGCTCGTTCGTCTCATCGCCTCAACTGTTGACACAGATTTGCATTATAAAACACTAGTGAAGGTTATGTACGTACTGTATTCTCAACTCACACGAAAAGTATGTGTTTCCTGTCATTACATAATTTTCTTCTCACTCTTTCGTTCTTTGCATGGAGAGAGAAGTGAAAATCTGAAACCCCGCAAAAAACTTAGATTCTGATGAACACAGGTAAGAATCTTCTTAACTTAAAAAGATTTTTACCATGACAATCACTTTTCGAAGTAATGATGATCATGGTCACCAGTATTGGGTGAACTACATAGTTAAAAACGTAAGTACTGGCACAAATTCACCATAACACGTACATAATGTACCATGGTACATGGATAGATAGAATATGTACAGTAATTTATTGACTCGTAGTTGTTTTGTGGCCAGGAACGTCAATGCATGCATCCAAGTAATCATGACAAGTAGCAACATGGATTACTTTGTTGGCTCGTCTTGTTCCATTCCATATGAGGCATCGTCTTTGCCCATCATAAACACTGACTGTTACATACGTTAAGTACTCTGGCATACGAGGAACGGCTCCTATTCAATCTACCATATTGTACATACCTTTAACTTGTTGTTGTTGTTGTTGTTGTTGTTGTTGTTGTTGTTGGTAGCTTAACCGTGTTGTGTGCCAATATGTAAATCAGAGTTGTACGGACATAACGAGTTTCTCCATATGCCAATGTAATGTGCCCTACCCAACGCCTGTGCTTTCCTTGATAACTTGATTTACACTCAGCTGTTTAGACGCTTGTCTCCGCCGCTACTGAATTTCATTTCAATGTACGATTCGCTTGAAATATGGAAATTAATGCTTCGTTGAATTACATAGATTGTATGTATACAGTACTGTAGTAAATGTTCTGCGTGATTTTATAAGAAGTACGGTTTTGTCACTTTGTTAATACATATGTACTTCTAATTTCATGTTACACCCAACTGTCAGAAAATACACCTGATTCACTGAAGGCCTCAAGTCGGTGTCGCTGTCGGATATCCTGTTGCGCTCCAGTATTCGTTTACAAGTCCAACAAAATCAGTGTAAATCACTTGACGGCTATCTTAATCTCATTTTCTCATATGATGGGTACAGACGTTTTTTGTTGGTTTCTCTTGGATTAGATAGTCGCTTTTGAATGTAAGAAGAGTTCCCTATCAATATGATCAGGAACTTGTGTTCTTATGTACATCCAGTAGGCAAGTTATGAAATCAATGTACAACTTAAGTATGCATATGAATATTGCGTGCATACGGACATGCTTATGTTCATGTACATAGTCTTTGTTTGGAGGAGACACATTTTAAAATATGCATGGATCGTACAAACTTATAGGTTTAGGGTTTTGGTCGGCGAGGGTACAAAACCAATAGTAATCACGTTGGTATATATGAGGTGGATGAGAACTGTTACTGTAACACTACTCAAATGCTGTTTTATTTAAAATAAAGAACATAGGATTGTGTTCATAGATAATAAAGTTGATAAAGTTATAAAAGTTTTTTATAAAATAACTTGCAGATAACATTTGATTACGTGACCCGCCTAATATACATACGATTAGTGACAGAGACACTTACGGCACTCGTTACTTGTTGGCGTCATACGCCAAAGGTACAAACATACGATTGTACTTGTTCAAATTACACTCATTGTTGACCCAAATGCAGGATCGGATTTCATTGTTGTTGTTGTTGTTGTTGTTGTTGTTGTTGTTGTTGTTAATGTTGTTGTTGTTGTTTTTGTTGTTGTTGTTGTTGTTGTTGATGTTGTTGTTGTTGTTGTTGTTGTTGTTGTTGTTGTTCATGAAACTGTTGAGCCATATATATTCTTGCCAAAGTTATGATTGCCGTAGCAGCGTTAAATATGGCATGTGTAATGTATTCCAAGTTCCCCATGCAAGCGTATAACCGATGTCCAATCATCTGTATTCTAATCAGATCCAACCAATGTATAATCAAGCTCAACTTAAAATAACAGTCAATTAATTGCCGTATTTTATATACATACTAGACCGTATGTGCATAGCGATAGTAAAAATGTTATAGACAGTAATCTATTCAAGTGTCAGTTAAGCCCGGTTCGCAGGTACCATAAATAAATACGCCATGTTACGTTTTGTTTGGTTTACATTCGCTCTTATCTTAATATAGAATTCAGCGTGTTTTCCCAGTATAGTTATCGTTTCAAATTACCGGGAACCGTTTCGAGCTTCAGGTGTATATTAAAAGTCGAATCATTGAAACGTACTTGTTTTAGGAAACATTCGTAACCCCATATTCAAATCAAGTATTTTCGACGGCAATTCACGGAGTTTTCTAAATTAACTGTCATTGTTTCTGATCACCACTGAAAGCTTTCAGCTTCAGGTGTGTATTCAAAGGTGAATCATCAAAGGTTCAGTTGTTTTATGTTCGAATTCTGTTTCTTTTCCTCCGGTTCAGTTGTTTTATGTTCGATTCCTGTGTCTTTTCCTCCTTGTTTCAGTGCAAGTGCATGTTTTCGGACTCTGGTTTCGGACGTTTCAGGTTACCAATAAAAACTTTCAGCGTCAAATTCAAGAGCATCGAAGTATCAATTGTTTTATGATCCAAACATAAGACTTGACGACGACCGTACATACAGTATGTAGTATCGTAACCCGTCATCGTAATCGAGTATTCATACTACACACACTGATAGTACGTACATACTACTACTGATCTTACTACAAAACGATGCCGTACCGTTTTCATGTATTCCCACAGGTCACTACTAGCGGACGAGAAGGAAACGGAAAACTGGAATTCCCTTCTTTTTGGTGGTTTCAAAAAGTAGAGTTGTCTCTTGAGATGTAGGTAAAATAGCCTAATTCATGTCAATTCCCTCTCTTTGGAAAGATTTCTCTCCCTTTGGTGGTTTAGCTCGTCCGCCAGTGATGGACACGGTTTGTGTAGGAATATAATGGATGATCGGTCGTTGCCTTTTGTACGGCACGGCACGACGATTCGACAAACTTGAGAACTTGAATCGCCCGATTTCGATGGTCGTATTTTGTTCCATGACATCTGGTTTTGTGCCATTCATCGGATGCCATCAGAGGTATTTCATACTGTACATGAATTTACCGTAAACCACTGGCGGACGAGCTAAATCCCCAAAGGGAGGATGATTTCGTCAAAGAGTTGGAATCGGCAGTTTTCAGGCCAATTTACCTACATCTAAGGGAGCAAACTCTATTTTTCGAAACAGCCAAAGAGAGGAGAAATCCACTTTTCCAACCCGTTCTCGTCCGCTAGTGCCGTAAACCGACACCGATCATTCGACACCTGATGATGTTTATTTCCATGTTGCAACTGGTAATACCTAGTTGTTGTACTATAACAAGTACATACCTAGTAACTATACCATGGAATACAATTTCATGGTGTCATGGAAAAAGTTTACCACATAATGGTATCAATGACCGAGGGTGTACCATTCCAATGGTCCAATGGTAGTATTTCAAAGCGGAGCATCACCCGTTTGTGAAATGTGTCGTATCACATCGTTCCATCAACTGCGAACTACAATACGTTTGTTGCTTTTATAGGCGCCGATATTGTTGCGATACAGATAATAGCCGTATAGTATTGGCGTAAATGCAGGTTTTTATGAGCTATGTTCATGTTTTGCATGAACATGAATATAAATACTTTCATTTGTTCTGATCGGACAACTTTAATTTTCCCATTTAGAAGTTAATAAGCCCATACTTTAATACGAATGTAAACTTCATGATACCTCGGCGCCCCGAACTTCAAAGTTTCACCATCCGTACCAACCAAACGAACGAAGAGTGTGATGAAACTTGTGGCAGCATCGTTTAGTTTTTATGACTTGGACTGCGGTCACCAGTAATACCGAATAGAATGCCATACTTGCCTGGCATACTTGGAAGTACTCTGTTGACGCACAGGCAAAACAGTACCGCAAACTATCATGCATATAAAAGTGTGCGCCAAACCCGAATGGCTCACAAACACCATATAACATTGTGTGCCACAAACAAGAAGTGCCCGGTGTTTTGATGACATGCACCCTTGTTTGTACTGATGTTGATTGCTGTTGTGTACAGGGTGACCAACCTGATTAGAAATAAAAGAAAATGAGATTTTCATCAATGTATCTTAGGAACCTGTATCACTCGTTTATACCACCATGATTTCAGAAACTGATTATTAAGAATTGTAATATCGAACAAAAATCTCATATTAGATTTCATTCCAGTCAATTAACGGATGTGAATTCTGTAACTTTTAACATACCATTTCCTTACACCTGTTTGTACAATATCAGCAGGTTCCTCACGTTGTAAGGCAAGTTGTATGCCGAAAAGCCTGCGGTCGCAATCACATGATAATGCGGGTATATTTATCACGAGTTGTGGCACTGATTATAAAGTTGTGAACCATAGTTATACTCACTACAATGACATTGACTCAAAGACATGTGTAGGGTTCGGTGAGGAAATGAAAAATGAATCATTAACATGAAGCCATTTAATTACTGATAAGTACGGCGTGGGCTAGTGTTCTATCGTTTGAAGACTTTCAAGGCATTAACGAACGAGAAGGGGAGGGAAAGTGGAATTCGTATCTTCTTGAGAGAAATAAAAAAGTGCCGTTTGTTCTTTTAGGTGTAGGTAAAGTGTTCCAAAACTGCCAATTCCCCCTCAATGACAACCCTCCCTCTTTGAAGGTTTGACTCGTCTGTCAGTGTTTCAAGCCCTCAGGTTATGCATCAGTACATGAAATGATCGTTTTCAGTGAAGCCACCAATGCCAACTTGATCAAAAGTGACATTCATTATATATCAGATCAATTTTTCTTTATTTGGTCCAAAGAAATGTCAACGATGTTTCATTCATAATTTGAATTACACCATGTTTGTAGTCGCGAACAACGGCCGGCTGTCTGTCAAGATGGATTTCAGAAATTTAGATGATTTGAGCGCAAGCCCGATCGAAATAAACATGGATTCCATGTAATATACATACATGTAGATACATCTGTATGTACATTTAGACATAGACAAATTGTATCTACATACGTAAGTACATATGTATCCTAGATATTTAGGATACATGTTATGCCGAGTTCGCCTTTTGAAACTTGACGCGCGATAGGAAATTCGAATTTGCGCGCGGACCAGACGGTATAGTTAAGGCTTATGTTCAGGTGTATTTGGTAACCCAAAAATCAGACGGTATAGGTAAAGGCTTGTTTCCAGGTATATTTGGTCACTCAAAAAGTTTCCTTTTAAGGCTGATTATTTTGCAAAAAAAAACATATATGTTCACCTATATTTTTGCACAGCTCTATCCTGAACTTTGAAGAAGTTTTCGTAAATTGTGTTTAGTTTAATGGTTATCTATATAATTAAAATCCATGTCCGTTTGTTTGTGTGTCACGCTAGGCTCTATATAAGATCGAAACGAAACGCTCAAATCCTCTTTTTATCATTTGGAACCCATTGGTTTATTCATCGTCACCCTCTTGATCGAAAGATTAAAACAAATCATCACATACCCTTCAACATGACGAAAACTTACCTCAACTGACGCTTCCTCAACTCACCTTTAATGTACATACATCAATTATCCATGAGGTCAAGATAATTAAAATGTAGTTTAACATTTATGATCGGCTTATTCGAAATGTTTCATTCTCATATTGTATCACATTCAGAAACAACGAATTCTATCATCATCACCTACTAACACAAAGAGTTGTCATCGGCACCCAAGGATGTTCCCCATATTTTGAACTGGAAACATCATTGATCTTAACTGGAATTGTAGTTTTATTGTGCCGCTAACTGTTTTAGCCACGGGTGCTTATGTTTTAGGTTTAAATAATATTTTTTTTTTTGGTTTTCCACGGGTATTCTCACAATAATACAACAGTTTTAACAAGTCAGTGTAAAGTTAATGTCAAATGGTTCGATTAAATTAAATGTAATGAAATTTTCAGAAAAGTTATAAATTACCCATGTTATGCTCTACATTATGTATGACAGATACATTTGTGAAAACACGGGTTGTGTTGTTGAACATGGTGTATAAAATTTTATCAACGTTCAGCTAAAGTAGATTAGTTGATAAAATGAACTAATTTCAACGGGACAGGTAAATTACATTGACTAGAAAAATATGTAGATATTCAATTAAACATGACACATAAATTATCACATCCTCATGCATCTCAATGATTTCCTGTGCTAAAAAGAAGCTAAGGAACGAATCGATAGGTTTGTCTGAGTTTCAATACGATAGTTGAGCTTTGTAAACTTAATCCACAGTTGCGTAGCAACGGGTTTACCCTAGTCTATATATAAATTAGACAATGTATGTCTGTGTGTGTGTCACGCTTTTTTAGTATAAAAGTAACTAAATAACTCTCCAACCTTTCTTTATTTCATGGGAAACTTGAAAAAATCATCGTGTACCCTTCAATCAACCAGAGGTCATCATGATAATCTTGATTTATGATCACTTGATTGAATTACTCAACATTTCTCTCTCAACAAATTCATCAACACCCTCAAGACATAATTCAACTGAACCACCGATCATCATGAACTCAACTGAACCACCAATCAATTTCACAAGTTATTATTGTTGTGGTAAAAAAAATTGATAAAAATATCGGGTGAAGTTTTCACTTCGAAATATCCAAAGATCCTAAGGGCTGGGTAAAACATGAATAGATAAATAAAACATGAACATGGATAGAAAATAACGGGTTAATTAATTTTTTCAGTGTGATTCCACAGTTAAACTAAATTTAAAACAATTTTAATTTACTTCGACAAAAAACACCGAACTTAATGTGTCGGGTAAGTTTAACGTGTTGACATATCGTGTCGGGTAATTCTTGAAAAATATCATGCGGGTTTTCAACGGAAGGGCATTAATTGATCTGCTAGAAGTTATGTTAGAAGTTTCAACTTGGAGCTATGGAACAATGAGGATTTTAATTACATAGCAATGATCTCATCTTACGGGTTTTGGAGCTAAATTATATAACAATGATGATTTTAGTTGCATAGCAATGAGATCATTTTACATGTATCGAAGCTAATTTTTTACATTGACGGGTTTACTTTGATAGTTTTTTTGTAAACTTAATACTCAGTTGCGTAGCAACGGGTTTACCCTATTTTAACAATATCAGACTACATAGCACTAGCGGACGAGAAGGGGAGGAAAAAGTGGAACTCCCCCCTTCTTGGTGGTTTCAAAAATCACAGTTTGCTCTCTATGGAGTAGGTAAATGGCCTGAAAACTTCCGATTACCCCCTCTTTGATAAAATTCCCGTCCCTCTGGAGGATTAGCTCGTCCGCCAGTGCTACTTAGTTCATGTTTTCTTCTTGTTTATTTTCTCTGGTTACAAAATACAGCTACCCTTATCTCGATTATATTTTTGATGCGTATCGCTGTATACAAAGCCGCAAATCATTCACGTTCATGTCCTTAATAAAATGAAGCCATATGAGTCTGTACAATCGATCAATCATTTCTGGTGTCCTATCAATGCCTGATTATGGCTCCCTTATGTGTCTCTTCATCACCCCACCCCCTTCATAATGATAACAAAACATGCGCGGGGTCGCGGTAATTTTTCATGTGCTCAGCAAAGAAAACATGGCTTTATTAGAAGCTGTCACTTGACCATATGTTGCATGCATTTGGGCTGAGTGAGTGAGTGAGTGAGTGAGTGAGTGAGTGAGTGAGTGAGTGAGTGAGTGAGTGAGTGAGTGAGTGAGTGAGTGAGTGAGTGAGTGAGTGAGTGAGTGAGTGAGTGAGTGAGTGAGTGAGTGAGTGAGTGAGTGAGTGAGTGAGTGAGTGAGTGAGTGAGTGAGTGAGTGAGTGAGTGAGTGAGTGAGTGAGTGAGTGAGTGAGTGAGTGAGTGAGTGAGTGAGTGAGTGAGTGAGTGAGTGAGTGAGTGAGTGAGTGAGTGAGTGAGTGAGTGAGTGAGTGAGTGAGTGAGTGAGTGAGTGAGTGAGTGAGTGAGTGAGTGAGTGAGTGAGTGAGTGAGTGAGTGAGTGAGTGAGTGAGTGAGTGAGTGAGTGAGTGAGTGAGTGAGTGACTAAGTGAGTGAGTGAGTGAGTGAATGAGTGAGTGAGTGAGTGAGTGAGTGAGTGAGTGAGTGAGTGAGTGAGTGAGTGAGTGAGTGAGTGAGTGAGTGAGTGAGTGAGTGAGTGAGTGAGTGAGTGAGTGAGTGAGTGAGTGAGTGAGTGAGTGAGTGAGTGAGTGAGTGAGTGAGTGAGTGAGTGAGTGAGTGAGTGAGTGAGTGAGTGAGTGAGTGAGTGAGTGAGTGAGTGAGTGAGTGAGTGAGTGAGTGAGTGAGTGAGTGAGTGAGTGAGTGAGTGAGTGAATGAGTGGCTCAGTGGGTGAGTGAGTACTGAGTAGACTAAGTCAGATAGTGAGGGTTTGAGTTAACATCAAACTGCAGTGGCCGAACACCAATGACGTTTGACATGATGAGGTAAGTCATCAATTTTATGGTTGAAAATGGCCCAGTATACCCGTGAAACGAACCCGAACTCATCCCCATTTTTCAGCCGCCCTACCGTATACCTAAATCACCTGTTTCCCTCATGACTTCGTGATCAACTGAGCCGAATTACCTCAGATATTCCTTCAGATGTTCCCAATGATGTTCTCTCAGAAGTTCCATGTTTATTTGATATCCATGTTGCTCCATCCATGCATGATGTTCGCTTTCCATTCCCTTTTCATTTTACACCAAATATGCCGGAATACATACAACTGAGGTCAATCTCAAACACAAACCACTGCACCTCTTCCCTTTATTGTACCAATTCCAACAGGCCGCTTCTTCTTCTTCATTTTTGCTCGTTGACCGATCGTCGGGTCCGCCGGGAATCGAACCCACGGGCCCGTCGGTTGGCTGCATAAATTATCGCTATTCATGCACTCCGTACCACTAGGCTACGGTGACGTGAGAGCCATTGGAATACCAAATTATGAGAAAATTCACGAAGAAGCTAATTTAAAAATATTTTTTTGTACTACCAGGAGCTTGGTTTCTAACGCATCAAACGAAGTTTTTTCATCATCTTTCACTGATCTTAATCTCCATTATTGTTCGTGTATATCATATTTTACATGCAGCAATTTCTTTTATCCGGGATTGTGAAGGGAGGGGTCCCAGTCATGTGTTGCTGCCAGATGCCCATTACAGAAACATTTAGTCCTCCCCTGATTTTTAAGATAAAATGTTTCACATCTAAATTTTCTCTTTATAGCCCTGGTTCAATTATCAGGAAAAAATTGCTGTCAGTCAGTTCAATCAGTTAGTTTGTCAGTCAGTCAGTCACTCAGTTTAATCAGTTAGTTTGTCAGTCAGTCAGTCACTCAGTTCAATCGGTTAGCCAGTTTGTGAGTTATTCAGCCAGTCATAATCAAGATGAGCGTTTGATTGCGTACCCAGAGGAGGTAGCCACTGCTTTTTGATATCCCATAACAACCCAGGAGATTCCGACTGAAAATGAGGCTCGTCGATGCGTTTTCTCTGGGAAGTCTGCGATGTCTCAGCTTGACTCATTGGATTATTGGCTGCCATCTATTTTTGCTATATGTTGCTTGTATGTCTCTTCCATTTTTATTATCTTCATTTCAGTTGAACATAATGTTTAGAGTACACAAATATCTGAACGACCTAATTTTCAATTTTTATCATTTCCATCTTCATTTCAGTTATTCATAGTACATATGTCATATACACAACTAAGTATTATAACAGAACGACCGAAACAAATATAGTTTATCTGTCTAAATTGTTGTCTAAAATCTCCTCTAAAGGCCGAGTTGACATTGACTTCTAAAAACAGGACCAGAATGAGATGGATGTGACATCTCCATTTTTGCTTCAGTAAGCTGTCAATATAAATGTACAAGCATTTGAAAAATTTCGGAAGTTCAATTTCGAGTTGCTGCATAAGTCACTTGCGGCAGTCATAAAACGCCTCAATAAGTGAATGTCAAGTCGTCCGTTATTTGTCAGTCATAATTCAACACATCCGATGCTGCCGGCCGTTTTCCAAGTCTTTTTTCGCGCACACACTCTCAGCGGTGCGTTTGAAAGTTGGAGCGTGTAACACTGAAACTCGAGGTTGAAGTTGACGGTGGAAATGTTTTGGAACGGATAGAATGTGTATTTTTATTGTCTAGCAAAATTTTCTAGTTAAATGATATCTGTAATCTTAGTGTTCTCGGTTTTGTTTTCGTCTGAAAAACGTTCGGTTTCAAACGGTGTATAAGTTGATTTATTGCAAGGGAAGGGAGGAGTACATATGTGAGTTTTAACGTCCGTTGTTGTGACAGTGATGACCGATTAGGGTAACATTGACAACTTGGTACCACAGCACATTTTTGAAACTGGCGAATTTTCTTAAAAACATATACATAGTTAAAACATTGAAAAAAAAATCATAAAAAATTTACATTGAAAAAAGTTCTAGTTACATTTTTCTTCATTCTGTGTGTTTCCAAGTCATAGTAAGGTTTCATCTTTATGAATTTCAGCTGCATCACTCACATAGCACCACAATGATAGACAATTGATGAATCAACAAATTAATTTATTACAAATACTTGATTGTGCCATCAACATGAAACATCATCGAACCTTGACGTCTGCCGTCCTTCTATTGTACTGTTTGGCGGCTTGTACCTGTATGACCCTACGTGAAGAAGGACGCATTTACGCCGGGGCACCACGATCTACACCAGTCACACTGAATCGTGAATTCCACGCCGAATTATCCAAATATCGGGGTTGTTTCGCCAAAATAACGGGCGGAAATCAATCGATTGCGACCAAATTGTCATGGAGTTTTGAGTTATGGAACTTCGAAACTGGCGCTACCGTCGACCTACCCGTTGGAAGTCAATATGAGGTGTCCATTGGATTCTTCTGTGCTGATGGAAATCTACGGACTTTTACTGTCAGGTTAGTGAGTGAGTGAGTGAGTGAGTGAGTGAGTGAGTGAGTGAGTGAGTGAGTGAGTGAGTGAGTGAGTGAGTGAGTGAGTGAGTGAGTGAGTGAGTGAGTGAGTGAGTGAGTGAGTGAGTGAGTGAGTGAGTGAGTGAGTGAGAGAGTGAGTGAGTGAGTGAGTGAGTGAGTGAGTGAGTGAGTGAGTGAGTGAGTGAGTGAGTGAGTGAGTGAGTGAGTGAGTGAGTGAGTGAGTGAGTGAGTGAGTGAGTGAGTGAGTGAGTGAGTGAGTGAGTGAGTGAGTGAGTGAGTGAGTGAGTGAGTGAGTGAGTGAGTGAGTGAGTGAGTGAGTGAGTGAGTGAGTGAGTGAGTGAGTGAGTGAGTGAGTGAGTGAGTGAGCGAGTGAGTGAGTGAATGAGCGAAGGAAAGAGTGAGCGAGTGAGTGAGTGAGTGAGTGAGTGAGTGAGTGAGTGAGTGAGTGAGTGAGTGAGTGAGTGAGTGAGTGAGTGAGTGAGTGAGTGAGTGAGTGAGTGAGTGAGTGAGTGAGTGAGTGAGTGAGTGAGTGAGTGAGTGAGTGAGTGAGTGAGTGAGTGAGTGAGTGAGTGAGTGAGTGAGTGAGTGAGTGAGTGAGTGAGTGAGTGAGTGAGTGAGTGAGTGAGTAAGAGTGAGTGAGTGAGTGAGTGAGTGATTGAGTGAGTGAGTGAGTGAGTGAGTGTGTGAGTGAGTGAGTGAGTGAGTGAGTGAGTGAGTGAGTGAGTGAGTGAGTGAGTGAGTGAGTGAGTGAGTGAGTGAGTGCAAAATTTTCAGACTGAACGTCACCGAAGAAAACCGACACGCGCCACAGTTTAGTAAGTCAACGTACAACCTGCACATTCCCGTGGACACATCTGCCGGTCGCTTCATTTACAGACTGGAGGCCAGAGACATTGACCCCGATTTCTATAATTCCAAGGTTGGGATGATTATTAGCCATTCATTCACATTAACATTTTCATTCACAATTGATTAGAAAACGAAATATATAATCCCGATTTTTTGTTTTTCGACTTGAGTGTAACTTTTCAATGCACGAAGTTAGTAGTGTTTCTTCAAATTGAAGCAGTTCATTTATCACTGACTGAAGTTATTTGTCTGACTCGACTATTCAATAATTAAAAAAATAATTATTTAAATAAACCACAACAGTATTCGCTTTAAACAACCACTTTTTTCAGGTCGTGTTTTCGATGGCTGACCCATCGTCGGTTTCATTGCTCAATCTGGAGGCGGATGGAGACTTGTTCTTGGTGGACGCCTTCCATAAAGATCAGGTATGTACACAAGTCAGTCAGTCAGTCAGACAGTCAGTCAGTCAGTCAGTCATTCAGTCGGTCGGTCAGTCAGTCAGTCAGTCAGTCAGTCAGTCAGTCAGTCAGTCAGTCAGTCAGTCAGTCAGTCAGTCAGTCAGTCAGTCAGTCAGTCAGTCAGTCAGTCAGTCAGTCAGTCAGTCAGTCAGTCAGTCAGTCAGTCAGTCAGTCAGTCAGTCAGTCAGTCAGTCAGTCAGTCAGTCAGTCAGTCAGTCAGTCAGTCAGTCAGTCAGTCAGTCAGTCAGTCAGTCAGTCAGTCAGTCAGTCAGTCAGTCAGTCAGTCAGTCAGTCAGTCAGTCAGTCAGTCAGTCAGTCAGTCAGTCAGTCAGTCAGTCAGTCAGTCAGGCAGTCAGTCAGTCAGTCAGTCAGTCAGTCAGTCAGTCAGTCAGTCAGTCAGTCAGTCAGTCAGTCAGTCAGTCATTACAGATCTACCAGCCAGTCAAGGCAACAGTCAAAGCGTGTGATCGTGGTTCACCCCAACTGTGTTCGAGCACAACGTTGGCCGTAATACCGGTGACCGTAACCCGTTAGTAGTAATTTTGTCCATGATATTCCAGATTCAATATTGCCAAGAAATATTATAGCATTCTCCGTTGCTTGGGAGACTAATTTCAAAGGTGCGCCACTTTTCTTCGTGATTTGTGACTTTATTACATGCGTGATTACTTGGTGACATGAAAAGGAGTGTAGCAGATGTCTGTGTATTCTTGAAAAGTCGTTTTAGGGTTCAAAACATGGCACGCATTCAAAATCAGTCTCCTAATCAGATGAAAGAACAATATTTCTGAACTATGCTGCATTGGAGTTGCTCAAATATTGCATCACGTTGAGTGATGGTTTACTTTGGTAAAGAAGATAACGTTGTTTTTATTCCTGGCTGTTTTCTCGGTGAAACTATTTTAGTTTAACTGGCCAAAATATCCGATCGTTAATAAAAGTAAAAGGTAAACAAAGTGTGGTGTTTCGACCAAATATTAAGACACCACTGTAGAAAAACGGTCTTGAGGTCTCATCAGTTAATCAAGACGGAAAAAGAGAAGCTAAGGTCAAGTGTCACTCTGACTGATGAGTCAAAGTCGGACCTGCTGCTTATTGTCATCATCATCATCATCATCGTCTTCAATGTCTTCATAAGTGTATGGCTTTCCTCCACAGTCGACGTTCGAGAACGGACCGCGTCGGTTAGCCAGTGGAAACTATCGAAGTGACGCTTTTATTGATAACCACCCACTCTGAAACGTGAATGAAAATTCTGCAACTGGTGTCAATACTTATGCTGAAACGTGTTCTGTATGGTACATAAGTTTTTTTAATATATACTTCGATGCTTATCAGTGATTAGCGTGTATTATAGACAGGAACAGTCAGACCAATGCGAAATGCAAATGAGGCATCTTACTCTTCTGGATCCAATGTTTTTGCGTCATGTCATCCATATCCCAGAAAGTTTATCACTTTATAAGTAATAACAGCCAAGTATGGTGTTTTTCACTGAATTTCATTGGTCCCACACGTTACGCACACACTGAAACACACTTACGCTGTGGCTGTCGTTCAGCAGACGTCGTACGCCAGTTCTTTCACGTTTCATGTACCAGTGTGTAATATATGAACTCCGATGAGATGACTGTTGTCGCTGCACTTGGTGTACGTGACCACAACTTAGATTGCAAGATTGACAATATGTTCAAGACGGCAAACTATTATAAGGATTCGACCGGCGACGGTCTTGTCCGACAACTGACGCTCAAAAACAAATAAAAACCGATTTCCAGAGGCCAAAGGTCCGTGCAGAGTACACACGAACTCACACAAATACTTGACCCTAACCCCTCTGGAAGTACCGGTTGTTTTGTCAGTTTCACCGCATTTAGTATTTGGCATGGTGATGTGTCAAATTTAATAATGAGAGATAACGGAAAAGGGTTTGATGAAAAAGTGAGGAATAACTTCCAGCATTTGGGTGTCCGGAGGTTCACTGTTCACTGATAAAATATATAAAATGGTTGATACGGTGTAACTTGGTTGAATGCCAATCTACTGTGTACACGTCTAATTGTGTCCAACGGCTACAACAATTATCATGGTTTTTGAACAACCGTACGTGACGCATTTATTTACCAGTTTTCACATGGTGTTTCGTATAAAAAAATATAAGATGTACCGTGCCAGAAAAACACTTAGACGAAGTTACTCTGTCTGACATACGGCCGAAGCCGGACTAGTGCATATTTTCAACATCAATCACCTTGGCTGCGTACAATCACTTCAATAATGTGTGGGGTCCAGTGATACGATTTGGACAATGCATTTTTATTTATAATTGAAAGATTAGCCACCGTTCGGAGTAAATAGTAAAATAACAGTTCTCTTAGCTGTTATCGAAACCCTGGATGATCACTAGTAATCTAAAAATTACAAAACACATTTGTCCATTTGCCCACGCATTTGCCCATGCATTGGTTTGGTTCTTGGTGGCGAGGCTAATCTTTGGTGAATGTCCCCGCCCGCCGCTGTGGTTATTACACACAGAATATGCAATGTGAAGGATGAAACACCAGTCATATTTTTTCTCAAGGTCAGTCCTCTCATATGTATTCGACATTTACGCGCGCTCTGCCTAATGCGCGAATGGTGGCTATCGTTCAACATGACGATGCCGGCATCTCGTTCACGTTTCATGATGCAGTCCATTATATAAAATCATCACATGATCATTTACTCTCGGTGCCGGCCTTGTGTCGGCAACCACACACTACAGAAGGATTCGACTGGCAACGGTCGTTTCCGCAAAAAACCTTACAGATAAAAATTTCGGAAGTAGGAAAAGGTCCGTGCAGAGCTGATACGAGCTGTTGCATATACTTGACCCTATATTCTACTTCCGAATCTTTTGCCGAAGTTGAACATCGTTTTTCCTTTTCGGCAAATACTGACACAGATAATTCAACCCTTAAAAAAGCTTTCATCATTTCAGCACCCGAACACGTCAAAGTGAACACGGCTACCGGTAGGTATCAGATATTTGAATGGCAGGCCCCGAGCTATGGCGATCCAACCGCCTATCAGATCAGGGTGTCTGAAAAGTCGGACGAAGTACCGATTCCCATTTATACAGGTCAGTCAAACAATCATTTGACGTTCAGTATGTTAATCAGTAGTCAATCAATTGGTCATTCAGTCAGTCAGTCATTCAATCAGCAAGAGGAAGAATTCCACGGTTTGTTTTCATGAATTAGGCAATGCTGTTTCAGATCACGTGCACTTGACCGGACTGCGAACCAGTGTGAGACGCATGTTCAGGTTGGGTTTAGTGACTGCAGTAATAAATGTAGGAAAATTTTAATTGACCTAACAATGGAGTTACTGCAATATGTGAAAAACTAAAACTAAAAAATTATTCAGTTATTATTAGCAAATTATAGTGAAATAACGTCACTCGATTTCACAGGTCTCAACTGTCATACGACCATGAATACGTAGTGACCGTAAGTGCCGTGGACAAGCACGGTGTCGCACCTGCTGAAGGACTTCATTTCACGTTACAGCCAGAAGGTTGGATGACAGATCAATGGCACCACTAAAATTCGTACTAAAATTAACGATACGACTGACTGACTGACTGATGACTGACTGACTGACTGACTGACTGACTGACTGACTGACTTACTTACTAACTGACTGTCTGACTGACTGACTGGCTATGGCGACTGTCTGATTGACTGACAGACTGAATGATTGACCACAATGATCAATCACTTTAAACGATTGACAAATCAAGTACTGACCAATGATCAAACTGTGTTTGATTGCAGTAGTTAACTGTACGGGTATCTGTTCGACGGGTGGAGCACCAGCCTGCTACCAGTCGTCACTCGATGAACAAGCCGGCCACAACTACCACCAATTCCAAGATATGGATGGCACGGCACAATGCATCTGCTATCCCGGATTCGCAGGCACCAAGTGCTCGGAAATACGTTAGTCTGTCACATAAAGTTTTTCCTATACTAATTATAATTATATCTATTTTTATTCAGCCATAAACAACAAATTAATGTTGAAAAAGTTGTTTTCAATAAAAAAAATTGCAACCCAAACCCTGGATTTCAGTGCGCTGTGGTAACATAGTGGAGCACGATCAGGCCATCGGACCAATGCTATGGCCGGCCGCCTACGTCAACACGTCGAGTCAGATCCGATGTCCGTACGGTCCGACACCGAATCGGATATTCCGATACTGCGACTGGCATAGAGACACTCATGAACCATTGTGGCAGCCGGCAAACATCAAGGACATGAACAACTGCTGGTCAAAGGCGAGTTTGACTCACTGACTTACTGACTGACTGATCGACTGACTGATTGACTGACTCACTGGCTGACTGATTGACTGACTGACTGGCTGACTGACTGGCTGTCTTTATTTCAGAACAACCTACTCAGTAGACTCGGTCTCTACGCTATGAACATGGCCAAAGAAAACATGGTGGAACAAAAGACAGTGGAACTACTGTTGGACATACTGCGACTGATTGTGCCCGTTGCCAGTCAGGACATTGAGGTTGGCTGAATTATGGTCTGACAGACTAGATTTCTTAGTCGATATTTCTGTAGTTTTCTCCTTTCATCCGGTCATTCACAACATCGATGACAGACAGACAGATTTATGGGATTACTGAACTTGATTACAGATTGGACAGACGTTGATCAACATATTAAGTGCCGTCCAGAAGGTTGACTGGATACCGGCAGGTTGGCTATTGACTGACTGACTGACTGAAATTCCAATCCAACCTTATTGAATGACAGGCTGGCTGACTGACTATGTAACATTCCAACCTTATTGAATGACTGACTGACTGACTGACTGGTTGACGTGTAGATTGACTGACTGACTGACTGACTGGCTGACTGATTGACAGACTGACTGACTGACTGACTGGTTGACGGGTTGACTGACTTTCTGGTTTTCAGTCAACTCGGAGCAGTCGATCAACGCACTGAAGATGTCTTTCCGAGAACTGCTGGTCAACTACACGATACTGGCAGCCCGTACCCTCGAACCCACCGACATCATCAACATCAACCCGGACATCGGTTTGGTCACACCCAGACTTATTGCCGCTTCAGGGCCACTTGGTTTCTATGATTTAGTTATGTTGTCCCTCACTTGTGTTTTGCATGCGCGTAATCACAGCTTTTATGTGCTTTTATTTATATAATTGTCTAATATTATTGAGTTATTAGGCTTTGACTGTAGTCATGGAACATCTAGGTTTATCAATGACATTAATTTCATGACATAATCCAGTTTTTTACCTGTTGGCATGGTTGCACGGCGTCTGTAAATACATGTAGATTAGGATATTGTTAAATTTTCATATTTTAAATTTTTATTTCGAAATAAAGTATTCGTAAATGTTTCCATATTTTAAATTTGATTTAAGGTATCACCGTGGTCGATGGTTATGCAGGGCGTTACGACCTGGGTGCCAATGCATTCATTGAGTTGGCTCATGGACATGTCACTCCGCAACGGTTGAATTACAACTACATTGTAATCACTCACTCACTCACTCACTCACTCACTCACTCACTCACTCACTCACTCACTCACTCACTCACTCACTCACTCACTCACTCACTCACTCACTCACTCACTCACTCACTCACTCACTCACTCACTCACTCACTCACTCACTCACTCACTCACTCACTCACTCACTCACTCACTCACTCACTCACTCACTCACTCACTCACTCACTCACTCACTCACTCACTCACTCACTCACTCACTCACTCACTCACTCACTCACTCACTCATTGATTACAGTATGGCAGTAGCATGGATGAGAAATTCAACCTTCTACCCGGCACATGAGTGGAACTCGATGGCTAATCCAGTGATTGAGATCCTGCCTCTGGACCCGTCAATGACCAGAAGCAGTGACGTTGTGATGCCGCGTCATGGCACTGTTCTGGATGTACCCATTAGGTTGGACAGTCAGTCAGTCCCCACTCTTACAAAATTATAAGTTAAAATTTGCGTACTTCAACGATATTCCTAGATTTTAATTTGCTAACTTTCTATATTTTATTTTCAGATATGGCATGATCCCGTATACGTCCCTCAATTACAAACAACCGTCAAATTATGTGTGTGCGTACTACTGTGAGAAAGGTTAGTATTGACAGACAACCGTCAGACAGACAGACAGACAGACAGACAGACAGACAGACAGACAGACAGACAGACAGACAGACAGACAGACAGACAGACAGACAGACAGACAGACAGACAGACAGACAGACAGACAGACAGACAGACAGACAGACAGACAGACAGACAGACAGACAGACAGACAGACAGACAGACAGACAGACAGACAGACAGACAGACAGACAGACAGACAGACAGACAGACAGACAGACAGACAGACAGACAGACAGACAGACAGACAGCCAGACAGCCAGACAGACAGACAGACAGACAGACAGACAGACAGACAGACAGCCAGACAGCCAGACAGACAGACAGACAGATTTGTACAAATGTAAGAAAATCATTTGACTTCAGATAAAATTTGGAAGACGGATGGCGTACTATTGTCCAATAATCCTGATCC
Organism: Daptonema setosum; assembly: GCA_964036265.1. Taxonomy (NCBI): domain Eukaryota; kingdom Metazoa; phylum Nematoda; class Chromadorea; order Monhysterida; family Xyalidae; genus Daptonema; species Daptonema setosum. The sequence goes on along the minus strand of OZ038444.1, from coordinate 10,303,129 downwards.
GTATGGTTACGTTGTCTGTCAGGCTCATCATCTGACGGCTTTCTCTATATTGCTGGTTAGAAGATACAAGTTGGAGTTGTGTGAAATACTGCCGTCAGTCAGTTAGTTTCTGATTGATCAGTCAGACAGTCCGTCAGTCATTCAATTTAAGGATTACGGTCATACCGCATCAGCTGGGTCCATATCAGTGAATCTGGTACTCATTGGCAGCTGTGTTGCGTCCGTCATCATACTCGTCGTTATATTCCTCACCATTTCATTGAGGTGAGTTTAAATTATATAACAGTTTATTTTTTAGATATTTTTAAATAACTATTTTCCTTGAGATATTTTAGATATTTTAAAATAACTATTTATTTGTTTCATTTTGAATTTAATCATTAACTTAATTCAGATCATTGCGATGCGGCCGACGGGGTGGCATCTGCAACAGTCTATGCTTGACCGAGCTTATTTTATACATTACTTACTGTCTGGCGAGCACTCAACAGGTTCGACTCACTCACTCACTCACTCACTCACTCACTCACTCACTCACTCACTCACTCACTCACTCACTCACTCACTCACTCACTCACTCACTCACTCACTCACTCACTCACTCACTCACTCACTCACTCACTCACTCACTCACTCACTCACTCACTCACTCACTCACTCACTCACTCACTCACTCACTCACTCACTCACTCACTCACTCACTCACTCACTCACTCACTCACTCACTCACTCACTCACTTACTCTCTCTCTCTCTCTTCAGGTTGACGGTACTTCGGGGTCAGGATGTGCCGTGGTTTCAGTAATACTGGAATGGGCCGTGCTGTCATGCCTACTTTGGCTGTGCATCGAGTCCCTGAATCACAATCGACTCACTCGTCGCTCATTTTTGGAGTCAACTGGGGAGCACACCGAAGCACCGTGTGCCATGCTACGACGGGCCATACTCGCATGGGGTAGGTTGTTGTTGTTGTTGTTGTTGTTGTTGTTGTTGTTGTTGTTGTTGTTGTTGTTGTTGTTGTTGTTGTTGTTGTTGTTGTTGTTGTTGTTGTTGTTGTTGTTGTTGTTGTTGTTGTTGTTGTTGTTGCTAAATTTAAAGTTAATTTTCTAGGTCTTCCCGGATTGATCATTTCTATTCAAATGGCATACTATAACGGCGAACATATTGGTCCGAAAGAAAGGTTTGTCAGTTTAATGAATGAATCTGAAACCAAGAAATGAGTTTATCTGATTTTATCGGAATGAAAATTGAATCATATAACGTCAACCAAAGTATTTCGCACTGTCCGAACGTGCTATGAAACGGCTACATAAACCACTGCACTAACTTGAGTCCAATGTCCAGCTACCATACTTTAAATAGCATGTGTTGCTTGCCAGATTTGACAAAAAATGAGAAAAAGCGACAAAAAACTCTCGCCTTTTAACCATTCTGAATTAATCTTCATCGCATTTATTATGAACTCTAATTAATTAACTTACCGGTGGTAACGGTGATTTTACTGGAGTATGGCATAAAAACACTAGAATTGGGCTGCTTCAGTGCGTCAAGGATCGATGACCCGTTCGAGCGCCACTACACACTATCACAATTCATGTAAATATAACACTACTTACATATTTTCATCTTCCTGTCTCTACTTTCAATACTAAATGATTATCTTTCTCCGTGTATTCCTAATTACTTCTGATTTCTAAGTGTCACCGTTTCGGGTTTTGTTGTGCCAATTTCAATGTGAAAGCCTGCCTTCAGTAATGCATTAAAAATGATATTTTGATAAACTTTTTTGAATGAATGTTTCACGTTTTTCGATTGCATGTCACCATCGATATCATAAGATCGTGATTTTTGCCACATTTGCACTTTTACACATTTACGATTTACAAAATACTCGGCAAATTTCGGTACGTAAATTTTATATACCACCATAAACAACTTGTCTTCTACGGAGTAACAAATTTGGCTTTCAATATCAGCATCGTAGCTTTTTCTGCAAATTCGCTTGTTAACTTGTTCGATCATTTTTACATTAAACCTAGATTTTAGAGAATTAATTACTTTGTGTCCAGTGATGGTGATAAAAAATTCAAGCAATTATATGCGGTGAATGATTTGATATGGAATGCTTTATTGTGATGGGTAAATGTCATAAAACTGGTTATACGTTGTTGCAATTTACACGAAAATCGCGTTACATATTGCAGCAATTTATGAAACCAGTGTTTTGTAGTTTTTTTTATATTCATGTCTTTTATTTGCAGTTGTGGCCCACCCGCTCATTTGTGGTTCTACTACATGCCCGGACTCATACTTCTTTGCTTCAATTCGGTGGTGTTCGTTACTACTGCACTCAGGTTACTTACGAAATAACTCACTCACTCACTCACTCACTCACTAACTCACTCACTCACTCACTCACTCACTCTCTCACTCACTCACTCATTCACTCACTCACTCACTCACTCACTCACTCACTCACTCACTCACTCACTCACTCACTCACTCACTCACTCACTCACTCACTCACTCACTCACTCACTCACTCACTCACTCACTCACTCATTTGTAGACTGATCGCTCACAAAAATACGTTGACGGCCAGCCCGACGGTCGTGGATCGGTACTCGTTCATTCGCTATGAAAGTCCGGCCAACTTTGTGAACTGTATTCTGTTCAGTATTTGCTGGGGGTATGAAGCCCTAGCCAGTGGTCAGACCACACAGGAGAAACAGTCCGCCTTCTTCGGGTTGGTCCATCCACTCTCATCAAGACCTGTTTTGAACTTCATGTACCAATGAAACACATGTCCAAAACTGTTAAACACGTCATCGTTTTTGGTGCTAAGGTCATTTTTTTATTTCACTCTCAAACTCGCGAGAAAATTGCACGCTAAATCAGTGCTCTTATTCAATGCGTCTTGCATGTAACCATTATTCCGATTGAGAACTACGTTTTATTCCGCTGATTTTTGATGGACATTAGTGTTATCAGTTTTAATCGTCTTTACCAGATGGCTACCCTTTATGTTTCAGTCTGTTTTATGCGGTGCTCGTCATCGCCCAAGCCGTCATTCTGCTCGTGTCCCGATTCTGCTATAAACTGCAACAGAAAAATGTTGATACATGTGATGTGAATGGTGTGGATGAGCAACAGGTTGATCACTCACTCACTCACTCACTCCTCACTCACTCACTCACTCACTCACTCACTCACTCACTCACTAACACACTCACTCACTCACTCACTCACTCACTCACTCACTCACTCACTCACTCACTCACTCACTCACTCACTCACTCACTCACTCACTCACTCACTCACTCACTCACTCACTCACTCACTCACTCACTCACTCACTCACTCACTCACTCACTCACTCACTCACTCACTCACTCACTCACTCACTCACTCACTCACTCACTCACTCACTCACTCACTCACTCACTCACTCACTCACTCACTCACTCACTCACTCACTCACTCACTCACTCACTCACTCACTCACTCACTCACTCACTCACTCACTCACTCACTCACTCACTCACTCACTCACTCACTCACTCACTCACTCACTCACCCACTACAGCTCACTCACCAGCAGTCCAACGGGCAGACACTGCTGCACCAGAACGGTGCCAACTTTCTCGCTCCCACCATCGAAGCGCGCGAATTTGAATGCGATACGCCGGATGTGGTATCACGGCCGTTGATATATAACAATGGACACAATGGTAACAATGGACATGGCAATGGACACAATGGACTTAGCAATGGACACAATGGTCACATCAAGGACAAGGACCTGCCGATCATGAGCACCCGACCGCCGGCCACGGGCGGCATTTTGAAAAATGGCGCGCATTTGAAAAATGGCAATGGCGTCATCGGATTGGACAATGGAACCAGAGACATTTATGCCACCATCAAGTACCCGAACGGTGGACTGGCCGACCATAGAATCGTGAAGAGTGCGTCATTGATGGAACATGAGGCCTAATCTAGTGGGACACATCGTACATTTGGTCCAGCTTTGCTTATGGAGCTTTACTAAAAAGATATGTCAAATTCAATTTCCCAGACTCATTGTAAACTCATTCAAATCATCAATTCCCGATTATTCCGTATATACTGGAATGGAAGCAATTATGCAGTCCTCTAACGGTTTTACCTTATGTCTCATGAGGACTTGCTTCCATCGATGCATGCTTTCTTGCACTCAGCTTGTGTTCTATTTAAGTGATTAAAAATGCAAAATTTCACGGTTGATTATACTCTTGTATTCATTATACAATACTACAAAAT
>OZ038444.1:10292863-10296128 GCA_964036265.1 Daptonema setosum | reverse complement strand
GTACCCATTTTATTCCTCCGGAGTAGCCCATTAGCCCTATGGGTAGGGTAGGTACCCATTTTCTTCCTCCGGAGTAGCCCATTACCCTATGGGTTGGGTAGGTACCCATTTTCTTCCCGCACAGTAGCCCATTACCCTATGGGTTGGGTAGGTACCCATTTTCTTCCTCCGGAGTAGCCCATTACCCCTATGGGTAGGGTAGGTACCCATTTTCTTCCTCGAGTAGCTCATTACCCTATGGGTTTGGGTAGGTACCCATTTTCTTCCCGCACAGTAGCCCATTACCCTATGGGGTAGGGTAGGTACCCATTTTCTTCCTCCGGAGTAGCCCATTACCCTATGAGTAGGGTAGGTACCATTTTCTTCCCGCACAGTAGCCCATTACCCTAAGGGTAGGGTAGGTACCCATTTTCTTCCCGCACAGTAGCCCATTACCCTATGGGTAGGGTAGGTACCCATTTTCTTCCTCCGGAGTAGCCCATTACCCTATGAGTAGGGTAGGTACCCATTTTCTTCCTCCGGAGTAGCCCATTACCCTATGGGTTGGGTAGGTACCCATTTTCTTCCCGCACAGTAGCCCATTACCCTATGGGTTGGGTAGGTACCCATTTTCTTCCTCCGGAGTAGCCCATTTCCCTATGGGTAGGGTAGGTACCCATTTTCTTCCTCCGGAGTAGCCCATTACCCTATGGGTTGGGTAGGTACCCATTTTCTTCCCGCACAGTAGCCCATTACCCTATGGGTAGGGTAGGTACCCATTTTCTTCCTCAGGAGTAGCCCATTACCCTATGAGTAGGGTAGGGTACCCATTTTCTTCCCGCACAGTAGCCCATTACCCTATGGGTTGGGTAGGTACCCATTTTCTTCCTCCGGAGTAGCCCATTACCCTATGGGTAGGGTAGGTACCCATTTTCTTCCTCCGGAGTAGCCCATTACCCTATGGGTTGGGTAGGTACCCATTTTCTTCCCGCACAGTAGCCCATTACCCTATGGGTTGGGTAGGTACCCATTTTCTTCCCTCCGGAGTAGCCCATTACCCTATGGGTAGGGTAGGTACCCATTTTCTTCCTCCGGAGTAGCCCATTACCCTATGGGTTGGGTAGGTACCCATTTTCTTCCCGCACAGTAGCCCATTACCCTATGGGTAGGGTAGGTACCCATTTTCTTCCCGCACAGTAGCCCATTACCCCTATGGGTAGGGTAGGTACCCATTTTCTTCCTCCGGAGTAGCCCATTACCCTATGAGTAGGGTAGGTACCCATTTTCTTCCCGCACAGTAGCCCATTACCCTAAGGGTAGGGTAGGTACCCATTTTCTTCCCGCACAGTAGCCCATTACCCTATGGGTAGGGTAGGTACCCATTTTCTTCCTCCGGAGTAGCCCATTACCCTATGAGTAGGGTAGGTACCCATTTTCTTCCCGCACAGTAGTCCATTACCCTATGGGTTGTGTAGGTACCCATTTTCTTCCCGCACAGTAGCCCATTACCCTAAGGGTAGGGTAGGTACCCAATTTCTTCCTCCGGAGTAGCCCATTACCCTATGGGTTGGGGTAGGTACCCATTTTTTCCCGCACAGTAGCCCATTACCCCTATGGGTTGGGTAGGTACCCATTTTCTTCCTCCGGAGTAGCCCATTACCCTATGGGTAGGGTAGGTACCCATTTTCTTCCTCCGGAGTAGCCCATTACCCTATGGGTTGGGTAGGTACCCATTTTTCTTCCTCCGGAGTAGCCCATTACCCTATGGGTTGGGTAGCTACCCATTTTCTTCCCGCACAGTAGCCCATTACCCTATGGGTAGGGTAGGTACCCATTTTCTTCCTCCGGAGTAGCCCATTACCCTATGGGTTGGGTAGGTACCCATTTTCTTCCCGCACAGTAGCCCATTACCCTAAGGGTAGGGTAGGTACCCATTTTCTTCCCGCACAGTAGCCCATTACCCTAAGGGTAGGGTAGGTACCCATTTTCTTCCTCCGGAGTAGCCCATTACCCTATGGGTTGGGTAGGTACCATTTTCTTCCCGCACAGTAGCCCATTACCCTAAGGGGTAGGGTAGGTACCCATTTTCTTCCCGCACAGTAGCCCATTACCCTAAGGGTAGGGTAGGTACCCATTTTCTTCCCGCACAGTAGCCCATTACCCGAAATGTTCCTGTAACCGAAAGGGCTACCTCTGATAATTCGAAAGGGCTACTAAAATGGGTCCTACCACTAGAGGTACCCTTCCGCCAAATACACGACCTGCCGGGGTGTGATCCACATATAAAAACAAACACTCGCGGTAGGTTTTGATGAATTTTGCTGAGTGTTAATACAGTAATGAAGCTGATCGAGGATCTCACTTTTTACACATGTGCTTGAGTATTAAGTGAGTGAGTGAGTGAGTGAGTGAGTGAGTGAGTGAGTGAGTGAGTGAGAGTGTGATATTAAACTGCTCGTGATGTTTAGGTTGGGGAGCGCGACCTACACGGTTCGATACTGTTGTTGTATAGGGGACGAGTGCAACGCCTCGCATGACTGGAACAACAAACTCACCGAGATACCAGCTGGTAATGGCGTGTCGGTTGGAGCCATGGTACAGCTCGTGGTCGCTGCTGTTGTGTTCATTCTGGCTGTTTGTTAACCAATCTTGAATGGATCAAAATTACAGGAATAAATAATTTTAATTGGTTTCTTATTATCGAAACTGAATTAATGTTTAGAGTTCTCGATAAACGTTCCAATCAATGATTCATCGTCAGGACAATGAGATCTAAAATGGACAAAAAATCCGAAATCGTGAATCATTTATAACTCGAGATTTATAACGTTTATCGAGAATTCAGGCACCTTTTGGAAACAGGTAATTCACTCTCGACTATACAATGTTCAGGTTTTGGCCATCAAATATAGAAATGAGATCCTCTTACGATTGGGTTATAAAATGGTGAGGTGCAGCAAATCAACGGATCCAGTTTCTTACAAACGAACCTAGTTTTTGAAAACTTTCAATGATATGCCATATATTCGATTATTTTCCCTATAGTCAGTGTTTTACATGCTTGTTGAAGCGCGTTTTAAAAGCAAAAACATACAAAAAATTATTTTACTTTTTAATCATTTGTGTTCTTGATGGATTCATGAGGTTCGTTGCGTGTTCATAGTTTTAATGGTTTATTTGCATAGCTTTCCGCAGAATTAGCATACCGGATTATACAGGTTCACTCTTCTTGCTCCGTAGTTGAACAAATACTGTATAAACGTGATAACTACACACACTCAATCAT
>OZ038444.1:10232863-10287863 GCA_964036265.1 Daptonema setosum | reverse complement strand
GTGACCGTGGTCAGTCAGTCAGTCAGTCAGTTATTCAGCCAATCAGTCAGCCAGTCAGTCAGCCAGTCAGTCAGCCAGTCAGTCAGTGAGTCACTAGCCAACCAGACTTTATTCATTTTGAGTTTTCTAAATTCAAAAAATGTCATGTATTCTAGACCGACCCACTTATCAAGATCAGGCGGCTTACAATTGGCTGAGCGCGAGTCATCAGTCATCCAATTATCGCATTAGGCAAAACCAGTATGACTTTCAGTGGTTGGTTGTCGGTTTAGTAGATTTTGATTCACTGACCTGACCATTAAAGCCCGTATGTTGTTTCTGCAAGCTGCATTATTGTCCAAAACGTCTGATAAAGAAAATAACATTAACCTCAACTCAAATCACCAATGTTTGACACCATAGTTTAACACAGTACAGCATGGGGTGATGATGATCAATGAGCATGTTACTCTGATTGTCTGATTATCAGAAGTTTTGAGAAATTCTTTTGCATGCCGAAACAACATACGGGCTTCAGCTGTTATTTGACTGCCAATATCAGTTATTTGGTTGGTTGTCTTGTCGTTAAACCTGATCTTGGACCTGAATAAAACGTTGTATTATAGATAAACACAGTGTAGATTGAATGGGTTGATATTTGCTATCAGGTTCGAAACGCAACCCTATAAAGATTACTACAAGTTCTATTCGGATGGCCATTTTGGCGGTAATCAGTTAGTGGATGTCGAATTCTAGCAGTGTATGCCCAGAAGAGATGTCATAAAAAACCTAGTTTTTTACTTACCCAATAGTCTAACATGTTAGTCATGGAAAATATAGTAATCTGCATTAGCATTGCAAAATAAATAATTTTATGCATAATATGGTTTTTGTGTTGATTGATTTCAGCTACGACTATAGTCAAGCGCAGGGCAGTCAGTCATACTACCAGGGCAATGGCTGCGACTGGCAAGCACCGTCCTATTACGATTACGGTAGATCAACATCGGACAATCGTCCTCGCTACACCATTTCCACTAACCGCGGTCGGGGTTGGTAAAAGTTTTTTCGAGATTTCGTATTTTTGATGCGGCTTATTCCGTTATAGTCTTTAAATTTGTTCAAAAAATAAATTAGTAATTATGGTTAAATAAATAGGTAATTATGGTTATGTGACAGTTATTCTGATTGTGTGAGTGTACATAAGCATCAGTCGTTCAGTAAAAATTTTTTTATCAGATCAATGATCACATCTCATCAAGTTTGTCTTAGTATACGAATTCTAGTCCAACCAAGAAACAGAAAACTTTTGTTTGCTAGTTATCATGTTTAACCAGACAATAGTATGACTTACAGTACTTGACAGTATATCAAGTAATTGACATGCAACCACTCCAGCCCACCATCCTTACACGGACAGTCGCAGTCAGTCACGCAACCAGTCATCATCCTCGTCCCAGGCCCGGTTTCATCTGCGTGCTGCTCACATGGATCGGGAACGGGTTAGTCCGATAGTTACTTCGATCAGTTTAGGTTGTGAGATATGAAGTTATCAAACTTATATATTTCAGTACCGTATGACCATGTCATGACGCGTTTTTATTGATCATGAATTTCGGATTGATTGCACGTTTATAAATGATTAGGAACCTGCATTTTTTATAAATTTTAGTCACCCAACGCGAGCGTGCAGACGTCACCCTCGTACGTGCGATCTCCAAGACCAGCAACCGCACGTCCTGCACCTTCACCCAAACCCGTCGAAAAGGTTGAATTTACGAGTAAATTCTTATGCATGTATCATTTAATAGTAAGTATTCTACAAAAGGTAAATCGACCAATATCGCTTTTTCGGACCATCTATTAATGTTCAAAGATGGGTTTCAAAGTCGACAATCATGTTCTCGATTGATTTACAGACTTAACTACAAACTATTTTTCAGCCAGTGGACACGGCATTGACACTGGTTCAGCTTTGGGCACGCAAACGTGATGCCGCCATCACCAAGAAAGAAAGTTGGTACAGAATAACATGCTAAAAAGTGGTGAATTCTGGTACATAGTTAAACTGAGTTGACGGTTCTCGGGCGACGGGCTCGATGTTGTTGTTGCTGGTGGATGTCGCCGCCTGATCGGCCCAATTCTTGACGCGCTCATCGAGCTCATTGCCGGGGTAGGTGGAGTCCTGTCGGGAAGGGAAAGTTTTATTGCCGGTGTTTTGCGAAAGTTTTTCAGAACTAGTCTGGTTGCCTGTATGAATCCAATTAGAATGTACCCGTGACTGAGAAGAAACTTTTTCAACCAGTTCAGTGAGAAGAGTTGAGACAACGTTACTTATTGCGCCGTCGTTTGACATAGGAGAGGAGATGGATGTTGTTGGGTGAGTCAGTGAGTAAGGTTTATTAACTTCGCCAGAATCGGTGGATGCAGCACCCATGCGGGATGGTGGTATCGAACGTCGGGGCGGTGTCGAATACGAGTTTGAGGAGGCCTGTAAGTGGTTGAAATTTTTGCCTTGATACTGAAAGCGAGTTTAAAGCCAAGGTACTTTTAAAATGTGAATTATATTGTTGAAATTTGAAGTAGAAAATTGAAGGAAAAGAGGTTAAAAGGACAAAGTATAGAAATTGGGAAGGTATTTATCCTCAATAAAATACTACAAACTATGGTCGGGGGCGGAGGTTGTAGCGGTTTTGGGCCGACTGATGAGTGTCTAGAAAGCGGACCTTTTTAATTTGTTTTGATTTAATCGTCTCGGGAGTTTGTCGGTCACTGTTGACAGTCTTAATTGATTTGACTACTTTAAGCTGGTTGTAATGAACGAGTTTCTCTTCATTAGTGCCGTTAAGTTTGATACGTATGTTAGGCATGCGAATTTCGGTAACCAAATGAGGACCTGTGTACTTGGGTGTAAGTTTAGGTGATGAGCCTGGAGGTGTGTAATACTGCTTAAGGTATACCGAATCGCCGAGTTTGATGAGCGGGCCATGAGCCGAATCTTGAGAGCGACGCACAATTTTATCATTTGCTGATTTCCAGTGTTCGGCCGCGAATTTCCAACTCTCACTTAATCTGGTTGCAATCTCCTGACTATAAGTTTTGTAATCAATCAGAGTCCATGATGGAGAGTAGGTCATAACCTTATCTAAAGGAAGTCTACATGGATGGCCAAACAGAAGTTCATAAGGAGTGGTGCCAGTTGTCTCATGAATTGAATTACGGTATGCAAACAGTATATATGGGAGATACTTATCCCAATTTGCCTGATTTGATGATGCATAATTACGGAGAGCCCGAGTGATCGTACCGTTAGCCCGTTCGCATAAACCGTTGCCTTGTGGGTGATAACTAGTTGTAGTTATGTGATTTATGCCCAACATTTCGTTTATTTCAGCCATGATTTTACACACATAGTTTGTACCATTATCCGAGACGAGAAAATCTGAACAGCCATAGCGGCATACGATTGCCGTTAAAAACACATGTGCTGTGGTTTCTGCCGTTATATTGGGGACAGCAAAGGCCTCTACCCATCTAGTAAGGGCGCAGGTAAAAACCAGAATGTACTTATTGCCTAGTTCAGTGAGGGGTAAAGGGCCGATAGCATCACAATGAATGCGAGTCCAAGGTTTCTGTGCCAATGGTAATGGATGTATAGTGGTTTTATTTGGCCGAGGATCTTTCATTCGGTTGCATGTCTCACAGGTATTACAATATGTGGCTATATCCGAGTACATGCGATGCCAGTAGAAAACAGAGCGGACTTTCGCGAATGTTTTAGATCGTCCAAAATGAGCCGATAATATATGATCATGTGCCAAATACAGAACGTGCCGTTTCTCAGATGCCGGTACGCATAATAGTGCCGCGTGCTGTTGTTTGGTATCTATGAAATACAATAAACCGTCAATTATATCATAGAGATGTATGGTAGCAAACAATTTTGACTGGTCCAGTTTATTGGTGGGTACGGTGCCAGTTTCAATGAATTGAATAATTGGAGACCAGACGGGGTCATTACGTTGTTTATCATGCCAAGTTTCTGTGTTAGCCAGGCCGGAACTGGATGCGGATCGCTTAATTGAATGGTGGAAGGAAGTAGGTGGTGAGGTGGTAAAATCAGGTGAAGACGAGGAAAGGAGGAAAACAGAATCGATGTTATCCTCTGGCGGTGAATTGTCAACAGGGTTGCGGGAGAGAGCATCTGCCGCCTCATTAGATTTGCCAGGGTTATATTTGATAGTTAAATCAAGGCCTTGTATCGCCGCGGACCATTTTTGCATGCGGGGTGTTAATTGCTGCTTGCCAATTAGAGATGTAAGTGCGTTGTGGTCGCTCATGACTACTAAAGTTTGGCCATATATATATGATTTAAAATGGACAATGCCATAGTAGATCGCCGCAGCCTCTAATTCCCATGGATCATAAAATCGTTCGGTTTTAGAAGTTACGCGGGAGCCGTACGCTATAACTTGGTATTTTCCAGTATCTGATTTTTGCATAAGAATGGCGGATAAGCCGTCCTTGGACGCATCAGTGAATATGTAAAATGGATCGCCGTTGTATTTTGGGAATACGAGAACTGGTGGGTTAACCAAATGCGCCTTGAGTTTGTCAAAAGCCTGCTGATGCGCGTCCGTCCAAATGAATCGTTTTGGTTTTTTTGTTAACTCTGTGAGTGGCCGTGCAATGCGTGAATAATCACGGATCATATGTCGAACAAAACCGGTGAGACCCAAAAATTGTTGTACTTGCCGTACTGTAGTGGGTTTTGGAAATTTTTCGACTGCCTGTAGGAATTTCTTATCCGCGGTGATGCCATCGGGTCGGATTTGAAAGCCAAGATATTTTAGTGAACGGGTTGCAAACATACATTTCTGGAGCTTTAAACGGATTTTATGTTGCCTGAGTCTGTCGAAAACGGCCTGTATGTCTTTACAATGAGCCTGAAAATCGCCATCAGTGAAAATGATCAGGTCATCCAGGTAGCAACTAGCAGATTGTGTTAAGCCGGATAATAGGAAATCCATTAGCCGTTGGAAAGCCCTGGGGGCATTCTTCATGCCTTGCGCTAAGCGCGTAAATTGCCAGGATCCGTTTGGTGTAACAAAGCTGGTTTTCTCCTTGGAATGTTCTGTGAGCGGTATGTGGTAAAATGCGTGAATGCAATCACATGCCGTTATGTATTTAGCGTTACCGAGTTTTTGGAGGACGTCGTGTATGCGTGGGAGGGGGTAGCAATCATTGACGGTGACGCTGTTTAAGCCTCTAAAGTCACACGTAAAGCGATATGTGCCGTCCGGCTTCCGTACAAGAACGACCGGGGCTGCCCAAGGAGAATTAGAAGGTTCAATTAAGCCGCAATCCTGCATCTTTTGCACCTGATCTGCGATTATACGTTGCCTTGCCAATGGTTCTTTATATGGCTTGCGTGCCATCGCTGGTGATGTTCCAGTGTCTATCGAATATGTCATCGCCGAAGTTTTGTCGAAATCGAGGGGGTGTGTAGCAAAAATATCGGCATACGATGCGAGCAGCTCACTAAGTTTAACTTTCTGGGGTTCAGTTAAAGTTGCCGTAGATAGGTCGAGTTCAGATTTTAAAAGTTGCCAACGTTCTTGGAGAGATTGACCTTCGGGTAAATTGGGAATGGAATGATAATCGCTTGAAAAGGTAGCCGGTTGTGACGAAAATCGTTCTTCGAAATGATCATAAAATGGGGTACTGAGGGATTCATGCGCCAGATCTTTAGAAAATGAGTCATTTCCGATGTCTGAGTCGGGGGTATTGTGAGCTGAGTCGGGAGTTGGATACTCGTTAGTAAACTGGTCAGTTTGTCTTGTGAGATTCGGGAGATTAGGTTGGGAGATTAGAGATGGGGTTGATGGAAAAGTAGTATTTTGAGACAGAAGAGGATTAGAAGTCTGAGAATTAAATGCCGGTGAATCATGATTTTCCTCCAAGTTTTCAGATTGACATACGAAACAATTGGTGCTTTCTAGTGAGAAATCCGAGAGTGAACTGGAGGCTGGTCGAACAATGCCCATAGTTGTATCTGGATATATGGTAATAGGGGCTGGGGAAGAATTGACGACTTGTATGAGCATATTGTTGTTTTCGGTGGGTCGATTTAGAACGTTAGGCATGACAATGCCGAGTTTGGCCATGGTTTTTAGACACGGCTCGAAAAGCCAGAGATCAGATTGAGCTTGCATATTGAAATGAGAGGCGGGTTTTAGAGAAAGCAATTTAGTCATACGTGGCTGAAGAACTACTTTTTCAGGACAGGACATGTTGAAAGACACATCCATAGGTGACTTTGATGTTTGAATTGGAATGGTGATGTTTTCTCGGAAAATTATGAACCATTTGCCAGTGGAGTTTTTAGCATATGTGAACGGGAGCACTTGTTCTAAAAAGTCAGTACCGAGTATGATATCATTGCCAGGGACCTCGAAAATTTGGAATTTGTGGATTAAAGTGAGTGAGTTTGCCAGTTGAATAGATAAGTGAATTTGACCTTGACTTCGTAACTTATGTCCGGTCATAGAGTACATAACAACAGCTGAAGCCTGTGGTTCCACTTTTAGTTGTTGTAGTTTAGTTGGGGAAATCAGAGAGATGGTAGAGCCTGAATCGAGGAGGGCCGACATTGGGGTGCCTTGGATTGTGACCGGAATTCGGGGGATAATGCCAAGAGTTTGAGTAAAGTCGGAACTGTTATTTGCCATGCACACTGATGCAGAATTGATAGGTTGCCATGTCTTTGGCCAGCTAGTGTCTTGAGAAGCATGAAAATGGACTGATTGCGTGGCTTCATTGAATTCCACTTGTTGAGTAGATGTAGGAGTTTGCTGAAGTTCTATGTCTGCGCGGGAATTTGTTCGTTTTAGTTGCCGACTAAAAATGTGTCGAATTAATTTTCTGGGTGAATTGGGGCGAATTTTGCGAAGGTAAAGAAAAGCGATCAGAAGTGAGGGAATAATTATGAGAGCCAGAATGCACAGGTATTTCAAAGGTGTCGAAATAAATGTTGCCGTAGTTGAAATAAGCTCGGATAGTCCATGAGCAGCGCCAGTGTAGACATGTCCTATGCCCAAACCTATACCCTCAAAAGTGTCCTTAAAGATTTGAGAGTCTAATTTAGTGTTGTCGTTTCGAGGAAATTGCTGGATTAAGTGTTGCTGAGCGGAAGCCAAATTCTGGACATAATGAAAAGCAAGTGTCAAGGGGAAAACCAAATCGTGATGTTGTGTTGTCGATGATGCATTGAAAATAATCGGTTGCCAAGTGTCAGATAAATGAGGTCCGAGGGGCAATTGGAAAGTATCCGATGAGTTATATTGTGAAGCATGAGAGTATAGTGCCATGGTCTTACAGTCAACCGTGGGTGAGTGAAAGGTGATATCCGTAGTGCCAGGGATGGCAAAAGCTAATGTTGAATTCACTTGAACAGGGAGGAAACGGTAACATGTGCCATTGACCTTGTGATTTGTGTAAATATAAGCAGGGTAAACAGGAGTGCACTGAGAGATAAAAAGTGTATTGCCTCGCCAAAATGCCATTATATCTGAACGTTGGAAAAGTGCGCGAACGCCTGATGTTGGTTGCATTGTTATCATTTGTCGTGCCAGGTGTAAACTGCGATTTGCCCAAGAACAAAATTGCCGGAATTGCGTGCGAAACAAATGGAAAGTGTATTCATGCAGTCGATCTACTAGAAACTGAAATTTATCATTGTGTTCGGACTTAAGAAGATGGCTTGGTGGTACCGATGAAACTAATTGTTGTAGGCGATGAGTCAGGGTGGTTTGGTTTGTTTTGGAGGGTGTAGTTGGAGTAAGTTCGGTTTGCTGAGAGACGGTGATGAGCCAATTGAGAATACTTGAGTCATGAAATGAGATGAAAACGTCATTTTGCATAACAGGGTAGCCAAGTGTACAGTGCGTTGCCGAAAATTTAGCCTGATCTAATACATAGGCGGCTTGCAATTGCTCGATTATGACGTGCCCAGTTGAAGAAATTTGAGATGTGAAATTGCCTAGTAGGTTATATGGACATTTATGTGCTTTATAAGATGTTGTATTCCAGATAATGATTTTGGTGTCGCCTGAGAAATAGCCATCAACCGGGGTGCTTGTCTCGAGAAAGCCGAGATCGGAGAATGTTTGATTGAAAGTGGGGATTGCCGAGACAGTGCCGAATTTTACGACCATGTTTTCGGTGACAGTACTACAATAGGTGGAGCAACACCAATGGAAGTTTAAATTAGTGGTATTGGTGCCACGCCAAATATTTGTAGAGACCTGTTCCATGGTATGGTTGAACGAATTTATGATACAAATATTCATTTGTTTGAATTGGCAAGCCTGAATAGATTTAGCGACAGCCGAGCAAAGGGGTATTGCGACGGTCTGAAAGTCGGTGTCATGGCTGATGACTGACTTGCCGCCCACTACCGACATATGCGTGCAGATGGTGTGTTTTTCGATAGAGCAGCTATAAGCAGGCATGAATATTGGTTCGGTCGCCGGTGCAAACAATGAAACATTGGTGTGGATAATTCTGCCAATGGGCGGGTTGGTGCAATAAATGTTATTAGGGATTTTGACTGGAGTGCCATGGGTGGTTGCCGGACAATGAAAATATGGTGTTGGGTTGGTAGCCTGGGTGATGGGCAAGATTAGTGAAAGCAGGCAGACAATGAAAGGTACGGTGGTGGTTATGAAGCCTGATGGACTGTGAGGTCGGGTGCTGGGTTGAAAGGTATACACGGGTGCGGACTGTTCCTTAGAGTTATTGTCGGAAAGGTCGCCGGAGGAAGCCATTTGAGAGAGATTTCGTTCATGCTGACGCCCTGGACTAAAGGATCGCGAACGCTCAAACGAAGGAGAGGAGTGCTGGCTACGAGATTGGTATGGCGAGCGCGAGCGGTCATGATTGCGATCAAAACGCGAGGTGCGATTGAAAGGCTGATTATTTCTGTTGTTGAAATAGGGTGGTTGACTATATCCTGAGCCTTGGTATGGATTGGAGTTGAATCGAGAGCTTTGGGACTGATTGTAGCGCCCACTATCCTGAAAATTGGTACGATCACGCTGTTGCCGAAAGTTTTGTGAGTTGAAATGATCATTTTGCCGGTTTTGAGTGAAATTTCGGTTTGGTTGTTGCCTAATTGATTGAGAGTGGTTGGAACGTTGATGAGCCATACGAGTGCGGCAGTCGCGTTCGATATGACCAGGTTTCTGACAGTAATAGCATGAGCGAACATCACGAGGTCGAGTGGAATGCCTAGTTGATAAATGTCGAAAATCTTGTGAGAGTCGGTGTATCTCTGATTTAAGATCATGCAAAGCCTGTGAATCTTGGGATTGAGGGAACGAGGCCATGACCTGAGCCACTTGTTTGTCAATGACTTCAGCCTGCATAACTGTGTGTCGTGCTTCTACGCGTTCGAATAAACGAATGGCGTCAGCCATGGTGCGCGGAATTTCCTGTGAGTAAATGAGGGCTTGCCGAAAATGAGGGAGTACGCTTCGAAGGAATACATCAACCAGTATGGTTTCAACCGGAGCCTGCTGAGGGTAAGCCTTTTTGTACAGTTTTTTCAAAGCGTAGGCAAAAGCCGCAATTGATTCGGTAGGCTGCTGTTTGCGTTCGTAAAATTGCTTAGCCGAGATAGCTGACAGTTCAGGTTTTTCGAAATCGCCCAAGAGTTGCTGATACAATGTCTGATAGTCCTCCTTAATATTATCGGCGTAGTTGCTGTAAACATCTTCTGCTCTATCCGTTAGAAAAATTCGCAGAGTTTTTGCCTGGGTTTCCGGAGACATGCCGAGACCCGTTGTATACTTGTCAAAGCGTTCAAGAAATTCCCTGATTGGTGTGTCTCCATCGCCAGAAAATTTACTAAGTGAATTCAGTGGGAACCCGAGCCCGGTGATAAAATGATCAACCATAACGGGGTTTACTGCTGGTGGAGGGGAAGGGGGTTGGGGTGGGGGAGGAGGTTGAGGAGGTGAGGTGTTGGTAGAACAGTATTGAGTTTTGCGCCCAGTGAATGAATTGTTGTAGAATGAAAGTGATTGATTTAGAGAGGAATTTTCACGCCGTAGTGACCGAAGTTCGCGAAATGCGGATGCTAAACTCCTATTTAGTTCACGAATCTCTTCTTGGTCTTGCTCAGACATACGATCCGGGGACACTACGGTAAACAAAGTGCCTATCCAGAGGGTGAGCCAGGTAAGTTAGGTGAAAACTGAGAGCCGGTAAAGTAAAGGTAAAAAGTAAAGTTAGAATTAAAATCGAATTAGGTATTGAATTTTCTCACCATTAGCCAAGTGTTGTTGTGTAGAGTGGTGAAATGCCAATGAAGGCTGATGAAGCCCAAAAGTGAGGACGAGATTATCGCCGGTTATTGTACGAAATAAACGATGGAAGGTTGCTCTGAAAAGAAAGTTGCCAGAGAATGTGTTTACATAACGAGTTTAGTTCCTGAAAAGTCTCATCAACTGATCAAAAAGTCGCGCGTGGGAGCTGGAATGGTAGGAAATGAAATGATGCAAATGAAATAAATTATAAAGCCGGTGTATTAAATAGTCAAAAGGCCACTGAATGATGAACTTTATGAAAAATTTAGATAAGAACCGAAATGTTTTGGTATTCCCGTGGAATTAATTTATCTAATATTTGAATCGCTGGTGAACTTTAAAATAAATCAAATAACGGTGAAATGTTTTGGTTTTGCCGGAAACTTTAATGTTTCGATCGCCATTTGCAAAAAAGGTTTGAACTATAACACTAAATTCTATGCCTATGCTTATCGTAACCGACATTTTAAGCTTTATCAATGGATGTACCGATAAAAGCGGGTATGTATGTTGCTAGTAATCAATGCCGATGATCGGAAAAATAGAATGGAATGAATTGATGTACCCCTCAATAGCGAAGCTGGTGGTGCACAACATTATCTGATGAATAAATGAAAACATTCGAATATTGGTTGCCGGAGACAAAATAAACATTGGATTGCAAATGTTGGAGTGTGAACGGGTGAAGAGAAAAAAAAATTTGAGATGCCTGGAATCATTCAAGTATCCTATAAACGGGTGGGAAACTTGGGCCTTCCTCGTACGTAATGGAGTCGTATGCTTGATATGGTGGGGGCGGTTGATGCTGGGGCGGCGGGGGTATGAAAGATGCCGGTACAGGAGGAAAATTTTGTGGTGGCCAGTTGGGACGTTGGGAGAAATTGGCATTGATTCTGGGAACCTCAGGGGGGCAGGTATCACAAAAAGCCCGAGAAAATGTAGCTGGTATGTCTGGTTGCCTGCTCGCATTGTCAAATTGCCGGTAAATGGGGGCCAGAGTCGGTATTATGGCCTGTGGAAGAAACCGGCATCTGGTAATGGAGTGGCCAACTCGATTGCACCAATCACACCTTTCCTGTTGAGTGAATAGTTGCCTGTTAGTCCTAATGAGTTGTTGTACGTCAACCCGGAGTCGTTCAATTTGAACTGCTCGCCTTGTGTATTGATTAACTAATCGCCTGGTTATGCTAATTAACCCGTTAACGTCAACAATAAGTTGTTCGATCTGAGCCGACATTTGATCGTGCTCAATGCCCGGATTTGTATCAGCCCCATAATGTTGTTGTTGTGGAGATTGCCTAACTTCGGGTACCCTATCTCCATTTCCAGGTGTCGAGTTGTTTGTCGCCAAAATGTTGTCAGCCAGTGCATCGAGTTTGAAATGTAATTCTTGTATGTTATCATTGAGACAGATGACTTGTTGTGAAAATGTTCCCTCCATAATGGAGTGATTTGCCAGGGGTTGAAACAAAAGTTAATAGCCGTTAAAATAAGTACTTTAATATATTGATTCAGCTAATGATAATGGCTAAGTGTGTAAAATAGATTTAGCCGGTTAACTAACCGGATGGAAATGGTCCGTGACAATAACCGGAGAAAATAACGCTTGACTAACGAAATATAACCAGCTATCAATTTGGAATCGCAAAATTAACAGGATTACTGTAAAGGTGGAGACGATTTGATGGATTGCAATAGTTTTTAGGTGAATCTTTTTAAAGGAAATGAGTTAGCCACTATGAAAGTTAACTGAATATGCAACGCCTTTAAGTGTTTGAACCGATGGTATATTACCTCCGAAAGTATTAGCTTTGAAATTAGGTTGATCGGTTAGTAATGTTGGTATGTTGAACCAATTATATACGAAAGTCACCGGATTACGGTAAGTTAAAATTTTTAATGAGAAGGCAAGAGCAAAGAACTTAGCTAATTATCGGTATAAAGTCGTATGTTGGAGTAAAAAAAATAATTAAATGAGATGTAACTCGAAAATGTTTATTGAACTCAGAGCTATGTAGCAGTGAAAAATGACCTGTTATTTGCCGGTCCCTAAATATTTTAGCCATCAAGTGCCTTTTGCTTATGATATTATGGCATCGTTACAATAACAACGACGATAAATCGAAAAGGGGGTCTGGTTTAAACCAGATACGCAACATAATAGCAGTCGGTGTTGATGATTCATATCACAACGGGCAGACGCCGCTTACCAACCCGAGTGGGTGAATGCCAGGCCACGAGTGAGCTATGCTTGTATGTTTGTCCAATGGCTAACAAGAACGAAAGGTTGCCGAAGTGTTCATGTTATCTGATAGATGGGTACTGTGGAATGAAAACGCTGGTTATCGAAGACAAAACATGCAACCGATGCGAAATGTCGAAACTGTGCCAGTGAACGATCAGATGCTGATAAAATAGTCGGGCTGACTGAACAAAAATATGTAGCCATTGTAAATGCCGGGGGGGGGGGGGGTGAAAAGGTGAAGATTACGGTAAGGAGGAAAATTATGTGAGCTTGTTGACAAATGAAATGAATAAACCAATGTAAATGTGCATCTGAATGTTGTTTGAAAAAGTTGGGAATAGCATGCATACGTTGTGGGAGATACCGGTTTTGCAATGCATATTTTCCCAAAAAGATGAGTGTGAAATTAAGCTACGAATATATATTCCGATAGTTTCCCCTAAACGAGTAAATATGTACTATGTGTAATACCTGAAACAAAATTTTACGTCAGTTCAACAAAACAGGGACACAAATTTTAACGAAATGGCAGGAAGACCAGGGTCATCGGGCGTGCACTCCCTACCCTGCTTTGGCCAGATATCCATTGACGACCGGGGTTTTTGTATTGAAATATCCTTATGTAAAACGTCGGGCAAATAATCATGAGTCGGGAAAAGTGTGAACCGGCTGGCCAGTCTTTAACAAAGCCACCTGCAGGAGTTTCGAAATCATATTTAAATAAAAAAAATTCAGATCTGAATAAATTTACGTCAATTTTAGCGCGCGAAATTGAGAAACGAATGGCAATTTTAACGAGTGAAATTGCAAAACGTTCGTCCCGAAAAATTGCCCAGAAGTACTTCTGTGAGTCACGTACCCGGGTTTATGAGCCATGTGTTCAAACCTATAATATAATTCGTAAACTGCCATAATTATCCTAAATTGCTCGGTGTGCCCTGGAAACAAATTAACTTGATTGTATGCGATGTAAGTTATGGTAGCCAATACCCGAACTCAAGAACAAGTTCTGAAACATAAGCCAGGGATGCGCATTTCCTAACTATGTTGTGAAGTATTGGTTGCCATGTCGGAAAGTAAATGGGTCATTGGGAAACATGCACTAAATTACGTAAGTAATTGGCTGAGACGAAAGCTGGAAACCTTGTAGTTTGAAACAGGGATTGAATCGGTTGATTGGATCTGATTTGAAAAATTGCAAACGTAAAACGAACGAATGTGCCTTGTTATATATCGATTATAGTTGTTCTCACCCATGAATTATTAATATTATTTCACTCCCAAAAGTAAAAACAAGCCTCCCCACAACTGAAAAATTTTTGGTAATTGCCGATAAACTTTGTGCCGGAATTAAAGGAATTGCGCCATGATTCAATGTAAGATTGCCAAGTGTTGAGCTGCCGAATTTTAGTGTTGAATAGTGGAGTCATGGAATAGAATTATATTATCGCCATGTGTCGTTCTTGGATGCCAAACTAAACTAGTGGTGAATCAAAATTGAAATCTTCGCCCAGATAAAGAAGTTGTTGAGAATTTTGGTTTGCCGAGTTTTGAAAACAACAACGGGAGAGACAGATCATGGTTCCCCAGTACGACCTCCACTAATTGTCACGGTGTTTTAAGCCGTGGCAACTTTATGAATTATGTACTGGGTCTGATCTTCTCTCTCTCGATGCGTTTAGTTGCCTAATTGATCAGCTCACTAGTTCAGCTAAGTACTCGTGTCTTGGTTGCCATCTTTCTTAAACTATTTTTATTCCAGACTCACTAACACTCACTAACTTACATAATTGCCCACCACAATAAGTCTTACGTGAAGACAGCCCAATATATTTCGGTTTTAACAGCCTAATAAGTTTATCATAAATGGCCAGGTGGCCGGGTGTTAGTAATCGCCAAATACACAAATTACATTACATAATAAGATACTTTTAAATGAGCCAGTGTGTGTAAGTCGCCGGGAGCCAGTCTGGGTTTTACATGTTAACTGAAGCCAGTGAATCAGAATCCAACTCTATCTAACACCAGAACAGACTGACTCACTGACATCGGACCGTGCCACCCATCCCACCGAATGAATGGGCGGAGCTTCGAAGCCGCTCGCTCATTGGTGGGGCACACAGTTTCCGCAATTTGAATGTTTAGCCATAATAAAGTACAGGGTAATGGAAATATAAACGCTGAGTAATAATAAAAGTACAGGGTATCATATACATAATCATATTGAATCAAACATAACTCAATCATACAAACAGTCACGCAAAGCAGTCAAACCGAGTCAATCATACCAATAAAGATGTTAGTAAAACATATATATTATATCATAATAATCATAGCCACGGTATCCAAACAAAGCAATCCAATCACTGATCTCTCAACTCCGAAACCCTAAGATACTGGCACAAAATTGCCAGATTCACGTTGTTTACGACAAGTTAGATCAGAAGGCCCTGGAACTTTTGGGCATTGACGATGTTTTTTACACGGCAACTATCAGGCGATCCAAACACAACGAAGAGCGTTCCACTAAGAATCCTCAAGCTGGCTGTAATGTGCTCCAATTTTCTAATTTACAGCAAGGCGCAATGTACCATGGCAACTTCCACATTGATATCCCATCGCACTCTTTTAAATCTCGAAATTTCTCATGGTCAACAGTGGTGTTGCCCTAAATAACTTTGTCTTTGCGATTACTCATGTTCATCCGGCAGACCTGAACACTGGCATACACCACCTTCACTGGCATTCCATTCATTACCGGCAACTTTTCATGGGCGACTCAAACATAATGTATCAAACAATTTCTTTCACCATTTTGTCTTATGTTTACATACCAAATCTACTTCACTCCTCTGCCGGATTCACTATCCTATATTTTATGTTTGCATGTCCCACTATTTTGTCTGTTTTTCTATAACGAACTTCATAGTTGCAGGCCAAGGCACTCACTAACGCATCATTTGGAAATAATCAAATAACACTCCACAAATAATTAGTTTCACTATTTTACATGTTACACATTATATTGGCATGTACATACATTCAGTTATCAAAGCACTATTTTCACTTTACTAAGTTGACACGTCTCAAACACACCCAGGAAAGTAATCAACTCCCTATACCGGTAACTCACTAATCAATATCACTATACTGGTAACTCACTATACTAATAACTCTCTAATCAGCACTACTACATTACTAATCTACTAATAAACATTGCTGTGTACTTGTAACCTATCAATCAACATTGTGACAACTGATTAACTCCAAATTCACTTACTAAACTCACTCACTTAACTAATATCATTTACACAACTCACTTAACCAACATTAACACTACATTTTAGACATGTCATTAGGTGTTTTAAAAAATTTTTTTTTGCAATTCCAAAAAAAAAAAAAAAAAAAAAAAAAAAAAAAAAAAAAAAAAAAAAAAAAAAAAAAAAAAAAACCATCCCGGTCTATTTAGCAAACAACAACAAATTCTTGTACATATTCCAATTTCTATATTTTGTTCTCACACCCGGTTCTTCGTTAAAAATATCTACTTTTGAAGCAGCCCAGCCCATTGTTATTTCTCGTTATTTCATGCATAACCTTGATATACTGCAGGCTCCGGTTTACGCTCGGTCCAATCGTTCGCACATACCACACGCCACACGTTCAATCATCAGCACACCCTCAACCCATCTCTCTAAATCTGACTCGGTCGTTCGGCATCAACCCTATTTGGTCGCTCGACAACAACTACATCACAGTCACTCGGCAACAACAAAAACATCTCAGTCACAGTCACTCGGCAACAACAACAACATCTCAGTCATTCGGCATCAACAACAACATCTCAGTCACAGTCATTCGGCATCAACAACAACATCTCAGTCATTCGGCATCAACAACAACATCTCAGTCATTCGGCAATAACAACAACACCCCAGTCACTCGGCATCAACAACAACATCGCTATCCATCAACATCAGTATGGTGTCAACAACATGATATTGAATGATTGTTTATCTGATTGCAATTACATAATTACATTTCAATTGGATTTTCAAACAAAAACGAGGGCGTTTTTCTCTATAACATGGGCATGTGTGACGGTTGGCGGCGTACCGTGGCTATGATTATTATGATATAATATATATGTTTTACTAACATCTTTATTGGTATGATTGACTCGGTTTGACTGCTTTGCGTGACTGTTTGTATGATTGAGTTATGTTTGATTCAATATGATTATGTATATGATACCCTGTACTTTTATTATTACTCAGCGTTTATATTTCCATTACCCTGTACTTTATTATGGCTAAACATTCAAATTGCGGAAACTGTGTGCCCCACCAATGAGCGAGCGGCTTCGAAGCTCCGCCCATTCATTCGGTGGGATGGGTGGCACGGTCCGATGTCAGTGAGTCAGTCTGTTCTGGTGTTAGATAGAGTTGGATTCTGATTCACTGGCTTCAGTTAACATGTAAAACCCAGACTGGCTCCCGGCGACTTACACACACTGGCTCATTTAAAAGTATCTTATTATGTAATGTAATTTGTGTATTTGGCGATTACTAACACCCGGCCACCTGGCCATTTATGATAAACTTATTAGGCTGTTAAAACCGAAATATATTGGGCTGTCTTCACGTAAGACTTATTGTGGTGGGCAATTATGTAAGTTAGTGAGTGTTAGTGAGTCTGGAATAAAAATAGTTTAAGAAAGATGGCAACCAAGACACGAGTACTTAGCTGAACTAGTGAGCTGATCAATTAGGCAACTAAACGCATCGAGAGAGAGAAGATCAGACCCAGTACATAATTCATAAAGTTGCCACGGCTTAAAACACCGTGACAGAGTCATGTTTTAGTTAGTTACTGTATATAATATCGCCCACTTAAACAGCTCAGTATGTGAGTCGGAAAGTTTAGTAATTTCATATCATATGTATAATACCTTCTTTTCATTGACAGTCAAGCAGCGATGGGCGATGGACTCCAACGACGGACTTTCTGTAACCAGTTTGAGGGTATCCTTAAATGATCCGGTTGGTTGCTCAAATTACTCACTCACTCACTCACTCACTCACTCACTCACTCACTCAGCCACTCACTCACTCACTCACTCACTCCTCACTCAGCCACTCACTCACTCACTCACTCACTCACTCACTCACTCACTCACTCACTCACTCACTCACTCACTCACTCACTCACTCACTCACTCACTCTCTCACTCAGCTGCTCACCACGCCGATGGCCATCCCCGGCAAGGGCCTGAACTGCCGTCACCTACAGTGTTTCGACGTGGCATCGTACCTGCAACTCAATGAGCAGACGCCCACATTCAAATGTCCCATCTGTCCCTCAAGTGCCGGCAAGTTGCCGCTGAATCAGCTGTTCATTGATGGGTTGGATTGTTTGGAATCTGTCAGAAGTTGAATTGTGGACTGCGTTGATGAGTGTCTGCTACAGTATTTCACTCTTGTCTTGTGACTGGGGAATTTCTTGTTGCCAACATGGTGACCAGTAAACTTGGAAATCTGAATTATGTTGTCAACTTCAGAACAACACAGGTCATTTATTTACCACTAATGGACATGCGCTTTTGCAATGATTTTTATATATGTTATGCATTTTTGCGGCATTCGCAGGTATTTCGAGGAGGTGATCAAAGCGTGTGCATCCAAACTGGAGGTGAACGAATCGAATGAGGTCGAGCTGCACAGCGATGGCGGATGGACACTCGTCGAACAATCGGTAAGTAAATAACTCCTGAAATTACTTCTCAACATCTTTATCACTTTTTGTTGACCAGATCACTGATTTACTCACTCGAGGTCAATCTCTCTCTCAGTCTCTCTCACTGACCGACTCACTCACTGATTCAGTTACTGTACGTCTCTCTTATTTCCGACTCAGTAACTGGTTTAGCTACTGCTCCACTCACCCATAACTGACTGAGATACTCATGGGTTCCAGTTGGCTGACACCTCCCGCGACAGTGGTATTGAGGACGAAATCCGTATTGACGATGATCTCTTCATAATCAACGAAATTTCTACCAAATCAAGTGCAAAGTCGAGCAGGCCAGGCTCTCGTACTGAATGTGAGCCGTGATCGTTGTCCCGTGGATTATGCTGTATTTTTTGCTGTGTTACCTTTTCTTCTTTCCTTCTTCATTTTCTGATTTCAGTCTGTCGATATTGCTTCATTTGTGTTGTGGATTTTCTGATTTTGTGCATTTTTTCATTCTCTGCATGCTCATTTTTCTTATTTTGATATTGTGGTGTTGTCAAGATTTTAGGATGTGTTACATCCAGTGCAGGTAATATTCGATAATATATAGCATACATAGTATATTACAAGGAGAAGTTTATTTTGCCAAATTATCATAGCGAATGATATGAAATATTTGATCCTTTCGTGTTACTGATTTTCTTCTGTCCACTGAATTTATTCAACTCCCACAAAGTTTATTTCTGATGATTCTGAGTTTATTCAAGGGAATATCTGATCCTACTAGTTTATTTGTTCTTCCTACTAATTATTGTACATATTATATTGCATGCCAAATAGAATATGAATTCTATGAATATTATATCATTTTCTATGAAGTTTTTGTACATTTCATGTTCATGAACCCATTTATGAATTTACCATGTGAAATCAACATCCAAAACGTCAGTTGTATTATCAGCAGCAGTTTCAGCGACTTCACATGGTATCCATCAATTAAATATAAATTTGTGATCCATTCAACTTCTGCTTATTTCAGGTACTTTTTATTTCTGTCTATCACATATTTCAATTGTACACTTTGCCCACGATTACTACGTATAATCACTGAATAAAATTCATCGGCAACGACAAGCAATTGGTATCAACAAGCATGCAATATGCAACGTTGTAACGAGACCAGAGAAAGTCGGATTAAAAAGGTGCTGAATCGGCTGGTAAGTGATAAATTTGAGCGGAAGCGTTTTTCCTGTTCACCAAACTTTAGGAAACAATAGGAAATAATAGGAAACGATAACAACTAACAAACAACCCTAACAACTTCGAGAAATCGAAATCAAAGTACATTCAGCACATTCGCTGTTTGAAAGCTTCGTTCCCCGCACTACCGCTGCCAAGCCAAATTATTATCACCTATTCAGCACCCAACATCCACTTGTATGTGAATACATTATTGCGTATTTCTCCATAGATATTCGGCAATACGGGTCTATTGCAGTCAGGGTTTGGTAAATGAGCCGATTTTTCATCCGATTTTTTCTAAGGAAGAATTTTTTTCTAAAACGCACACAACTCAAAATAATTTTTTATGTAACATTTTGGTTAAACACCCTAATACCAAATGTAAAACAGTTCCAGCAACCAAGCAAACATAAATTGATCACGCAGCTCATGTGTGCCTAAAGCTTTCCATGATTTCACGATGATTCAAAGTTTACAGCATCAGCTATTTTCTACCCGCACTCAATGGAAGTCAAACTTGACTAATGAGTAATCTATATGGTTGTGCGGTCCGGTCATGCTTGGTTGTCGGTCTAACTGTATCATAAAGCAAAGCTAACATCTTCATTTGTAACCGAACCGAACTATCTTTAGTGAGTTCATGTCAAACGTGAATTAATGACAAAAATATTATTTCTCAATTCTATCGTCGAGTGAAATGAAATCGTGAGCCGAATTAAGAATTTATATGTTAAGCAAAAATGGGGTTGAACACAGTTAATGAATGATAAGAACAATACTGATATGTAAATACGTAAGTTTAGATTTTCATGCAGATACATAGTACAAGTAAGGGTAAGTAAAAAATGCGAACGGAATGATGAGTTAAACCTTAAACAGTGTTGTTACTGAAAAGTGTAAGTCAGAGAATATTGATGAAAAAGTTTACTGAAAGAAAAGCCTTACTCATGATACAATACAACATGATGATGATGATATGATGAATGAGCAAGAATGATTATGGAATGAT
The DNA here is from genome assembly GCA_964036265.1 of Daptonema setosum. Lineage (NCBI taxonomy): Eukaryota > Metazoa > Nematoda > Chromadorea > Monhysterida > Xyalidae > Daptonema > Daptonema setosum. The sequence goes on along the minus strand of OZ038444.1, from coordinate 10,267,285 downwards.
GAATGAGCAAGAATGATTATGGAATGATGAATGAGCAAGACTGATTATGGAACGATGAATGAGCAAGAATGATTATGGAATGATGAATGAGCAAGAATGATTATGGAATGATGAATGAGCAAGAATGATTATGGAATGATGAATGAGCAAGAATGATTATGGAATGATGAATGAGCAAGAATGATTATGGAATAATGAGTCAGCATCAGCAAGAATGATTATGAAAAGATGAATGAGCAAGAATGATTATGAAATGATGAATGAGCAAGAATGATTATGACATGATGAATGAGCAAGAATGATTATGGAACGATGAATGAGCAAGAATGATTATGGAATGATGAACGGGCAAGAATGATTATGGAATGATGAATGAGCAAGAATGATTATGGAATGATGAATGAGCAAGAATGATTATGGAATGATGAATGAGCAAGAATGATTATGGAATGATGAATGAGCAAGAATGATTATGGAATGATGAATGAGCAAGAATGATTATGGAATGATGAATGAGCAAGAATGATTATGGAATGATGAATGAGCAAGAATGATTATGGAATGATGAGTCAGCAAGAATGATTATGAAAAGATGAATGAGCAAGAATGATTATGAAATGATGAATGAGCAAGAATGATTATGACATGATGAATGAGCAAGAATGATTATGGAACGATGAATGAGCAAGAATGATTATGGAATGATGAACGGGCAAGAATGATTATGGAATGATGAATGAGCAAGAATGATTATGGAATGATGAACGGGCAAGAATGATTATGGAATGATGAATGAGCAAGAATGATTATGGAATGATGAATGAGCAAGAATTATTATGGAATGATGAATGAGCAAGAATGATTATGGAATGATGAATGAGCAAGAATGATTATGGAATGATGAATGAATAGGCAAGAATGATAATGTAATGATGAAAGGGCCAGAATGATTATGGAATGATGAATGAGCAAGAATGATTATGGAATGATGAATGAGCAAGAATGATTATGGAATGATGAATGAGCAAGAATGATTATGGAATGATGAATGAGCAAGAATGATTATGGAATGAAGAATGGGCAAGAAGGATTATGGAATGATGAATGAGCAAGAATGATTATGGAATGATGAATGGGCAAAAATGATAATGGAATCATGTGGATCAGAACGATGAATCAAGTAAAATGGAATCGTAACGCTAGTCAAAGTAAAATCGTAGGTCAAGAAATGGAACGTTGAGTCGAAGTGGAAATTTAAATAAGGAAAAAGCTGGAACAATGAGAAAGTTATTCGAAGAAAATCTGGAATGGAATAATTTAAAGTGAAAGGAAAAAAGGTCAAATGATGAGTCAAAGTCAAAGGAAATATGAACTCATGAGTAGCAGAAACAAATGAGTCGAGTGCTAATCAAATCGTGAATGAAAACCAGTAATAGTGACTGACACTAAAAAGTCACCGTGAAACTAAAAAGTGGAGTCACCACGTTTGAATGAAAAAAATGAAACCCCAAAAAACTGAAACAAAAAAGTAAGAGGACCTAGCAGGATGAACAGAGAGGCATGAAAACGCAAAATGATGAAAATAATGATAAATAAACAAAATGATCATTGTATGCTGAATCAGAGGGTAAATGGAGTCGTGAGTCAAAGTAAAAATGAAGTCGTGAGTCAAAAATGGCATGGTGAGTCAATAATGAAACACGGAAACGTGAAAAGTGAAAAGTTAGGAAGCAAAAACTACAAAAAAGAGTAAACTGAAATGATCAGTCGACGTAAATATGGGAAGATGAAATGGTGAGTCTGTAGTAAAAATGAAACCACGAGTCAAAGTAAAATGAAATAGATAGTCAAAGATTTGAGTCGTGAGTCTAAATGCAACCGTTGATCAAATAAAAAAACTGTGACTAAAAACTGAAACCGATGTGACTGACGCCGAAAAAGTGGAGTCACCGTGTTTGAATGAAAAATTAGTCAAACCCAAAAAACCTGAGAAGATACGGTAAGAGGATCGGGACCTCTTAGCTTCAGGGCGGAAGTGAGGATAAACCCGACCTCCGTCCCTACTGACACACCACGCCACGTGAAGGCGGGTCCCATTGCGGAGTAGAGACAGCCTTACTTACTTATTGAAGAGTAGCCTTACTTACTTAGCATGATGAACAGAGAGACATGAGAAGATGCAACATGATGAGTATACAACCTAATATAAATCAAGGGCAAAATGATGAATCAAGGAGCAAATGGAATCGTGAGTCGGAGTAAACATTGAGCCATCAGTGAACAAATGGAATGGTGAGTCAATATTGAGTCAGAGTAACCATGGAATCGTGAATTGTCAATCGGAACAAAAAATGTAAATGAAGAGTAAAAGTAAATTGGAATAAACAGTTCAAGTAATTATGGAATGGTGATAAAATCAAAAATGAAATGGTGAGTCAGGACTAAAAATGGAATCGTGATTTGAGAGTAAAATAAAAAAACAGCCAAAGAATTCCGATGGTGAGTCAAGTGACAACGCTAATTAAAAAAAGACGAGTTAACAAATCAAAAAACAATTTCAAGTACGAGGATTGGGACCTCTTAGCTTCAGGACGGAAGTGGGGATAAAAAAGACCCGACCTCCGTCCCTACTGACACACCACGCCGCGTGAAGGCGGGTCCCATTAGTGGAGTAGAACAGAGACCTACTTACTTAATTGAGGGGGAAGCCTTACTTACTTAGGGTGAGGTCCTTACTTACTTAAGGTGATCAGATGAGATGATCAGATGAGGTATGAGAGGATGCAACATGATGAGTACACAACATAATGACAAACGAATGGGCAAAAACAAACCAATGAACAAGTTACTGATTAAATTAATCATGGAACAAAATAAATCATGAGTGAATGAACCCAATCAGGTGGGAAAATTATGAGTCAAATGTGAAACCGAAAAAAATCAGTTAATAAGTAAATGTATTTACTAAAAAGCAAAAAACTGTCCAAATGCAAATGTTTTTCGAATGAACCAATATGAGTTGCATCAAAGTAAATGAGACCCAGGTGAATGAGATGATAAACGAAACCAAAATACATGCACAACGGAGAGTGAATGAACAACGGTCACATTAATTGAACAGCAGGGTAACACGAGTCACCAACAATAATGCAAACACATGTTAAATGGATATGAACTGAAAAATGAATATGAACTGAAAAATGAATATAAACTGAAAAATAAATATGAACTGAAAAATGATTACTAACAAAAAAACTGAAAAATCAACCAAGGAAAATCACAGCGTGCATGTGTAGATTGCAGGTCAGCTAATGACGATCCATGAACGTTTCGGATCATCAGTAGACTCCTCCTGAAGAACGTCGATGTTGCAGTCACGAATGTACGAGCCTGAAAATAAGGAGAATAAAAGTGGATAGTTAAACACAACACAAGCAATATTAAAATGTCAAGGTAAAAAGCAGAAATTCAATAGAATTTCACTCATGTAAAACGTAAAGGAACTGAAGATATTTAAACATGAAATGTTTGGTTTGTGTACCGTCTATTCACATATAAAAGTGAAAGTTTCCTGAATTTTAAGGCCTTGAAAAATTGAGGAACACAGTCATTTCATATGTGAACAGGAACAACACACCATTGCAATTGCCCAAACATACATCAGCCAATACGAAAACGACAACCAACGAATAAAAAAGAAAAGAAAATAAGAATTCTCACCTCGCCTACGAGCTGCCGTCACTGGGCCTCTGACCACTGCAGCCCCGATTGAAGTCATCCTGTACGGGCCGAGAAAGGTTAGCAGCACAAGTCAGGGCAATTGTAGAGGCACGGTAAACGAGCTGAAATGAAACATCAGTGAATGACATAAGTATAAACCAAACCAAATAGTATGAATATAGAAGAATATAGTTTCAGAATCATCGTGTGTTTGAATGGTATACATAAACAGAATAAATAGGAATTGCAAAATAGAAGTTACCTCGCTCCATCGGTGAAGAAGCGGTATCGCCCCACATGTCAACATTATCCGCGGGTATACCACGGACAGCGGCTGACGCAGGCCTGGATTCAGCGGCACAGGGTGTGGGACGACGTCAACGGACGTGTCGAGATGAAACTGAAATTAATGAATGAGTAGATGAGAGAGTGAACGAGTCAAAGAATGAGTAAATGAAAGAGTGACTCAGTGAACAAATCAATGCCTCTATAGATGAAGTTATTCATTATTACTTGATTAATGAGCAACTATTAGCCTTGAATAAAAACAATAAACAAGAATGAAGACAACATAAACAAAAAATCTCACCTGGTTCCATGTCCTGATGCGCTGTACCGCCCCACATGCCAACATTATCAGCGGGTATACCACTGACAGCGGCTGGCGCAGGCCTGGATGCAGCGACACAGGGTGTGGGACACGACGGATGAGACGGCGTAGATGGAGCTGAAATGAATCTATGGTTAGGTTTAGGTGAATGACTCAGCATCTTAAACTCATAATGAAAAAATCGCAAGTCAAAGAAAGTCGTGTTTACGAGCTGATTAAGCAACAGTGAATGTATGAATAAAAGAGAGTTGGTGAAGGATTGAAGTCGCAGTAGATAGAAATTCGGTGAATGAGAGAATCAGTATACTATAATTAAATAAAAAAATAAATAAGCAAAGGTGAACAAAAACTGAATAAGCAAAAAAGAATGTATGAGTAACTCACCGATGCTCCATGCTGATGGTGCGAGCGCAGCCCCGGTCGACGTTATCTGTCAGATAGACAGGAGCGGCCGACTGCTGAGCCGGGCTGATGCTGGGCACACCTTCTTTCTTGATCATCAAGACGGACGAGGTGAAGATGGAGCTGAAATGGAAGAAAGATTGGTTATTAATGATGCCATTGTTGTAGGTAAAGGAAATGAGAAACCAATCAGAAAGTAAATGTAAAATATGAAAAACAAAAACGAAGTTCAAAATTGTTAAATGAATAGAGAATAAGACAAATTAAATGAATGCAACTCACCGATGCTCCATGCTGATGGTACGGGCGCAGCCCCGGTCGACGTTATCTGTCAGATAGACAGGAGCGGCCGACTACTGAGCCGGGCTGTTGCTGGGCCCACCTTCTTTCTTCCTTTTTCTTCGTCAATCCGGAAACGGGTAACGCATTTACCCGTTGACATCTGCCTTCTTTCTTGCTGCAAGGTGACGAATTCACCCCTTCCAATCTTCTTTCTTCAGGTTGACCTCATCCTTTCTTCTTCATCGACGGGCGGAGGTCTCGTGCGGCGAGGCGGTGATCTGAAACGAGTGAGTGAGTGAGTGAATGAGTGGGTGAGTGATTGAGTGAGTGAGAGCGTGAGTGATTGAGTGAATGAGTAATTGAGTGAGTGCTTGAATGAATGAGTGTTTGAATGAGTGAGTGAAATAGTGAACTTCGCCTGAATGGATAAGTGATTTGGAAGAATACACACATAACATAATCATTCATTCATGATATCGCAAATTCAATTAAACAATAAATGAAAAACACTTTTTTCAGTAACTCACCTCAACCGATCAGCACCCCTGCTCGCCGCTCATCAGTCTTCTATCTTCTTGCCTCTCTTTCTTCTTCATCTGGTCGGAGGCTTCGGACAGCGGGGCGGCGACGAACTGAAATGAACAAGTGAGTGGTAATCAAATACTAATTACGAAAGTCCGAAATCTCCTATAAGCAATGTCCAACCCTAATGCTCGAACAATGAATTCCATAAAAACCCATTAGCTTAGCATCATAATGAAAAAACTGAATTCATAAACCAATAAAAAGGATAATATAAATGATAATGAAAAGTAAAAATTAGAAAAAGGATAATGCCAACCTCAGTGTTTTGCCACCCTCGCTTGCCGTCAACATCAATGAGCCAGACGATTCATCCTCATCCCATCGATCGGCCTCCACCGGTCTGCAGGTCCAGTCGGGACTGATCGTTGGGACGCTGATGATCGCTGGCTCACTGTCATCCAGGTCGATCCGCACCGTGACGGAAGAACGGCTGAAATTAAAGGAGTGAGTGAGTGGATGAATGAATGAATGAGTGAGTGAGTGAGTGGCTGAGTGAATGAATGAGTGAGTAGGTGAGTGGATGTATGAATGTGTGAACAAGTGGATGAATAAATGTGGGTTGACGAATGAGATGAGATTGATAAGTATGTAAAATAGAAGAAAATGAAGAATTAGAAATTGAGATTGTGAGTAATATAGTGATGGATTGTTGATCCAAATGAGTAAATTGATAAAATAGTATCGATAAAACAAAAGAATAAAATGATATTCAAAAGCGAAAAACTCACCTCATCCTCGCAGCATGATCACGATTGAGTCGATGACGGGCACATTGACGGCACACGGGCAACGGCACAATACGGTACGGTCGACGACAGCCAATGGGGACAAAGGACCCACCCCTTTTAGCGTTTCCAAATTTGAATCCATTACATTTCACATGTCACAAAGACATGAAATCAAGACAATCAAGAAATTCGAAACCACGACCCATTTTTACAACACCAAGACGGGAGCGCCAGCCAGTACCAGGACACCCGAGTCGATGGTCACACCAGGGATACCGAAGTATCCCCTAATAGCCGCACATCCCAGGCAGTCCTAAAAACGCGGACTGCCCAAAGAATGTGCGCCAGGACTGCCACCTTCCCTGCCACCCGAGAGCGACCCGAGTACAGGGCACATGGCAACCCGAGACGTACATTATATTTTTTCAGTTTTTGAATATTTATGACCAGATTGAAAAACAAGTAAGGAGGAATATATGAAACTGTAAGGCCATAAACGAAATGTACTGGTTAGTCGCTGGGTTGGACTCGGTGGGACAGCCAGGTGACCCTATGGCCCATTCGCCTGGCGCCCACCGGCGTCCCAACTGTTAACCCATAGTCCCATTGGTACGACCATTGACCCGAGGCATGGCACTGGCACATTCATGTATGATAATAGACAAGTGGAGGGACATGGGATGGCGCAATCAGAATATTATAGTTTGTAAAAAAATTTAATGCTGCATTTACTACACGATTTCCAAATTTCCATTGATTTTTCGTTTAGTTTTGATGCCTTTTTTGCAGTTTTCCGCAGTTTCCAATTGAATGCGATCAGGCCCGGAACAAACTAAGACATAAGGAAAGACAAACAATAGTCCTGACCGCGGAACACCCCTGGCAGCAATCACGTGAGCAAGACTCCTAGACTTCCCCGTGCGCAGACCCATTCCAGGGCATTTGACAAGATTTTCCAATACATCAACATTCTTAAACAACTTCCGGGTGAAAACTGACCAATAAAACACGAGAGAATCAATGAAACAATTTTAGAACAACAAGAATTAAACAATTTTATCTTATATATTTTGGACTAACGGCGTCTCACCGAGTACGGGATGCCACTTACCTAAAAGTGTGCGCACCCTGCCAATGAGCGTGTTCCATGTTTCAAACACTTCAAACTAATGAACTAACAAACTAGTAGATGCAGCATGTTTTGAACAAGACAATAAGGGGGACCGGGCATTGAATACTTGATTAATATCCGAAGATATTTCTGAAAATGAGTAAGCAATGAGTATTTCATATCAGAGCAAGTAATGATAGGAAAACCTACATTCGCATAACAACTATACTTTAGAAAAAGTAGACCTTGACTTACAGTTAACCGAAACAGAATACCTGGTTTTATTTTTAAAGAATATCTTAGAAGAATAAACATTTATAGTGTTTTCATATGAAAACAATCAACCTACATTCATATAACAAACTCTAATTTGGAAACGATTCGACCTGGACTTACAGAAAATGGAAACAGAACAATTAGACTGTTTTTGATCAGATCAGTATACTTAGCAAAACACTGGCAACAAGTTTGAAAAAAAGTAAACAGACTTACAGTTACCCGAAACAAAATGACAAATGTTTTGCTTAACAGACCAGAAGAATTTTGAAAATTACTTGAAACAACATGACAGACGACAGAGCAACACAATCAGCCGCACTCGGTAACATAAAACCGATTGGGCCGCACATCAAATCGAGGATACATCGGAAGAAAAATTTCACAAATTAATCTGGTTAGGCAGAATCATGCTATTTATACCATACCAGCGACAACCTACTAATCCTCTTAACCGGAGCACGCTCCACTTGCGAGGAGGGGGACAGAGGGGTGCAACCAGCAGCAACTACCTAACAGGCTGCAACTTGTTGCCTGTTACATAACAGTAACACAACAGCATTAGCGGACGAGAAGAGACGGCGAATACATTTCCCTTATATTTATGTTGCAAAAAATTTGAGGGATGTTTCCAAACATGATGATAAAAGCATATGAAATTTACCAATTATCCCTTTCCGGTTTATTTTCTGGATATTTAAAAAAACTTCCATCCGCTAATGCACAAAATAAAACACAATTGAAGCGAACGAACAGAAAGTCACAGTCACACCGACCAACCCACCCCACCTGAGTTGACTTTGGCGCCCAAAAATGATTTGAATTTAGGCCCAGCTTGAATGACCGACCGACTGGTCAGTAATCGATTGATTGACCACTCATCAAACTGCTATACCTACAAAATAATTTGAATGTTATGTATGACCAGATATTATGACGTACCGTAACGTAACATACTAGTGTTATAGCATTTACAACTCATTATAAACACTGAAATTGAATGAGCGCTTCATTTTCAGAAATAACACTTTTAATGTAAACACAAACAAAGATTCTCTATAGATTCACTTTCAGTATCCCGTGTCTAAAAACCAGCGAGAAAATCTCATGACATGATGTCACGCATTTGATTTCAGTTTCACAGCCAGGTTACTGTAAGATTGACTCACATTGGCCATTGCCATTGGAGACTAATCAATCGCTTATACATAAGTGACTGACATTCACTAATCGACCAACGTTACTGCCACCATGACTGATGCATTCGAACAGCATTGATTAAGAGTCACATTATTACTAATTGTCATGACCGACAAAACAGGCTAACGGTATCGGACAAGAAGGAAGATCATCGGGAGGAGGGGGGGGGGATAACACCCTTCAAGGTGACAATGAAAATAATGATAACTTTTCAAATTAAAGATAAACGAAACGCATAATTTGAAAATCCTCATACTCAAGCTTAATAAACGACGATTAAGTTAATCCGAAAACCAATGCTTTCAAGCATATCAAGCTTCGATCCAACAACCAACAAGGGTCAGTTATTTGTCTGTCGATTATTTTATAGGCTCGAAAACACAGACCATTCAACTAAAAGTACATGCTCAAACTATATAAAAAGCGTACAGTTATCGAGCTAACACACATTAGCTAAGGCAAATCACTTTCCCCATAGTATTACACTGTGCAGTGAGATATGTTTCACTTGAAAACTAAATGTTCCACACCTTATCAAAAGCGTACAGCTAATAAGCTAACACAGCTAGTAAGCTGCAGTGATTTACATTCCTTAAACGTCCATTTCACTGTCAACAAATGTTTCACTAAAACTTGATTCCACTGAAAACCTTTCAGCTATTGCATTGAACAAACCACAAACTTTTTTTCATCGTGTACATAACACATTCATGTCAGCAGATTCAATCGATAAACTACACACACTCTTCATTAGGCTTGAAAATTTTGCACTTTTTAGTGCATTTCAACGTTGTTTAACTATTTCAGCATTGGAAAAAGTTCTCTACATCCAACATTACGTAGCCAACAAACGACTTCCAGGGTACAGTACCTTATGTTGAAACCCAAAAACTATAGACCTCTTTTCAACAATATTATAATTAGGATTTGGGTTCCGCATAAAATAATCCCATAATGTCTTCCTTCTTGTCCCCTGCCATACTATAGAAAACCTGATCAGTATTTGACACAACCTGATGATGTATCCCATGTACCACACTTCAGTACTTGCCTTTGTAGTTGGTTAACATCGGTGAATAGCCGTCAAGTCAAGTAATCAATGATGCCAGTCTCAGTCATCACTTTCCATCATAATACAAAACGCCGTTGTTGATGTTGTCGTAGTCGATGCAGATGTGAGTAGATCAAAATTAAACAAAGCAAACATTTTAAATAAAATAAAACAGTGCAGATAATCATGGTGTGGTTTATGAGTGCGGTGTGAAGTGCAGCGCGTGGGCAAACATATGCGGGTGCAGTGAATACCAAAGACCAACAGTATTTCTAGGTTTCATTTCTTCATGTAATATGGGTAACGGAAAATCAAACAAAACAATAACAATACCAAAAAATATACCCATGGGGCAAGAAAAAAACCAGTACAACCGTTGTAGTGAATGATGAATAACACATTTGAACAATCCACAAATAAGATCAATCATAAAAATAAGTAAAAATCTACATTAATTTAATTATCATACAAAAGGAAAGAATCACAGCACATTATATCATTTCGTTGTTTCAATCGGTCCATTGAGGCACAAATGGTAAATTCCGTACTCAAGAAAAAATAAGCGAAAAGGGAACAAAAAGTTATTTACGAGGTGAGTTTGTAGAACCCTAAAGACGATTCTTTTGGAAATCGTTGAAGGAATTTGATATGGTCAACCTGATGAAAGGAAGGAAGAAATAAAAGAGCATAATTTCGATGTGAACATAAATTAGCACTGAAAACAATAAAATCAAATAAAACAGCCATGGATTTGTGTAGTTTGCGTTGAGTAAACATATTTACAAAATATATAAATGTATACAATCAATAACAAGAAATGACGAATCGAAAATTGAACATTTCCATCATATAATTAGTCTTGTACCGTGACACATAACCCTTGTTGATTATATTGCACTGAATTGCCAAAAGTAAAAATACCATAAGAATACTATATTGGAACACAGTAAATGGTTCCCATTTGACTAGAAACTGAACTCAAATCTGCACCGTTTTTCTCGAAGATCCATAAATGTTTACAAACTTTATAACAGTTTGCTAGAAAACATGAAAGTGTTGCAAGGCCCCGGAAACACAGCGCGGATTAAAATCCACTCCAGTATGCTGTTATCAATTTAGACTGCCACCCACCCTATTATGAGCATTGATCAAATTCATCAAATGACTGGCAGATCATCATACCACCTTCGTGACACAGTATGCCAGCTCGGATAACATTTTAAATCATTCCTGAAGTGTGAATCTCAGGATTTGAAATAGATTTCGTATTGAGAAACATTGAACACACAATCATATTTATACCTGAATCGGACTAAAATTTCTGGCATAATGCTCCACCTAGCCAATGCAGCTGTATTCTTTATATCCATACACCACTCGCATCAATACCGATCATATCAAACAGCTGTTGCAGGTATCGACTCTTCAACGGCAACATGAACCTCTGCGACAGGGTCTGAGCCTCCGAACAGCTGGCCTGGTCAATGGCCGTCCGATTCAGCGGTGGGTCGACCTCAGTGCGATGTTGCCGTTTCGACCACGAGTAATCGATGGTGCCCGTTCGTAGTGAGAATCGGTCGTCATTAAAGTCGAACATTTTGGCGTATTCTGCGTCGTCAAACTCAGAATCGCCCTTCGTTTCGTTTTCTTCCTCATTTTCATCCACTGTTGTTCTGTCATCGAATCGTGTCGAGTAGGCAGACGAATGTTTTGACATGGATGGTGTGGTTTTTGGTGAATTGGCAGCATCGTGCCAGTGACGCCAGTTGACTGATATGGGCAGGATGTGGCCTTCGGTGGTAAACACCAGACGGTCGTAGTGACGATTCACCGGGTTGCTCGTGTCGAACAGCTGAAATTTAGAACATTTAGAAGATTACAACATAACATATCTACAAAAGTTCTCAGTTCTAATAATCATAAAAACGACAAAAAACCAATCCACAACAATATCCTTGTTGTAACCATAATCACATCAAAAGCTGAAGCTGAACAGATTCCATACAAAAGATACATTTATGGACAGCATACACACCAAGGAAAATGTTAATATTCTGTGCACCTGCTGAATGGACAAACCAAAAACAAGTACTTGCAGGTTTCTGATAAGAAGAAGCTCTCCATCCTGTCCTCCAACGATTTGTCATGGACGTTGTGGACGGTAGCGAATCCACATTCGGCACGTGTATGTTCGTTCAGACTGTCCACGATCTCAGCGCCCACGTGCAGGTAAAACGGATTCCTGGTGGCCTGGTACAGCAGGTACGTGCTCTCCGCGAACTCGGGTCGTAACGGATAGAACGCCACGTCGGGAGCTCTGAAATTGCAGATTTTTAGGCCGAAGTTACCTTATTTCATGGTTGAGTGACCATAACCCGTATCTGACACAACAAAAAGTACCCTATAGACCAAAAATAACTCAGATAGATTTAATTTAGGTGTCCAAAATCCACCCCTAACTGTGATCAAAATCCAGACGCACATGCTGCCGAAAATTGAGGATAATTTCAGTTTTTAATATACGAGGAGGCCAGGCTAACTTGAGTTTCCAGTTGTACCGCTCAGGCAGCAGTCCATACTTCTGCCATATACTGTAGTAGAGCGCGTGCTGACAGATGGCTTCCTCGAGGTCACCTTCCAGGATCTGCACACCAGCGAAACTGGCCTGAAATGACAGTCGATGAAAAACAAATCACTGCACACTTAGAGAACGTGATGATAACTATAAACATGAATGTCAAAAAATTTAAGTCGTGAAAAATTAATAGAGAAACTCGAGAATTTCACACACGCTGCAAGTGGATTAACGTGACCCGAATGGATAACCTGTAACGAGTCAATCCAAGTGTTGGCTGTACTGCCATCCCTCATATGAACATTCACGTACAACGGCGGATCGCCAGCACCCGAGTTGCAACGTGGACGGCTGAAAATAAAAGAAATGAAAAATGTAAAATTCAATACTAATTATTACGTTATTACGTAATCGTGGTCTGACGATACCTTCGCCACGTGTACTCTTTCTTGTATTTCCCGGGATTGGCCCTAATGAAATAAAAATGAAAAAAATTACGAATGAAACAAAAAGTTCACAATCAAAATTTTCAGAATATTTTTCATCAAAGATGTAAAAATCTAACTCACCCACGTCGCATGTTATCGCGGATAAGTGAGTACGAGGCATTGAACATGTGGTAGTCGTCCACGTTGCCAAACAAAATATAGGCCTTCAGCAAGTATTCATAGAACGAATCCAGACCAGCACCGAGACCAGAGAACAGACCCAGCCATTCGCCCGTTTGGATGTTGATGGTGTTGCCTGCAAGTTCACTACACGTTCAATCAGTCGGCATGTCACTCAACAACTGTGATTGGATTGTCAATGTGAGACGTTACATAAGTGAAATGAAGAAGAATCTATCGAACTCAAAATTACTATGCTATTAATTCAGCTTCGTTTTCGTGATTGTAATTCTGGAATCCCGGTTATTTCATTAATGTGACTTATTGTTTCTCGTTGTCATGCCATTATAGTGATAAACCTAAAAAACTTACTATACATTAACCAACCGAGCAATCCCGTGTCCAGGTCTCTCAAAGCCCACAACGCCTTATTTGTTCTCCTGGCCAGACCTTCATACGTCGGATCATTGAGCAATCGTGAAAGGACGCCGAATTCCAGTAGCAGAGACCCGGCGCCTGAGGTACAGGTTTCGTTGACTAGAGCACCATCCCACGGCACACCGTACATCAGGTTGACTCTGGGGTGAGGTAGACCTGGAAAGTGCAAAAGGTGTTTGTTAATCAATGGACAATTGTTTGTTGACAGAAACAGTTAACAAAATATAATCAGTGTGATGATTTCGTGCTTGGTCAGGACATTATATCTGCCAAATGATGCAATTAATTGTGAAATCAGTTTCGATGTGTAATCAGTCAATTAATTATTAAAACCATAAGTTCAAAGCAAATCAACTAAGAACTTAAAATAGCTGAGTTGAGTCCCATATATTGAGTACACGAGGAGTCGTACCCCACCAACCAGTGACTGTATGTTCAAACGCCGGTAGCAATCGACTGGCCAGGTCATGAGCCAGTGTAAGTAACTCGTTGTTGTAATCGGGCATAGTAAAGTCGCCCAAAACATGTCGTTTGTCGATTAGCAGAATGTGCGCTGACAGGAGAGAACCGAGCACCCTGAAATTATATACCGGTTCGGGGTCTCTTGCTTAATGAAAAATGACATAAAGCGATAGAATAACAACCAAGAGAAATAGTATGCAAGTCTCAGCGAATTTGAATCAAGAATGTTACAAACCAAAACTAGCACTTAGCAGCATATTCTCTGACCGTTTGCTCAGTTGGTTAAAATCACCCCCCCCCCAATGAAAAAGGCTTTCTAATGTACTCATTGGTACTCTACGGCACGTATTGTTTGAGTTACTGACTGATCAGTTGACTGACTGACTTACAGAGTGACTGAATATCAGAATCACTGACTCAATGACTGACATACTGACTTACTGATTGACTGACTGATTAACTAAATGACCGACTCATCCACAAACTGATGCCTTTTCAATTCAAAGACTGACTTATTGAGTGATTGACCGATTGGTTAATCCACTGACTGACTGTCCTGACTGATTGACTGACTGACGAACCGCCAAATTGATAATGATAGATCTACATGTTTTCAGCAATCAATAGTTATTCAAGTAGATGACATACAAGGCAAGTACAACATGATTATCATTTGTTTTGAACGACCTAACCTGATGGTCGCCTCGAAAACTTGAACAGTGATGTCTTTGTCAAATGACACGAACTCGGTCACCAATCGGACAGCACGATGGAACTCGGATTTGTTGCCCAGTACCTAAAAACAATTAATTTTGAAACTCGCTGTCACATAGCGTAAAACGTATCTTGACTTTCGATTAAAAAACTTGTTGATTACACCAACCACGTGGGTGTCCAGTGCATCCACTAGCGTAAGACAGTAGTCACCTAGCACGTCGTTGATATTGATGTTTGATCTGAAACAATAAAGGTTATACTTACATAGAGATGTTGATTTACGCGAACCAGAAATAACGACTAAGTACAAATGTCAAAAACAGTGAATAAACAGAACTGACGGATTTTCATAGTCCGGTCCTCTACCAGTACAATGAATAGGATCGAGCTCATCTAACGGGAAAGCGTGCGTCATGTAGTTATCCCAGCCAAATGTGAACATCTCACGGGTTATGTCACTGAAATGAGCGAATTTTATTGAACAGCAGGCCCCGGTAGGTTTGAATAACAAGTTAAATTTGAATATTAAATTTTTAATTATGATCCAACTATAGAACAAAATTTGTATTAACCGAAAAAAACTGACTAACCGGTAGTTATCGAGATCGACCTGCTTCCATGAAGGAAAGCGATTGGCCAAAGGATCAAACGACTCGGTAAAAAGTCGTCCGTAGTCAACCGGCTGCACCGAATCCACTACGAAACCAAAAACCAAGGTCCAAACGAATAAGAAACGAGCGGGCAGTATCTTCTTTTCTATCCTCCCCAAAATCGAACCCTCTGAACCCCACATTCCTTTGTAATGCGCTCTTTTTCTTTCCCTCTTAGCACAGTGCGGATTTTAATGCAAGTTTTGTGTAAACCAGTGCGGTCAAATCGTATTCAAAATACAATATCGAAGCGTATAAATGAAATATAACTCTAAAATGAGTAAAAAAACAATATAATAGAGAATCAAGTCAGTTACATTGATTAGAAAGCTATACTACATATATACGCCTCGATATTGGATTGAAATTACGATTTGACCGCACTGGTTTAAACAAAACTTGCAACAAAATCCGCACTGTGCTAAGACGGTTTATTGTTTATCAGTCTATCATCGATTTCGATTGAGATACTCTGTTGCTCTCTGAAAAATCCACAGAGGAAACAGAAGATGAAATAAAGTAAACGAACTAAAGATAAAAACTATCTTGGAAAGTAAGTAAATAAATAAAAGTTAATTGATTCGTAATCGTTTATCAACAAAAAAAAATAAAAAATAAATGTTGATGTTCGGCACAAAGAATTTTTTAAACCTGTCGTTTCTTATGGAGGAACGTGTAAATTGGCGTGTTGCAGGAACCGATTTGGTTTTCTGAAAGTTTAATAAAGAATTTTGAGAACTATGTCATCTACAGACAGACAAAAGGTCATTCTGGCAATCAGACAGACATAGTCATACCAACAAATAGTCACACAGACAGCCAAACACAAGCAGACAGTTAGAGAGATAGACAGAAGGACTGACAGACAGATAGACAGACAGACACAGACAGACAGACAGACAGACAGACAGACAGACAGACAGACAGACAGACAGACAGACAGACAGACGGACAGACAGACAGACAGACAGACAGACAGACAGACAGACAGACAGACAGACAGACAGACAGACAGACAGACAGACAGACAGACAGACAGACAGACAGACAGACAGACAGACGCGAATTTCAGACAAGCACAAAATTTTTGTGAAATACCACTGTACTAAAATTATATAAGTGAGGCAGTCCAACAGGGAGAGACATACAGACGGACGTGCAGACCAACGAACTGAAAGACACACTTTCTGTTTTTGACTAAATTAATAAACGTCAAGTTTTTTTGAAGCCAAAAACTCTTCTAGAATCAGATGTTTTTTTAACTCTTCAAGAATCAGACCACATTCCACCCCGTGAATTACTTTGAACGGACTCATTCCAAGTGCAGTGACAGAATCTCAGTCAGTGCCCTGTGCCAGTTATTCAGATTGATGCCACGTTTATGTAGATATTTAACTGCCACATGTTGCACTGAATTGTCGTTCGGCCTGACCGTTACCCTTGCCGATCGCCGAATATGAGGCTAAGAGTTAGTTTTCAGTGTAGTCTTAGGCTTAGGCTCTGTATTTGGGATGGGCTGCCTACACTAGAACCTAAGCTTCATGCCCCGCCATGGACCTTTGCACCGCGCAGCGGAGGTATGATTTCTTCTCGCTCGAAAATCAAACAGTCATGACTTTTCCATAACTTTTTCAGTTTGCTCTACTTTCTGTCAGATTTCGATGCGATACAACGTTTTTTTTCAGGTGTAAAAGAAGAAAGATCGCAGATCATGAAAAATTCGACTAACCAAAATTTTTACTGGGTTTTGTAAATTTGCTAATGTGCCTTATATAATAAACAGATGAGCCAATCATCATCACAAGTACACGTGTTTTCCAGTGATTGGGAGACTTTATGGTTTTTCTCATAACGAGTACTAAGTTAGTTTTGTACTATTTTAAGTTCGAGTCCTCTGGCACCTCAGTATGTCAAAGCGGGATTGGTTTCAAAGTTGAATTCAAACAGGTCGAAGGAAATTTCCTTTTCAGCAAAATGACCAGGCTTCTTCGAAATTTTGAGTGGGAGCCAAGTTTTTATGAGGCCGCAATTCTTTTAGCACAGTGCATAAACCGAGTTCAGTACTCCAGCTTCTGAATTTTTGGTGCGCGTTCTAAACGGGATTTCAACTGCAGCACATATGGAAGCTCACGCCAGTCATTACTCTTTTGAGTGCGTCCTTTGATGAATTTATGGTATATATAAATTTTTTGGAACTGGGCCCACTGATATATCAATATGCTTAATTATTTCAACGATAATTTGATTGGTTTGGACGCGTGTGGACGCGCGACCAGTGTCTTCAAGTTAACGCGCATCTACTTTTAATGTACCCAAGTCAACTCTTTTTTAATGGATGTCATTTAGGCGCATGATTGATCTTCTGTAAAGCTGTATTTTTATCCAAAACTTTTGTTGAATTGCCTCTTCTTGTGCGAACATTTTTCGGCCCAGTGCACTTGCACGGCAGTATGATTCCTCCGCGTAACTTAGACGTCGCATAAAAACGGTTATCCTGCAAATTAAGCGCGCACTTGTTTTAGTGTTCGGGGCCATTATATAAAACTTTCGCTCAAATCAATCAAAAAAAGTATTTTCTAGGACAATGGTTTACACACTCCCGGCAGAGTTTTAGAAACAACTTTTTGCCGCACAAAAAATGAAGTTTTGAAATTTTGCAGTTTTTGTAAGAAGCATTGTTTGAAAAAAATTATTATAAAAAACAATATCTAACATTAACAATTAACATAAACAACAACAAAAAAGTACAACGGGCAACGATGAAGCTGCTGATCCGGTTCGCAGGTGCGCGCGTGTCCATTCAGGTTGGTTATCATTAATTATCGAATAGTTTGCGGCAATCGCAAATCGTTTTGTCGTGTTGCCATGCCAATATTTCATGCTAAGTTCCACTGTTCGCTTGACGGGTTCCCTAATAATATAACAAACAAAAAGTTTTTAGGTGGACACAAACGTTGTGAAAAATATTTCGGCGTTGAAGGAGGCTGTAGTCGAGCAGTGTCAACCGCAATTCGATTTACAACCGTTAGTCGTGTTACTGAAGCTGGTTCTACTATCTGTATTAATCTAGAATTTCTGGTAAATTTGGGTTCAGTGGTGGTTTGCAAAACAAAATTCAAACGTTGAAATTACATTCATGCATGTCTTACATTTACTTTATTCATTCTGCTTGTTCCATATGATTGATTATTTCGTAACATGGCATGGTAATATCACTTTTAATCCCGACATACATTTTATGATTCACTTTTTATCATTTATAGATTTTTTATTTTAAGATCCGCATTCGATCTTTGTGTCGGTTCTGAAGTTATTACTGAATTTCCTGGTGGTTTGGTTAATTCTGATATCCTGACTGTACGGCCGGTGAATGAGGCGGGATCGCAGGGTATGGCTCACTCATCCAATGTCCAAAGTAAAGTTGGTCTTATATTATTTTCTCAACTGACAAAGCCGTATATTTTATTTGTAAATATTTTTGTTGATAATGCAAACTAGAGTTGCAAACTAAAACTGCATCTGGTAAGCGCTACCGTAACCGTAATGAGTAAACTATGGATGCAATTTCATGAGTGCACTCAAACTCAATCAAATTTAAATATAATAAGGCTTAGTTATCAATTGTGAACAGCCAGAGTGAAAGTACAGCCTACAACCACAACAAGTTTTTAGGCTCAATCATCAACCACTACCGAGAAACGTGCCAAAACTCAAGAGCAGTCAGCGATGGATACAACGGAGACTTCTTCATCGTCAACAATGCAGGATGAAACATTTGATGCGGTGATGTGGCAAAAGTTTGACGCGTATATTTCGAGCAGAATTGAAACATACTCGCGGCTGAAAATGATTCTACTGTTCATTCATTTTGAGATGCTGGAAAACGGCTACGTCAGAGATCAGGTATGGGAACAATTCCGATGCTAATATTGTTCGATTTTTATTGAAATGGTCATCACATGCACATGTTCATGAAGTAATGGGAATTCTAAAGTAATAATCCGAGTTAAAATTAAATAGTTCGAATGAATGTATCCTTCAATATGTTAAAGTAGGTGTTTCACGTTAACATTTTTAGGAGCAAACAGGCATGAGTGGTGCAGTCGACGAAGGCGTGAGTGATAGTGAATTGGAATTGTTTTTGGAAAGTGAAGTAATGCTGCTCAAGTACTACCACGAACGCAGTGGTCGATATGCGAGTCTGGTGATCGTGGGACATGACGTCACCAACGTTGACTGCACGCTTCAGGTGTCGGCCAGTGTCAGGCATGTCAGGTTCGTTTCATCACAGTGTTTTTATAAATAAGAGTTCAACGAATAAAGAAGTTGGTTATGACTTTTCCTTTTCTTGAAAATGGGCAGTTCCGAGATATTGTTTTGTTATTGCCTATTGGAGTTTGACTGTAATCGAACCTAATACACAAAATAACTAAAACTAGGTTGAAAACCTCGAAGTACACTATGAATCGTGAAAATGGATTGTGCATCAATCACATATGTATTGAATTTGCATTACAAAATCTTGGTCTTTTGCAGACGCGATCATGTATCATCGTATGCGTTGCTGCGTGTGTCCGACTACTACAATGTGGATTTGCAACGGGAACGTGAGTCTGGCATCTCAAATCTGCCATCTGACAATCTCCAATTAAGTTACCTGCACGAGTATCTTGAATCGCAGCTCATCCGAGCCGTCCGAACGTTGACCGTTGGATGTTGGTATATTGGGGCATCGATTGATTAGGGTGATTGATTGATTAGGCTGATTTGATTGATTAGACTGATTTGATGGATTAGGGTTTTTTGATTGATTAGGATGATTTGATTGATTAGGCCGATTTGATTTATTTTGGTGATCCATTTGATTGGGTGAATTGATTGATTAAGATGATTTGATTGATCAGGCTGCTGTGATTGATTATGCTGCTTTTTATTGACTAGGCTGATTTAGGAATTTGATTGATTAGGCCGATTTGATCGATTAGGCTTTTTTGTTTTGAACATTTTGACATCTTGTTTGTCATACCGTGTTATTGCAGATGAGAATCGTCTGCTGAATCTGCTGGCACTGCCCGAACTGTGTGCCCAATTATGTGCCCTAATGCCAGCCATTACCGTACTCAGACTCGCATCCACATGTCGTCAAGCCCGATCGTTGATGCTCGAATCACAGACCGCGTCTTACGTCTGGAAAATCATGGCCAGGAGAGATTTCGGAGGTTACTTTTATTATATAATATGCAGTAGTTGCATAGAAATGTCATCGATGTTTTTCTAATGTAGTCTATAATGCACACATTGTTGAGTTTTAAAATTAAATTGTACGTTCGGAAATTCATGCTATTGTATAAGATAATTCGGATGTTAGGTTTATACACCGGTACCGGGTGTCCCATTTAAAAGTCCGGATTTTTATTTTGAATAAAAACCGCAATTATCTGTCGATTTCAATAATTTTTGCGCCAGGTTATAGGCAATTTCTGGCTATTTTGTTTTATTTTTTATTTTTTCAAATCGAGTATGCAAATCGATTTTTATGACAAAATTCCTAACATACCCGTTTTTCACGTTTTTGTACTCAAGTCGGTGGTTTTTAGACGATAGCGTGACAGTACAGTAGTAGTAACATAATCAAGTCAGCGATGTCTTCATACCATAATGCACATATCATTTTATTTTTATATCACATACACTCCTCATTCAAATAATAGTTTTTTTGTAAAAAAAATTTTCGAGCAAGTTTATTATATTTACAGCCGACGCATTGAACAGTGCAGCAATCAAAGAACTGCCTGATGGTGTGACCGTTTACCGGAAGTTGCACAACCAACGTCGTCATGTGGACAACCCTGTATATTCGATTGAGGTCGTACATGAATGCTGATGCCTCTAAACATTGCTTGCATCTTCTACTACAGTGGCAGTCAAAAGTTTAGGCCCACCCTCAATTTGGGTGTTTTCTCTCTAAACAACATGGTTGGATGAACAAATCGGGCTGAAACCTTCAGGAGATGTGAAAAACATGTGTTGGAGTCTGTTATGTTTGTATAGTTATGTTTCATTCATCAGAATTGGTTTTTAGGTAGTATAAATGTTAAATCTGAAAGCATGCGTTTGTTCGTGGGTGACACGCGTCGATGGTGGTTTGAAGACAGTTACGAAATTATAAGCTTTACATTGAGGCTAAAACCAGCTTGATTCTAGTTATTGGTACTAGCCACACCTCATACATAACTTTTATCATGTTTTTATCGTTTCTTCACACTTCTTAAAATCACTTGGAGCGAGTCCCAAAAAATGCCTGGAAAGCCACCAAGGGACTAATAGAAAAAACTTCGTAAAAATGAAATTCTATGCAAGAAAGTTTATTCACGTCTATGCATGGCGTGTTTTGAAGCAAGCAAGTTGTTTTCGGTGTTTCTTTATCATGATTAACTAATAAACTAGTCTTTATATTGTAAAACTTGAAAGTATTGGTTCTCAAAAAACCTTTCACTTTTTCCAATGCGACACAGAGCAACTTAAGGTTGATTTTAGTTCTGTTAAATGACAGCAATGGTTATCATAACTACCAGTTAACTGTTTATAATGATTAAAACTCAATTGAATACCTTATATGTTTCTAACTTCTTTCAAACGACCGTCGACGCGTGTTACTCAAGAACAAACGCATGCTTTCAGATATAACATTTATATTACCTTAAAAACAATTCTAATTAATGAAACACAACTATACTAACATAAGAGGCTCCAACACATGTTTTTCACATCTCCTGAAAGTTTCAGCCCGATTTAAACATCCAACCGTGTTTTATAGAAAAAAACTCCCGAATTGAGGGTGGGCCTAAACTTTTGACTGCCACTGTATATCGACTACTATACTGCATGCTTCATCTTATAACCCTCAACGTAACCATCACATATGAAGGAATAGGAAGATCAATATTTTGGTAAAAGCAAAAATCTAGTGCAGTTATCCTCATTTTTGTGGGGGTTGTATTTTGTTATCTTTGTTCACAACCCAATGCACGTTTCTGTGAAAATATTAATTACAAATTTCATAAAAAAATTTCAGCTCATTCCAATGGAGCCCCGTCGTCGTCGTTTCCCGTTCTTCCAGCCCCAGCCAGGTCCCAATCCTGCGCACCCTCGACCCGATCGCTCTCCTTCTCCTCCACACCCTGATCGACCACCGTGGAATCCCTACCATGATCCCGATCCGGATGATCCACTGCGCATCGGGCCTATTCGCCATCCAAATATCGTGCGCGATCCACTCAATCCGTGTTGGTTAATGAATCGTATTCGTGTGCAGTTATTTTGAGTGTTTCGATTATATAAACCCTCAGACACTTAACATTTTGAATTTAGGTGTTAATTAGTATAAAAACCCTTCATAACGTTTAGTGTGTATGTTACATTCATTAACCCGCCTACGTGGTCCATTTATCATGTGCGCTAAAACTCGGAAGTATGAATCGAGTGTGATTTTTTCATGGTAACACCTGGTCCTTGAGTCGTTTTTAAGTCAGACATTTGTTTTTCTTCATTGAGATGCTCTGCTCAGTGCACCATAAATTTTTAACTCCCTTATTATCATCTGATTACAGTCGATCCATACGGCGAGATGGGCGTCGGTGATCCGATGGATCTGTTCCCGAATCTGCGGGGTCGTGGCCGTGGTGGTCGAGGTGGTCGTGGCGGGCCGAGATACGACGGAAGACCATATTACGGTGGACCAATGTTCTGAGATACATGTTTTGCCTGTGCCTGATGCGAGTTCTGGTCAAATTTTATCAAAGTGATTCTTTGTGCATCATTCGAAGTTGTACATTCAGAAGTCATATATTTCAGATTCAAAGTCAGTATTTTCCTGTCACCCATCAGATTTTATTGTGCCAACTTTGGTGATCTACGTATGTGAATGTGATTTCATGATATGCCAAGTACTGGTTGTCATTCAAGCAAACTAGCGGGTCCGCCATATCTGATATGTATTTGATGTGATGTCATATTTCGCTTACTATTACGTGTATTATTGATTGAATGAAATCGTATCAAAAAGCTGATGATATGGTATATGGTGTTTTATGTCATTGATAAACCCGTTAGTTCGGTGCGCGATTCGGCTGCAGTTGCTTACATAAACATTGCATTCTGATATGGTATAATGTTTCATTTGAGACTACTAACATTTATTATATAACTAATAGTTCATATAGTTATGATAATGATTCATTTTATTCATTAACGTTCATCACCATCAGATGCATAGCAAATCGATCGACCAATTAGCGATCGGTGATCGAGTGTCGGTTGATGGGCATAAAGCTACCGTACTCTATCTTGGCACTGTTGAAGGCACCAAAGGCAGGTTCTTTTGAGTTAAAACTCTTTTAATTGTGTTTGATTGAAGTTGAAGTCTTGTATTTTCTTGCTACCATTCAAACCAACGCTTTGAATAGAATTTACTGTTTTTGAATGCTTGAGTTCAAATCTCTTATTCAAAGAAACTAAATACAGTACATGGCTATCTGCAGGTTCGTGGGTCGGTGTCGAGTGGGACGTGGATGGCCGTGGCAAACACGATGGCAGTCATAATGGCGTCAAGTACTTCGACACCAGGTTACATTTTAATCAATTTACCCTTGTATGTCGCCTGTGTAGTCTAGTGCGAAAGAGTCAGCCTATGAAACTGGTGATTAAAAGTTCGGAACTTGTATTGAGACAAACTGAAACGTCTTAGAGTTTCTGTCACTGCCCGTCAGTTTATTTAACCTCTGGTCCCAATAAAACGCCATATAGTATTAGTCTGCCTTGAAGAATTCAGTAATTAAAAAGTCTTATATAATTAACGAGGGTTTACTTAACATGAATTCCAATTAATGAATCGAATTGTATTCGAGTTGCAGAGGTGCCACCACCGGATCATTCATTCGAGTGGACAAAGCCAATACAGGGTGTTCGGTGGTGGAGGCGGCGATCGAACGTTATAATGATCGAGTCACCGAGCTGGAAGACTTTGCCATCGGTAGCAAACAGATTGAACTCGTGGGCATGGACGTTATGTACGAGAAACAAAAGTTGGTGGAGCCTTAAAATACACTGACTCAACTCAATCATTCAATTACTTAATGACTTGATGAAATAATCAGAAAATCACTCATTCTCTTATCAAGCAATCACTCACGCATTGATTCACTCACTCACTTCATTGTAAAACATTTAGTACTATTTCCAACACGCGATCATTAACTATATTTCAACGACTGCAGAAACTTGAACAAACTGCGCAACGTTGTGCTGGACTTCACTGACGTGAGTCATTGTGGTGAGCCGTCTGTTTTGTCAGCTCAACTGACTCGTTGTGAGTTATTGGACGTGACATGCTCGTTGATGAGCTGCTGGAGCGAAGTGCTCAGGATTGTGAGTGCCTTGCCGACATGTAATACGCTCAATCTCAGGTACGTTGAAAGAGTCGTTTTGAGTACTCAACGTTGAATATTGTCAAATATGCAACTTAGAGCAGTACTAAAACTCTCGTGATCTATCAGACTAATCGAGAGAACAACTGTTGGGTGGTGTTCTTGATCATGTATTTTTATGTTGTATTATTTTCTATTCACAATCTCAAATGATTATTCTCGAACTTGATAATATTTTTATATATATTTTTCAAATAATCCTTTCAGCCGTAACCGACTCAAACCGCTGACAGAAGACGCGAATAGAACGATCGTTACGGAAAACCGCAAAACCGACCATCTAACTTCGTTGATTATGAACGACGTTAATTATGTGTGGGAACAGGTTGCTCTTTTTGGCTTTTTGCTTCCTTTTTGCGCGGTTGACCCTTTAGGGGGTATCTAGCCTTTTGATGCCATTTTTTGTTCAACTCCTACACACCAGATTGAGTCGGGTATTCAGATGTTTCAGTAGTTTTATTTATCTATTTGGTTGCAGGTTGTTCCCGTGCTGACCCACTTCAAACAAGTGCGAATGCTCGGTCTGTGTCGTAATCGTATCACCCGAATCACCGAGTTGCCACCCAACGTACTCACGGCACTCACTACCATTGACCTGGAAGAGAATCTGATAACCGACTGGAATCATATTCGGCCGTTGGCAGCGTTGCCGTGGTGAGTGTAGTAAGATGGGAAAGAGTGAGTCATTGAATTGAATTTTAACGTATAAATAGAAAAGAAATTGTTGCAATGAGCCGGTTTATCAGAATGGTAAATGACATCGACGAGTTCTTTGATGAATGAATGAATGCTCAAGACACTTAGCTAAGTCAGTTTAGGTTTGTTGAATACTTGGGTATTGAGAATAATTGGGTAGGTAGGGTAGGATGTTTGGTAGGATATGACTGTATGCTAAAAGTCTGTTCAGTTGATGAGGCATATTTTTATAAGCATGGTTTTAGTCTCGAGTCGATTAATCTGTCCCGCAATGAGATCAAATCAATAACCTTCGATGAAAACTGGCCGTCAGACGAAGGATCGTTGTTTCCGTCGCTGGTCGAGCTGATTCTGAGAGGGTGTGCCATTGAACAGGTCAGGGTTAACTAGTATGATTGTTGTTCATGTTGCTACTGGTGGACGAGTCAATTCTTCGAGGTCGAGGGGGGGGGGGAAATCTTCAAAGAGGGAAACTTATAATTGTTCAGGTCATTCTACTTCGACCAATTTCTACATTAAGGAACAAATTCTACTTTTTCGAACCGCCAAAGAGGGGGAATTCCACTTTTTCGTTCTTCCATCGTTCCGCTATTGCTTTTGCAAAAAACTGTAAAATTATTGATTAATGGTTTATATTTACAGTGGGTGTCTGTCCAATCACTGAAGCGACTGGGCAACCTGCAACGTCTCGTGCTTTACGGTAACCCTGTACTCAATTCGTTTCCTCAAGAAACTAGTCGTCAGGTGGTGATAGCCAGGCTGCCGAAGCTCAAGTCTTTGGATCGACAGATAGTTGGTTGTTATTGCTACTGTTGTTGTTATTTTTATTGTTGTTGTTTTTGTTGTTGTTCCTGTTGCTAGTGTGAATATTATAGAAAAAAACTATATCCGAGTTGCAACGTAGCAGCACTATACTATAGATCATCTTGTATTGAATGTTTACCATCCTACGTTTTTAGATCATAATGCAAGAACGTCGGGGAGCCGAAATCGACTACCTGAAACGTTTTGGAAAAGAATGGCTGCCTGCGAAAGAAGATACAGCGGATCCCCAGAAATTAATCGACTTTTATGCTGAACATCCGCAGTACGAACGATTGATTGAAGGTACCTTTAATACCGTATTGTTACTTGTTGTTGATGTTGTCGTTGTTGTTGTTTTGTTTTTGCTGTTGTTGTTGTTGTTGTCGATGTTGTTTCTGTGGTTTTTCTGATTGGTTGTTGTTGTTGTGGTTGTTGTTTTGTCGTCGTTGTTTTTGTTTGTAAACAGTATTTAATTCAATTTTAGTATACGGTGCACCGGATAAAGCCGAAATCGAGGGCATTCAACGAACGGGTCTTCTCAAAGATCGACTGCTCAAAGTAATGGTAACCAGCGATAAGTTGGCTAAGCCGGTGGAGCGTGCTGTACCTGGTGAGTGAGTGAATGAGTCAGTCAGTCAGTCAGTCAGTGGGTGGGTGAGTGAGTGAGTGAGTGAGTGAGTAGTGACAGGGAAGATCAATTACTGATCGAGTACGTGTGTATATAGCGTGGATCTGATAGTAGGACTTGGAAAGTGGTGTAGCTCATATAATCAGGGATCTTCCGTTGATTGAATGAGTATGTATCAGTCATGAATGAATACGTATCCTTTATTCAATGAATGAGCATGTATCATGTAAGTATCAGTCATGGTCATGGAATATCTGCTGTGTTTATCATTAATCAATTAAAATGAGTGGTATATGTTTTACTTACTGTTCAGGTGTGATGACGGTAAGTAAGCTGCGATCACTATGTGCCCGTCTGTGCAAGATGCCGGCGCGTGATGCTGTGCTCGTATACGTGCCCATAGCCCGGGTTACTTGTTCTCTTGCATATTGTCATATTTTTATGTTTATCTCTTGTTTGATATTTTTTTGGAAATCATTTTCATTTAATTTCCAAGTATTTCAGGTGATAAATACCATTTTGTGTTTATAGCCCGAACAACGTATCCCACTGGATAATGATCTGCGCCAACTGCAGTATTACTGTATGGAAGATGGAGATGTGATAAAAGTCGAGACGCTGTAAAATAAATGTGATTGCAATATTTATGTTATGAAATATGCCAAGTAAAAGTGTCAAGTTTAACATTTTGGTATATTCTTCTTATTAGTAAGCCCAGTTTGCATCATATTTTTTTATTTCGTGTCAATCATGCAAGCTAGCGTTGTATTATTCCAGCTTTATTACGCACAAGCTATGTGTACTTATTTTTCAGCTCTTGATTTTTCTGTTCTGTGATCATTTATACCTGATGTACAGTGTTTGTTGTGATTCAATTTGATTATGACAATCGTCTGCTCTGCTAATCAAGTCACGCACATTTCCAATCTGGTGTAATCGTGCACTGACTTGTGCTCAATAAACGTTTGGTTTTTCTGTTGGCTGTTGTTGGGCTGAAATTAGTTCAATCTGTAATGAGCAGAAAACACCCGAGTTTTACTTTTTGTTTTTATTGATTATGAACTGACAAGTCAATTACTATCAGGTACATCATCATCATGTCTTCGTTCCTCGCCCGTCCAGGTTTACCATCCTTGGCCTACATTCGTACAGATCCCACCAAAGTTAGATTTCAATTTATCATTCAACATCGGAATATATACAATTTCATAATCTTATTACTATTCACCAAATTTATGATATCTCCTAGAAGAATCAAGCTTGTAATAAGATCCAATTTTCTTTCGAGTGATCAAAGCCACTTGCAAATGGTCAATGTATACTTGCAGGTGACCAATGTGTACTTTAGATGATCAAAGTTTGCTTCCAGGTGACCAAATCAACGGGTCTTCTGTACCTTGGAGGCTACATGTCGACCAAGACTGGTTCCAAGGTGACCAAAATTCGGGAACATGTCGAGTCGTTGGGACATCAGGTGCTCAGCTTTGATTATACCGACAAAGGTGGGCAGGTTTTGGTGTTCCATTAGGTTCAGAAAATGTTGGTTTTTTTCAATGACGATGTTGATGTTATTATGTTTGAACAACCTTAATAGGCGAATCGATCGATGAGAAAGTACCAAAAATCTGGAGCATGGAACAATGGAAGCAAGATTGTCTGACTGCACTCGATCAACTCACTACGGGACCGCAGGTTCGTTTGTTTTGAGGGTTACACTCTTTTCTCTTCAACACAACAAATTTGATTTTAAGATTTCATTCAAAAAAATTTCAAACGTGCGAGATCATGTAACTTATGAATGTCTTATTTGATTTTCAACTTAAGTTTAAGGTATAAATATTATAATTTAGGTATTAATGTTTAAATTTAAGTAATAATATTGTTATTTCATGTATTAATCGGATCGTCCATGGGTGCGTGGATGGCCCTGCTCGTGGCCACGGCCCGACCCGACCGAATCAAGGCCGTGGTTACGGTAGCCGCTGCCGTCGGATTCACGGAAAAGATGCGTTCGTTGATTACGGATGAGGTGAGATTGAATGATTTGACTGATTCACTCATTAATTCACTCACTGAGTCAGAGTCTCTTAAACATAACTTTATAAGATCCCTCCTTCGCTATTGTATACAGTAAATCAGTAACGAAGTCATTCATGATCTTTAAGGAAACGTAGTAAGATAGACCAAAATGCAGCTTGGTATAAACGTATTGATATAAAATGAATGACGAACGACTAGCTATAAGAACTTGGATAAAACAAACTTTCATATCATCGATATATTTTTCGTTTCCAGCACCGAGCCACGTATGAATCGGGTCAAATAGTGACCATCCACAACGACTACGGCCCGATGCCTCTCAGCAAACGAATGCTGGACGATGGAACGGCGTTGAATCTGCTAAAACCTGACGTCAAATCAATCGATATCAATTGTCCCGTTCGGTGTCTACATTCGATGGGTGATGATGTTGCACCGTATCAGGTGCGTGAAGCATTTGATTGAAAAATAACTAAGATCTTGTTTTTCAAGTACTGACAACTGTTTGCAGTGTTCGCTAGACATAGTGAACCGTGTTGCTAGCACAGATGCCCTTGCCGTCATCCGTAAAGGAGGTAATCACTTCATGCAGTCCTCTGAAGAACTCGACGTGATTTATGGCGCACTCGGTGATATGCTCAATCAATAGCCTTTACTGTGATAAATATTTACCATATTGTTTCACATTTTAATCAAATTTAATTATGTTTGTTTTCCCATTTATGAAAAAGATAAAATTTGCGGCTTAGTTTTGGTCGTTTTCTCTATTGATCATTCAGTGTTGTCACTCCTTCACTGGCCGACACGTATTTGAAATCGGCTTACTTTTGATTGAGCACATTTTTTTCCCTGACTGTTGGTGCTTAGTTAACAGGCTTATGCCCTCCCCAACCTCAATCAACCATTCGTTTGCAGCTCAATGAAAGTCGACCGTCGAGTATTTCTTTTCATCATTGAAGCAGGTGTGTTTATCCACAGATGTTATTCTTCATGATCAATTAATGAAAACATCTCAATGATCGAGTCAAGTTTTCGAGTTACTCACTACAGGGTTTGTATGTTTTAGGCACCAAACTGCAGGCCAACGATACAACTACGGCCACGGCATGTGTTCTGTGCCACAGGTACTTTGTCTGCCCGGGTACCAGTGACCATTGTCCATTCGTTAGTGCTCTTTCTAGTTCAATCCTGGTTAACGTTTCATAGTATTCCATGTTTCTCTGAAATACGGGAATTATAACTGAATGTACATTTTATGTGTGAATGTGGGATACAGATTATTAACTGTTAGTTAGTTAGTTATAAACGGACTTGTATTCATTTTTCAGACGATCGCTTCCGCTTGTCTGTACCTGGCCGGTAAGGTGGAGGAAAATTTCTTGAAGATTCGCGATGTGACCAACGTTTGTTATAGGTCAGTTTTCAATTAAAAAAAAAAAATTTATTGATCAGTGGTGAAGGTAGTTTATCATTTACAGTATTCTACATCCGGACGAACCCGAACTGGAGGTGAATGAAACGTACTGGGATGTTCGGGAATCGATCGGTCGTCTGGAGCATGTGGTGCTTCGGACACTCGCATTCAAGGTATTCAGCATTACGAATGTCATTAAGCCGTAACCATATTAATTACTCGTTTTCACTTTCTGAGTTCGCCGAATACAAGTCTTGTAATTATTCAGGTTCACACTCAACATCCGCACACCCATCTTTCCGTGTATTTGCACACGCTGAAACAGTGGTTACCGGTGGATGTGTGGAACAGCGCTGATATTGGTTGGTATGGGGTAGAATCTAGTAAGTATGAGCATATTATATTACAAAGTTACACTCACTCGACAACCTGATACACATGTTCCATTCAATTTACTCGATGACACATTTGTACGTTAATGACACATCTGTACGTTAATGACACTTCTGTACGTTAATGACACATGTACGTTATTGACACATGTGGGTTAATGACCAATCTGTACGTTAATGACACATGTATGTTAATAAAACATGTACGTTAATGACACATGTACGTTAATGACACATGTGCGTTAATGACACATGTACGTTAATGACACATGTACGGTAATGACACATGTACGTTAATGACACATCTACGTTAATGACACATGTACGTTAATGACACATGTACGTTAATTACACATGTAGGTTAATGACCCATCTGTACGTCAATGAGACATGAGTTTGCCAGACGTCATTACTTTCAGCTCAAACAGCATTCTCGATCGTACGTGACTGTTACGTCTGTCCATCCGTGGTCGTCGGACACAAGCCAGATACGATTGCATTGGCTGTCGTTTACATGACACTCAAGGTTGGTTGTCGTTTTAGAATGGTGTTATTTTATTTGTCAGACGGTCAAGGGCTTGTTCAATAAAAATGAAAAATTATTTCAGATCTACGGCATCACGGTACCGCTGGCCGATCAGTGGTACAAATCGTTCAGTCCCGACCTACGCCGCTCAAAACTACAATCGGTTTCGGATGAGATTTTTGAGAATGTGTATAGTATTACGGAAGACGGTAAAAAATAAATGATTCAAATTTTTCATGTGATCTCAGTGATTGTGAGTGGATCTTGTAAATAGATTGAGTGTTGAACAGTTTGATGCCTCCATTTCCGCTGCACTCCATTCCTGAACCTCATCAGATTTGATTCGTGAAATTGATAGAATGACCTGGTTTCAAATTGGTTCTACTCAGGATGAGCCATAGACGACTGCGGTGTTCCTCGCCTCAGTTTTCATAGTAATAATATATCTATTTTAAGCGCAATTTTGGTCCAAACGAACTTCATCAGCACAGTTTCAGTGAATGAAATCACAGGTCAAAATTTTGATCACAGGGCTGCTTAATAAAATGAGAAATTTTGTTGTGAGTAACAAACAAATCAAAGTATTACGTATGACTCAACAGAATATTTGTGATAGGAATGTAAACAAAACATGTATGTAGATAACCATGACAAATAAAGCAAATTGATGTATTTTGTATTGTCCAGTCATAAGCGACTGAGATTGCCACACAAAATGAACTAGAATAAGGTTTATCTATTACATCCATGAAAATGAGGTAATACAATAATATCATATAAGCTCCGATCATTGAAATTAATTGAAAATCAAAATATTCGAGAAATCTTGTACGAACAGCATAACGATGATAAATAGGAAATACAAATTTTTATAATCAATCATCATAATACCCCTCGGTGGTCGAGGAGTTAAAGTTTGAAGTTTTTGAGTGCACGAGGATTTATAAAGCTGCGAGTTTATACTTTTAATGAGAATATCCATTAGCCATTTTCTCCGTGTGTGGTTCGGGCAGTTCATTGGCATCCTCAATGTAAAAGCCCATGAAGAAATCGTCGTTGAGTCCGTACTTTCTGGCGCAGGTAACAGCTCGGTCACGATCGATGGAACTGATCGATGTGGCCGTGACCTTCTGCAATTTCTCACGTGATACACTCGTGTCCTTTTGGGAGTCGTTGGGCATCCACTGAAACAAATCGAGTAAAAGCCAAAACATTCATCAATTTTATCATTTAGCAGACATATTCAGTCATTTATATTTTTACTGATTCTCTCAAAGCTTCACCTCACTTATTGGACTCACTGGCTCACTGACACACTGACTCACGCACCAACTCAGTCACTCACTCACGCACTCACTCACTCACTCACGCACTCACTCAGTCAGGCTAACCCTATCGATTGATTCCTGCGCTCTGTTTACCGGTAGTCCGCATAACTTAAACACCCGCTTCAGCTCTTTAGTCTGATCAGTAATGATGTCTTCGTAGGTGGTTGCGATTTTATAAAGATGACGATCTTTCTTGAAGCGAGCGTAGGGTCCGGCACCCGCTATCCAACCTGTATGAGTGAGTGAGTGAGTAAGTGAGTGAGTGAGTGAGTGAGTGATTGAGTGAGTGAGTGAAAGAGTGAGTGAGTGAAAAAGTGAGTTAGTCAGTGAGTGCGTGAGTGAGTGCGTGAGTGAGTGAGTGAGTGATTGAGTGAGTGAGTGAGTGAGTGAGTGAGTGAGTGAGTGAGTGAGTGAGTG
This sequence comes from Daptonema setosum, assembly GCA_964036265.1. Classification (NCBI taxonomy): domain Eukaryota; kingdom Metazoa; phylum Nematoda; class Chromadorea; order Monhysterida; family Xyalidae; genus Daptonema; species Daptonema setosum. Next base: position 10,234,140 of record OZ038444.1, on the reverse strand, counting down.
AGTGAGTGAGTGAGTGAGTGAGTGAGTGAGTGCGAGTGAGTGAGTGAGTGAGTAGCTAACCCAGCTCCACTGGATGTTGTGGATGAATCAGATTGATCCCATCACGTTCGTAGACGGACATGCCAATGTACCATTGAAGAAATCGTGTGTTCTTGAACCATAGGATACTGAAGTTAATTCTTATTATGACATCATTCATAGAAAATCTCCAAAATGTGTTAGACATTCAAGCTGGTGATGAAGAAACTCATGTCATGTGCGACTCCAAAAATGCTAATTACCGACTATACTAGTGAACTTGAAGAAAAGTGACCTGATCACTGTCATTAAAATGACCAGAGGCGAGTTCTTTTGTCCGGTCAGACTTGTAGAATGGTCAACGGTAAATAGGGAAAGATTAAGTAAACCAAGACACCAGAGTAAATATAAAGCCAACTTCTTTTACATTAGAACGATAAATTTGTTCAATGACGTACCGCCAGTACTAAAGTTTGGACCTTTGCGTGCCGATTTGATTGAGCGTTGGATTGAGACCTTCCTGGCATAATAATAGTTGATAACTTGGCGAAACCATTTAGCTAATCGCAAACGGGTACCCACGAATGTGGGCTTTGCTACATGTGTTTGTATTTGTGTTTAAGATGTTTGTTTATATATATTTAATTACATTTTACATTACTTCACTACAATCCTTACAGCCTCGACTAGCGAGGTTGCATACCTGGTCTCATTATCCCATTCAATACATCCCTGTCATACATACAGGGTGTCCCATTTAAAAATGAACGTTTGTATTTGTCAAAAAAACCGCAAGTTTCATTCGATTTTCAAAATTTTTGCTCCAAGTTGTAGACAATTTTTGGAAATTTAGTTTATTTTTTTACTTTTGAAAATCGGAGTTAGCAATCGGTATTTATAGCGGATTTCCTAACATCCCTGTTTTTGGCTTTTTTATATCAGTTAGTTGACTTTTCAATGTGCAGCATGACCACAACAAACGCAAATTCAACCATTTGTTTATGTTTCGAGACATATAAAGTAACTGACTTTATTATTTTGACGAGGAAAACATGAAAAACAAATCGATGCGAACCTAACATAGCCAACTGCAGCCTACCAGTACCCTCCGCTGCGTGGCAGCACACAACACAGCAGTTCAACACCGCAACCGCAGAGATGCGCTCGTTTAGGCAACCCGGGTAGCGTGTTTTATCACTTTTAACACTAAAACGTGTGTTAATCACTCAAAAAATGATTAAAGTCATACAAAAAGCTTT
>OZ038444.1:10217090-10232663 GCA_964036265.1 Daptonema setosum | reverse complement strand
CTGTGTGTTTCACCGGGTGGTGTCAGGTTGGTAAAAATGAAAAAAACATAGCTCGAAATTTTACCAAATTTCTCAAAAGTTGATTGAAACAAGATGAATAGTAGTACTCCCGATGATTTGCATGCACTTCACGGCGATTTTTACTAGCACTACGTATCTTTTCAATTTTTATAAGGGATTGTAATTAGAGGATCGTATTCAAAGCGTTGCTGAAATGAGTGCTGGAGGATGAATGTAGTTCTGTGGTCATATATGATTTTTTGCAGTTTTGTAGTCATATATTAAAGTCATAAAAGTGTAGTTTTGTAGTCATATGTCTGATATAAAAACGGTTGTATTTTCAGAGAAGCCCTGTTCGCCGACCCAAACTTGTACGACATGCTCTGGGCCAATCGACTTGGCTTCGCTAAGGTCGTCTGCAAAGCAAAAGTGGTTGGTCTCAATCTTATGGGTTTATTAGAATAACATTATCTTATGTCCCTCTTTAATCACTAGTTATTCACTTTATAGTTTTATGTGATTTAGACTTTTTTTGTATATCACATTTATGTAACTGTTGTGTTAATGCTAAGAATGTGACCGAACTGAGAAACTAAAATGCATTAACTTGATGGGCCATTTGGATAATTGTGAGCTGATTAATTTAGTCGTTCATTCGAAACTGTCAGATTCATTAGCTTAATTCTTGGGAAATGGTATTTTTCAAGTGGATTAATGACAACTTGATTTAATAATGTCGATTTCATTTCAGCCTGTGATCACCATGTTCACTGAAAACACGCGCGAGGCCTTCCGGGTGCCCGGATTTTGTCGTGGAGGTTTGTTGTTGTTGTTGTTGTTGTTGTTGTTGTTGTTGTTGTTGTTGTTGTTGTTGTTGTTGTGGTTGTTGTTGCTGTGGTTGTTCTTGTTGTTGTCGTTGTTGTTGTTGTTGTTCTTGTTACCCAACTGGTCTATTCTCAGAGTGGGGTCGTCGTCTCTACGAACGCACTCGATTTCCGTTCGCTATTCTTTACGGCGGTTTCCCGGTGAAAATGCGCACCTGGTTGTCGTCACCGATCGAGTTCAATTTCGCCGATTTCGATGCGGCTTATTCGGTGGATACGGCATCGTTGGGAGATAATCCGTCGACAATGAGTGATGCCGGTGATGCACCACTTACCGTAACCACGAACAATCATGCAAAGTTGGTTATCGTCCACCAAAGTGATGTAATGGTTCAAAAAAGTGCGGAGTTCTCGATGGACGTCCTGATGATTCACAAAATCATGTTTTTCTCGATCTCGATAAAGACATGGCTCGACTATAACGAGTCATATTTGTGGTCTGAGATGAGTTTTTTTGTTGTTATGAACGATTTTCATAGTACGATATAGATTTTCATATTTTTCTGTGATCAGTAATTAATATAGATTTGGTTTGATTAACTTTGGGCTCAGAAATCTGAGAGAATATCAATCAATGCTGACGTGTTATTTAGCTATATAATAATTATCAGTGTATTTCAAATATAACATTCAGGACTATTGTTTTTTCATGTTTTTTATTAGTAAAAAAGCAAGGGGTTTTAGTTTTTTGTTTTGTAGTTTAACTAATTTTTCACTTTGTAGTTTCGTTTTATACTATAAAATTGTTCGTATTTTATTATCTATAGAGCGGTATATCTGATTATTTGACTCTTAATATTTTTCAGTACAACAACTCCGGCCGATCCAACGCCGTCCAGTTCAGGTGAAACCACGTCACACCCAATCAGCGATCAACTACTTACTTTACGAGCAGAAAAATGTAGAGATATCATACAGGTGGGATTACTTACTTCTTCTTGGGTTGCCAAAATGCCAGCTTTTAACGTCGCGTTGACATTACATTTTGTGACGACAGGGGTTTTCACTAACAACATAGTTCTGTTTATAAAACTTTGTACTAGATCACACATTAACTCAAACAATCTCTCACTCGCTCAGTCGCGAATTTCGTGCAAATATCAGGTTATGTTCATGTAACATATGATGAAATATACATACATAAATGCCTTGCCTGAAGAAGCGGGAATGATGTCAAGTTAGTTCGTTAGGACAAGAATCCAACCAAAAACAAGGCAATGTTTCAGGCGAGCGTGCAATCGCAAATCGACGAGCACCAGCGTCTACCCGGCAACATCCTCTATGCCATACTGGACAGGTGTACGGGCTGCAGTGGCACCTCGCTGGTACATGCCAAGGAGGACGCTCTATTGGCTACTGATGGGCAAGATGACGATGAGGATGACGATAATGACATGGATGTACGGGTGCTGAATGGTCATGCCAATAGAGAGAGGACACCTAAGGCATCGAGAAGGACCAGCTTGAGAAGGACACCAACCGCTGACCAGCCCGAACCGGACGCACCTGACAATATCGTCGAGGAGAGCTTCTCCGATGACGATAGGTTCTCCAAGTTTGGTGATTTCGGCGTGGATCGACAACCATTAACGCCGGAACAAGCCGAACAACAGTGATTGTGGATACTGTCATTGCTCTTTTTGTACGTAACTGGTTCACAGCGTAGTACTTATATACTCCGTTTATTGGATTAGAACTGTTTTCTGGGACATTTTTTTGTAAAACCTTTTCCTCAATCCCGCTGAATGAGGTTTTTTGTTTACCTTATCGAAAGGGCGTGAGGGGAAAGATTTGACATGACATGTCCCAGGAAAAGTCTTAACCCGATAAACGCCGTTTACTAAGTATCGCTGTGTAACTGCATTATTGCCAAAACTGTCATACCAATCTAGTCGCCCTGTATTTAGTCTCCTTTCCTGTTGTATTTTGTCTGTTTTAATGTTGCAAATTATGATCATTTGTGTGACATTTGGTTCTTTCCTCCTGAACATTCATTCTTCTTACAGTGTTCGTTTTCTTCAATTTCAACTCATTGTATGCATCCAGTCAGGTTACACTCTCAGAACACACACTCTGCTGATGTGGCCTATAATACTTGGTCATGGTACCTGGTAAAAAACCTGAAATCCCTTTCACTATATACTCATTGTGTTGGGCAAGTTTAATATTGTAGTATGATGTTGTCCACATTTGGTATGAATAGCTGAAAATTTTTCCAAGTTTCAACGCGTGCCGAAGTCTGAATTTCGCGGGAAAAAAGGATTACGGTTAAAATTTCGGAGTAACAAGAAACTCTGACCAGTTTTTAGCCATCATCGCTTTATGTTTTATTTTTTGTTTGTTGAGGTGCCCGTGTTATTTGAAATATCGAGATTTTGTTTGCGATTTTTCATCGTGTTGCATTTTTCGGTATCCGAAAAAGCCGTTGCCGCCTAAGAAACTATTTTGAGTTATTTATGAATCGACATACATATATGAGCAAAATTATGAGAATTGAAATTACGTTAAATTTTTCATTAAATAATCGGTGTTTGATTTTTTTATAGTGTATAGATCTGAAGTGTTGAAAATGAATAAACGGTCCTGTCCCAATCTACGGTACTTTCCTCTTATCTGTTCTCATGACATTTTATCTGTATTGTATGTATGATGTTTTAACCTGAAGATTTTGTGGTTTGATATAACATTGTGATAACAAGGGTTGTTTACTTGATGTAAACGTGTTCTGTCTGTATTTGTTCTTACAAATGTTATAAAAGTCAGTTCAATTTCGATAGAACAACCCTGATTTATTTGATCGTGATTTGACTATTCTATGATGAATGATTATGTACAATAATGCAGAATATAAAGTGCAACAATTTGTATCTCGAAATAAGATCAACAATAAGTATGCTACAATCAATACAACACCACGGAAAGATAGTGAAAGAAGTAATAGAAACATTCAGGACAATTTGCCTTGACAAGTATTTAATTTTATACCGTTTTAAATAATTTTGGCATCATTATAATCGTCGGATTTTTGCATCTGAACCCAGCTCCTAACCCAGCTCCTAGTAACGAAGATGCACGGGAAAAGTTACAACAAGCATCACACCGAATTTCGGTCCAGTCAACCTTTTTATCCATTTCTAACTGACATCTACCGCAATGGAATTGTCCGCTTATAAAATGGACGTTGTATCTGATTTTACGCTTTGTGAGAATATGTTACGTAACATGAATATATGCAAGATAAATAGAGCTCTAACACAGCTTCACCAATCATCACCGAACCCGATAACGGCCGATACAAAATGATTAAGTTCATAGACAGCCAATCCAGTGTGAGCCAGCAAACATACCAAAAATCACGCATGCACGTAGAGCCAGGGTAAGGAACTAAAACTACCTGCTCACAGATTACAGCAGAAACGTAGTTAAACTTGGGCACTTTTATTAGGTCACTGCCCCTTCATGTATCAGTTCACCGCCTGACATCTACCACCTACCGTACCATGATACCGTATCGTAATGTGATTGCACGCACATCAAATGGGCATTCTATCAGATGGTATGGTATACCCGGGCACATATGGCACATCAATGGTATATTCGTAGTTAAAGGCACATCAACACCGTAATCCAATTTATGTTTACCCTGGCAATTTTCGACACAGGACACTTTGATGACTGAGTTGGGAGGCAAGGGGGAGGGGGCTGAAAGTGGCACCGGATCGGAGGGAGAAACGGGGGGGGAGGTCCCAGGTGAACCGCGCTCTATCGTTCATGATACCCAATGATACAGACCATTCGCAATGTTTACTACCCTTTCACATGACCGCAGGCTGCGTCGTACTCGAGTTGGCGGCGTGAATCGTCCAGATTCGCAGAGTAATAGGTAGGGTGGTGTATCTCATCTTGTACCTGGTTTCGTGGAAAACGCATTTTGTGGCATCACGAGTCTGGTGGAAAATGGGATAGAGTCAAATCAACTTCTCACACCATGACTCTCACAAACAACCATTTCATTAATTATCCGATTGATCGGTTGAGTGATCGTCAGTTACCGACACGACGGCCACTGTGACCCGACGAGTCAAAGTGATTCGGATGGTTGTTAGTCAACAGCGATGGTTTATAGTCTCATTGGGACCGTCGTCATCATCGGGCAACTGGGGCTCCAATTTCACCCGACGGCACATCTAACATACATCAGTCAGTCAGTCAGTCAGTCAGTCACCACAGACCGAGTGGTATGGCCATAAATGCCATCAGGGTCTCCGCGCGTTGATGGGTTACATGCCAAATGGGATACCACTTTGATTAGGGTTACGGTAGGGTATGGCACACGTTACCGTCGATCGGTTTGGCTAATAGAAAAAATGTTACAAAGTCACGAAAGGTGAAAAATTTGTGAGTGAGGCTGGTTCTGAGTTGGTCAGTTAAGATGGACTCACGGTAGAAATGACAGGTAACTCATGTAAAAAACTCTATCCATAAGTTGGAACTTAGGCGGATAACTAAACAACAGGCCATCCATTCCAAAGCCAATACAAAGAGCGATAATCATCAATGAGTTCATGAGAAAAACGACACTTTCATCAGTCATTTTCTGTCTTGCATATCTAACGGTTCCAACACTTTTCTGACGCAAGTCTGAATTGGTCGACGGAGTTTATTGATTAAAAACCTGTTCTTTGACTTATTACTTTTTCACTCACTCACACTTCCTCACTCACTCACTCACTCACTCACTCACTCACTCACTCACTCACTCACTCACTCACTCACTCACTCACTCACTCACTCACTCACTCACTCACTCACTCACTCAATCACTCACTCACTTACTCATTCGCTCACTCACTCACTCACTCACTCACTCACTCACTCACTCACTCACTCACTCACTCACTCACTCACTCACTCATCCACTCACTAACTCACTCATCTACTCACTCACTCACTCACTCACTCACTCACTCACTCACTCACTCACTCACTCACTCTCTCACTCACTCACTCACTCACTCACTCACTCACTCACTCACTTACTCACTCACTCACTCACTCACTCACTCACTCACTCACTCACTCACTCACTCTCTTACTCACTCGCTCGCTCACTCACTCACTCACTCACTCACTCACTCACTCACTCACTCACTCACTCACTCACTCACTCACTCACTCACTCACTCACTCACTCACTCACTCACTCACTCACTCACTCACTCACTCACTCACTCACTCACTCACTCACTCACTCACTCACTCACTCACTCACTCACTCACTCACTCACTCACTCACTCACTCACTCACTCACTCACTCACTCACTCACTCACTCACTCACTCACTCGTTCACTCACTCACTCACTCACTCACTCACTCACTCACTCACTCACTCACTCACTCTTATAAAACTACACCGAGCAAGCCGACAGCCCACCGCGTTTCAAGTGCCAGGAGGTCACGGCTTGATCACACATAACATGAGATGTTACTGACATTCCTGATATTGTGCTTTGATTGATTCAATTAGGAGTGGCCTTTATGATCAAGCTATATCATGAGCTGGTGGCTTTGTGCGAACCGTTTGAATAAGTGGCTGGGTGAGTGAGTGACTAAATGAGTGAGTGAGTGAGTGAGTGAGTGAGTGAGTGAGTGAGTGAGTGAGTGAGTGAGTGAGTGAGTGAGTGAGTGAGTGAGTGAGCGAGTGAGTGAGTGAGCGAGTGAGTGAGTGAGTGAGTGAGTGAGTGAGTGAGTGAGTGAGTGAGTGAGTGAGTGAGTGAGTGAGTGAGTGAGTGAGTGAGTGAGTGAGTGAGTGAGTGAGTGAGTGAGTGAGTGAGTGAGGGAGTTTGTGGTAAAGTGATTCAATTGAGTCCACATAAATTCACACCCTCTCACTCAACTGCCTGCCACTGACACTAATCATTTGTTGATCTGGTGTCAATAATGACAACATCATAGACCCTTCATGGGTCGTGTGCCATTCAGCTCTTCACCCTTGAGTCACGAGACCCCCTATCCCTCATACCCCATCCGTCTCTGACCTCACTCTGACCACAATAATCTAATAATCTTTGTCATTATCGTCACTGATGCAATTTGTACATTATAACGTCTATATGACTGATGCGTTTGTGATTGTTTGTGTCGGTGGTATGTCGGCGATGGCTGAGACTCTCGGTACGGCACTTGAAAAGTGTACCGTAATATATCAAGATAGGCCGAACCACTAATAACTAAAATTTATTAGGAATAAAACTGATTGTCGAAAATTCATTTATTTGTGTTTGCGCACAACAAAAATGCGTTTGTGATTGTTTGTGGTCGGTGGTGTCGTGTCGGAGATGGCTGACACATTCACGGCACGGCCCTTGACGATACCGTAGTTGTAGTCTATCAATCAAGGTTTCGATGAAAGTTGAATCACTCAACGCCCATCATGATATAAAAGTTGTATTTCTAATTGCCGGCGAAAACCGATCGTTTTTATAAGAGTTGTTCTTTTGAAATCAGCGAATCATTAATGCTGATAAAAGTTACGGTTATGGTTGTGGTTCAACATTTTCACGCATTTTTTTAACCTACAAGTCAATTGGTGATGCCTCAAAAAGTTTCCTGATGTTTCGTCAACGGTTTCCATGTCGAAATGTCCTTTCCAAATCACTTCCCATGACATAACAAAACGTGATTAATACCAAGTCTCATGCGATCATGATTCGTCTACAATACGGTAGTGACACCCTTGGCAGCCAATCAGCGTTGACTCCGCCCCATGCATGTCTACAATACATGCACATCCTATATAAACACTCACATGGCTCAGATTACAGCTCGAATCGACCTATCTAGCTGACAGATGGTATTTGCCCACATGTGTCAATACATGGATGGTGTGGTACACTAGCGGACGAGAAGGGAGGGAAACGTGGAATTCCCCCCTCTTTGGCGATTTCAAAAATTATATTTTTTTCCTCAAGGTGTTGGTAAATGGCCTGATTTCTCCCATTCACCCCTTTTGTGGAAAGATTCCCCTCTCATTTGGTGGTTCGGCTCGTCCGCTAGTGATGTGGTATAATGCAATTACAGGATATTGTTATTATTAGCCTTGGATACCCTTGACATTATAAGGCAGATGATCATGACACCCTCATGATGGCATGATATAGCCATTTACAAATTGATTGTGATTGTTAGTGACCCGTGATGAGTTGAGCTGATCAACCAACCATGGACTGACACCAGCGGGCGAGAAGGGCAGGGAAACGCGCAATTCTCCCTTTTTGGGTTTCAAAAAAGATGAGTTTGTCCCTTTTAAGGTGTAGGTGAAATTGCCTTATTTCTGCTATTTTCCCCCTCTTTGGCAAGATTCCCCTCCCTTTAGAGGTTTGGCTTGTCCGCCAGTGGTGTACTGGTAGTAGAGGTAAGTGATTATTGCACGATTGTCTTTAGAGATTGTGATTCAGAGTGGGTCAGAGATTTGCGATTCAGAGATTCAAGAGTACATAGCAACATCTATAACAACTATTGCTGGCACATGGTTTGGATAGATCGTGGATGTGCGATCGAAGTTGTGCTCACAAAGAGGTGCAGTGCTCGTTAACCCTTTTTTTAATGAAAGTACAAAGTATAATAAAAAGGTATAGCTTTCCTCACATATTAGATTTGTGCCTGTGCCCTTCTAGAAACTTTTCTCTTTATTACTTTTTGTTAATTAGTACAGCAGCAGACTATATATTATAATTAACTTGAACAAAGGCGGTTCAAGGTTTTACAGCTGTGTTCAATTAAATCAGAGTTATTAGTAAGAAGAGAAAAAGATAAGTTTTTGGATAAGTAGAACGAGGAGTAGTAGGTTGGTTAATATTGGCTTTTTGTAGTAAACTATGATTTGCTAACAAGTAGTGATTTGGGGGCGGCAAAGGCGGAATCGTTTTCAGCTGGCTAACTGTTTCCATTGTACTAATCTGTTGAGAATGGATGGCATTTGATCGGCTAATTGATCGAGTAACAGATGCACAATCAATTTAGTCCGTATCTTTACTTGTTCATCTTCTATGGACGCCAAAGAACGACCCGTCTATCGGCCATGAAACATTATGTTGTGAGGTTAGAGATTTTTTATAATACACGAGCTCAAAGGTTTCAGAATATACAATGATCTGCTTTCTCGAGCTCTCATTTTTATCTCTGGCATTCTCTAGCTGAACCACGGACGTTCTTTACAACTTGTTAGGATGGATAGCCCTGATCAAAGAGAGAAATCTGTTCGCATTAAAAGCAGATTTTAGGCTTTTGAGGATCTTATCAGAGCAGCATAGGTATCAGGCAGCAACTGAACCTTTTAGCCAATTTGTGCCAGTTTCTGCTGTTCTCTGTTTTTTTTCGAACATTTTTACATAAATCTCTGGCATTTTCTAACTGATCCACGGAAGTTCTTTATTTAAAAAAAACTTCGTGATCACAATTGCCATTGCCTGTGATAACGCGATCGCACCTGCCGTTCCATTGTCAGATTGCAACAACCACTACATGCAAATTACAGCCAATTAGTGCAAACCTGTCATTTGATGTCATTTGATGAACTATTTTGGGCAAGTATATCCGGGAAAAGGAGCAAAGCAATTGGACAGTATAATTTAGTAATAGAGAACATACTGAACTGATCATTTTGATAATAATCCACTTCTGATTTGATCATCATAAGTACAGTTTCATGGTGCCAGATCAGTACCATTCCGTACCAGAAGTACAGTATCCAATCTTTTGGACACTAAATTTAAATGTTTGTACATACAGTTCTTGCGATTGCAAAACATGTACGCGAAAATTATTAGGGAACACAGATTTCAATTTGAATGATGGATGAATTTTTCAGAATTCAGTCGCCAAATAAATTGTGAATGTCCGATTTAGTATAAATATCTACAGTCATAAACGAATGATCGGGTGGTACAAATATCATTAGGCATTATGACCTGTCGATTAGCTTTGTGGTGATGGCGCACGACATGACTACTACCAATAATATGTAGGTTGATTGTAATGCATGATCTGGCCATCCGAAGAAAAAATGCGCAAGACGTTGCCCATTCTAGTTTTCATGTCTTGATCAAAGAATTCATGTGCAATTTCTGTCCAAGACGAACCAACATGCATTTAGCATCTTCTTGTCATTTGATATGATGTTGGAATCGATTTCACCAGCCGATGCTTGATAAAGAGTATGTTCTTTTCTGCTATAAGGATATGTAGGTTAAGCTGTTCTATGTAATTATCTGGCTTTGTGATGCTTTTTAGTTTTATAATTGTGCAAATCACTGTCGTGTTCTAAACATAACTGCCATATTAAGGCATCCCTGATGTGCGTAAGTTGAGGTTTTAATTGGACTCAAAACACACCATTCTCCTGACTTGACCCGAACCAGTCTCGCAACCATTTGACCTCATTTGCTGTGGGTATAACCCAGGTTAATCTTGGTGAATTTGGCTTCATGCATCATGAAATTTTGCCCTATCAACTCCGACCGTACCTAAGGCCGATTCTCGTTAGCGCTAATCGCGATAGAAGTACATTTGGTCTTTATATTAAAAATGTTACGGTCATCTACGGTAATTTAAAAAAAACTTTGGGACTTTGGGACTTGTCAGATCATAGCATTGGGAACACATAAAATGTGTTTTTCATTGTTCTTGTTTTGCTAATAAATCACCGCCTGACTTTCGAAGTTATAGGTTAATAGAGCAATAATTGTGTCCCACTGAAACCAATTTGGTTTTGAGCTACGGATCGGAGTCAATCATTCTATCTTTAAAGTTAATCTCTTTAAAACCTTGTCATTTGGTCATTTGATCTGCCATTCTGTATGTCTACAGTAATTACTGTATGTACGTAAACTTTTATAAAGTTCTCCTTTGTAGTCTCATAAAGGCCCCATGTGAAATACATTCTGTCCTTACCCATTAAATACAAAAATAACCAAACGGATTATTTAAACATGTCTCTAACTTTCTTTCACTTTAAGTTTACTTTGAACAATTAAAACCGTAAGCATAGTTATACCGAGATAATGTAAAATCAATCGCTTAGTGATAAAAATGAAGTTCAGCTGAAAACTTCTTGCTGAATGTATGTACAACGTCAAGAGAACTTCAGAGAGATACCCGTTCGTTGTTTACAAAATATATACAAATAACGAGCTGTTGAATATCCTACAATCTCTAGCAATACGAGTTATTTAGTAAAAATGCAAATAATCCCTGTAAAAAATCATTTATACGTTTACAGGATTCTTCTTCAATCGAACACATCTTCCAGTAAAAGGGTATTATTACCATCAACATCGTAAATATGGTCAACTCGGCCGACACCATCCCGTCGTCGACGAATCCAGACCTCGACGAGTCAGTCGGCGATGAACCGGTCAATCACGATGACCAGCCGTTGAACTGCACCACCGATAAAAACACACGAAAACGAAAACTACAGCCGACCAGAAGTGATGACAACGAAGAGAAGGATGATCATGAAAACGGTGTAGAAACTGAGGAGAACAATGGTTAGGGAATTGGTTTGGGTTATATTTTACTGTTATTTGCATTGACGGGAAAAACTCTAGTGATCTTATAGAAATTACATGATTTTGTCAAGGTCCGATTTTATCATGACATGAAATATGTAGATACTGTATTTTTTCACCATGTGCACTCCATTCTGTAACCCGCAAGTAGCTATTTTCCTTTTTCCGGAATCAAATCTCGATATGTTATTGGTATAAAATTGTCTTTAATCTTTGCCACGGGTCTGCATCATTCTCACCAGTGGTATACATTGTACTTGTCGCTACCGTAACCCGAGTACCGTAAGCCCACAATACTAGGGATCAGAGTCATGGGGCACTGAATCAAACATTGGCCGTGACCTTGATCACGAGTCGTATGTACCGTGATGCCCTATAAAGTATAAAGCCAATGCTGTACATGACATATTACTTTTAACTCGGTTAATCTTCAACGGTTGCTCTGTCGTGTCAGTGCGGATTACGGCTCGACGTTTGTACAGTTGTGTGCACTAGCGGACGAGAAGGGGAGGCAAAAGTGGAATTATCCCCTATTTGATGGTTTCAAAGAGTAAAGTTTGTTCCTCAAGATGTAGGTGAAGTAGGCTCAAATCTACCGATTCCCCCTCTTTGAAAAAATTCCCCTCTTGAAGAATTGATACGTCGGCCAGTGGTTGTGTGCAATCACATATGGCTGACTCATTGTTACTGAGCGTGGTCTTGCAACAAACCTTGCGCACATGTGAAACATTACAGAAAACTTTGGCGGCTTACGTAAGCTTTTCAGTGTTTATATTACGGTCTTAGTTTGTTTGATATATTCTATATTCACCATGAAACACGGTGATTGTGTGCTTTTTAGAGATGTTTGACGTGCACCTTTGCAAACTCCCGTGCAAAGATTTCTGCGAAAATTTGACTTGTTTCTTTTTCATTCTATGAGTAGATAAATCCGATGGTTTCAGATCATAGTAAATTTAAAAAAAACTTTAGAATACAGTTGCCGAAATAAAACGATTGTGGACAGGACGACTGACAATAAGACTTTGGCTTACTGTCGTTATTTCACGATATGAAATCTCTTCCTTGTATCCCCTAATGGTCAATTTTAAAGTGAACATGCTATATTTGTATGTACAGTAGGTCACCTAGGTGATACGTCATATTGGACTTCGGTGCTATCTCTCTGTCCTCCAAAAGAACAAGCCCAGAAAACTAGTATCAGTGAATTTTTATATACAAATTCTATAACTTTTTAAATACATGAATACTCAAAAATATTATAATACATAGGATAAATGTTTGACGCAGACAACGGTTTAAAATAAATGTTGCACAATACTGTAGCAGGTGTTTCTATCCCTGTTGTAATCGTTATTTCAATCAATCAACCATTAATTCCCATCAGCTCTCACGTGATTGTAAATATCATTTTCCATGACTTTTAGTCCAACGTTTGTTCCGTTTTTTTGCTTTTGGGAGAACAAAATCTCGTCAAGCGAATATACCTGATTCATGTAATGATGGTCTACATGATCGTAGATTAGCTGGTCAACCACGCACTCTACCGTAACCCAAATATCAGTGAGTCAGTGATTGCTAACGGCATAACACGCAATCAAGCCGACCGTCACTTAACCGACTCACTGTAATGATGCGCCAGATTCCCCATAACAATAGTCTAACCTACAGATAGTTCATTTACAGCGGATGTTTGCCATCAATAACGTAGGAAACGCATGAAACAATAGTCAACTTCCCTCCTTTCTGCGGTTTCAAAAACGGATTTCTATCATTAACTGCAAAGTCTGGGTGAAATTATCTCCGAATCGGCGATGGCTTTATTATCGAGGAAAATTCCTTTCCTTCAACAAATTTTTTTATTCTCCTCACTTCTCCCAATCTTCTTCCCCCCACAATCTCCCCGGAACTGACTGTACGTTTTAGGCGACCTTAACAAACAGTCATTGATTGCTAACTCTACATCGCACGCAATCAACGCTGCCACTGTAATCATCATCCACATTACCTCCACATACACCCCAACAATAATCGCGGACTTTGGCAGTCCTACCGTAACCCAAATATCGTTCATCACGCAATCAGCCATTTGCGCATCCCAGCAATCATCGCCACTAACTGCAGTCACTGACTGACTGACTGACTGACTGACTGACTGACTGACTGACTGACTGACTGACTGACTGACCACCGGTTGACACTCATTATCACGGGGCATTGCCATAACATGCACTTAGCTGCATACCCCTAACCTACCGTAACCCGGCGAATCAACAGTGAATCATATTCCCCACAATGTCACCTTGGTGTTGAAGATTGTTATTGGGATGTCATGTAATCGAAGCCACCGGTGAAGAAAATTAACTTTCAGGTATCTTGAAGGGGATAAATTCTGTTGATTCTCTATGCGATGCGATCCGCCACGGCATCTGCCCGGTGTCTGATTGCTAACTCATCACGCAATCACGGCAGTACGACTGCTCACATTCGTGACGCCGGTTACGGTAGCCACAATGACATGACCACATGATTGTTGTAGTACCGCGCTGCAACAACTTACAAATGCGCGCATCATCTATGATCCAACTGACTGTTTTTACTTGTATTGGGAATCACAGATATGATTTTTATTTTTATTTTATTTTTTGGAAATCTTTCGTTTGTGCATATTTATCGGTAATTACTGGGTATAGCTCGCATCAGCACTGCTTAGAGGGGTGGAAGGAAGCAGGAAGCTCAATCGGCCCGTGGATAATGATGTGCAGCAAGGTGTCATTAGCAAATACGCGATATGACTGACTGACTGACTGACTGGTTGTCGTGATGCGAGGCTCAATAACAATCATGGATGACTAAATGGCACACACGATGCTTATTGGTAATTGAACCATGTAAATGGGGGCATTTCAGTGGCAGTGCGAGGTGGATGGTACCAGAAACACGCAATGTTAATCGAATGTTAATGCAAACCTATGCAGCTTAGGTAAAGTCACACAACGGCACACATACGGGGGGGGGGGATTTCCCTTCATCAATCTATTACATTTAACTTTACCATCACAGTCAGGAGACAAGATAGTTTTTAACAAGGATATGTGGGCGATTACAACTCTGGAAAGACCGAGAAAGCGGTTTACGACTGATTTATTTTGGATAAGGTGTGCCATGCTGTGATTATCCGTTGAGCAGCTGTCAGGTAAGGTATCTGGTTTTCAGTTAATGATTGACTGTTAATGATTGTCTCCACTAGCGGACGATAGTTGGTAGGAGGGGAGTGAAATTTCCCCCTCTTTGACAGTTACAAAAAGTAGAAGTAAATTCTCTGATGCGTAATTAAAATTGTCTGAAATATGTAGATTCCCCCTCTATGACCAAATTCCCCTCCCTTTGAAGGGTTAGCTCGTCCGCCGGTGACTGCCTCGCATGGATTGATGGAGCCACAATTAACTAAGGGTGGTATAAATGCTGAAAAATATCTCCCAGCCTAACCATCAACAATTTACATCTCAACTCACTGGCGGAAGAGCCAAATTTCAAAGGGATGAGAATCTTTCAAATTTTCAAATGGGGGAGGGAGGGGGTTGGTCGACACGTTTAGGAACACAACACAATATAATTTTTGAAATCTCAAAAGAGTTTTCATGTGTCTCAAAAAATGGGATTAGTCCAATGAAATGGCAATGTGGGTGTTTAACTGTGGCAATGTATCTATGTGGTTAAGCTCATTGGTCAATCAACGTTTTAATTGAGCCAAACTGAAATAGACTGCTTGATTTCTGGCCGTATTGTCAAATGACGTGTATACATTCATTAAGTACATGTAGATCATTACCAATGGATGGTATGTTGGCAGATGAAACTGCAGAGAAGGGCAACAACAAAAAACAGAACCTCCACGGATATATTCACAGAACATCCACAGACAGCTGAATTAGAGTCACATGCTTGGCCACAGTCATTTATAAAAAAATATAAAGTCATTATAGTCATTTATAACTCGTTATCGAGACGATATCATTTGTGTGAATGTGGATACGGTATATGTAGGTTCTTCAAATAAACAAGTACAGTAACTTCGATGTAACTTCAACTAAACACTTAACCAGCAAATGTTGG
>OZ038444.1:10199029-10216890 GCA_964036265.1 Daptonema setosum | reverse complement strand
AAAGATCATAAGTAATCATATTTTTATTCTCCGGAGGAAAACTTCCGAATCATGAGCAGTATAAATCGTTGATATTGAGCTTCACTACAACACACTTTGTAAGAACTTTTGTGTTTTATAAGAACATGCTATGTACCTTCCAAATAGTAAAAATATCGGATAAGCAATTCATCTACTCCAATGCGAATACACTTAACGAACTGTTTGCTTAACCATCTTACAAAGAGTTTAGTCAGTTGCATTGACATTTAGTACATTCATCCAACCTTGCAGTTCTGTACCACGAACTGTTGTCCGTTGATGTCACCTGGCGTCTTGACTGCAGTACTGCCTTCTGGCAGACTGTCGAACATGTACTGGGACGGGTCACGATTCATCGGTTTGTCCCTGTTATAACAGCATTGATCAACTCACTCACTCACTCACTCACCCACTCACTCACTCACTCACTCACTCACTCACTCACTCACTCACTCACTCACTCACTCACTCACTCACTCACTCACTCACTCACTCACATCACTCACTCACTCACTCACTCACTCACTCACTCACTCACTCACTCACTCACTCACTCACTCACTAACTCACTCACTCACTCACTCACTCACTCACTCACTCACTCACTCACTCACTCACTCACTCACTCACTCACTCACTCACTCACTCACTCACTCACTCACTCACTCACTCACTCACTCACTCACTCACTCACTCACTCACTCACTAACTCACTCACTCACTCACTCACTCACTCACTCACTCACTCACTCACTCACTCACTCACTCACTCACTCACTCACTCACTCACTCACTCACTCACTCACTCACTCACTCACTCACTCACTCACTCACTCACTCACTCACTCACTCACTCACTCACTCACTCACTAACTCACTCACTCACTCACTCACTCACTCACACAATCAGTTAAACTTACCACGAGAACTGTTTGGGCTCCTCCTCAACTTTATAACGGTCTTGTCGGGCCTGATTATTAGCACAAATAGCCGACCAAATCTGTCCCATCCTGTTGCTGTGCCAAATCGACTATTGATGTCATAAATAAAATGCTAGAAAGTTATTAATGACTACTATTCAAAGTTTATGATCTGAAAATAATCTCCTAACAATGAATAATCGTTTGATTTATGCCTAAAAATAAATTTCTGTCCGTCGGGAGAAACATGTCTAGACCTAGAGGAAGTGGAAGATAATGAGCCAGCCTGGGAACGTGTCACAAACATTTATATTCTGAAAGACACAAATCACATTTTACTGTTCTTAAACGATTTAATTTGTTCCTGTATTATCTTATTCTGGTCTGTACTTTCTGTGACCAGTCAAAGATTTCCAATCTTTGATTCGATCATCAAGACGGGCCAGATCACCAACACTATGGCAGATAATGGCACATACAATCATGTACCTGGGACGGCACAAGTGTGTGTTGCCATGGCAATAGTTGTCACTACGGGTGTCCATGCCCTCGTGTGCCGCTATCTACATACTATTATGTACGTATACTTTTTGTATGTATCTACACATGGTGGTACATATTGCATGTACATTGCATGTAGGAGGTACATATTGAGCATATTTACATACATGCATGTCTGGCCCAGGATTAAACATATTTTTTAGTTACTAGACCATGTAAGCATCATGCATGCATATGAAAACTCGTACATGGGTTATTTTTGTAGTATTAAGTGACGTGATTGCCCTGCCCAGAGCAAACGCTACGTTTGACCCTTAATTTTATTGAGTTTTAGCTAATTCTGGTTTGTTATTTGCATATTAACTTCGTCTTACCGAGCACGCATGTGATAAATCTGCAATGTTTTTCGTCCCACTCCAAGAAAACTGTTACACCTGTTCATGACTGTACAATGGTACATAAGCAGGTGTTTTCACTTGTGATCTGTGCACTGACGGATGAGGGATCCGAAGGGATGGGAATCTTTCCAAAGAGAGAGAATTTATATGAATCCGGTTATTTCACCTACACCTTAGTAAACTAATTATACTTTTTGAAAACACCAAAGAGGGGCAATTCCACTTTTCCCTCCCCTTCTCGTCCGCTAGTGGATCTGTGACTAGATAATCGGCGGTATCCGGTTGTGGCGTGGAACTGGTCTGGCTCTTTAACTTTATGTTATATTCTGTGTTTATACCATATGTATGTAATGTGGTAGTAGTCATCCATGCTAGATTTTTTTTTCAAATCTGCTTGTGTGCGTGTATTTTACCCCGTTCGAGTGAAGTTTTCCTCTTCACGAATAGCTGTATTCCGCGATTAAGTTCCTATTCAGCAATTTACCCGCTCAGCTCTTGCTTCTCGATTATCTGATATTTTTAGAAAATATTATTAGAGTTTAACCCATGAACATGGCAGTAATGTTACGTTCTGAAAATTTCAACCTCAAGTAACGTCAAATATTGGTGTGTACAGTACATTTCCCCGTTCAAATTAAGTTTTACTAGTGCCAAGTCCCTTCTCGAATGTGTAGCTGTTTTTCGCAATTAAATATCTTCACAGCTTATATTTTTCTTTCGCATCTCGACTTTCTGATGTTTTTAGAAAATATTATTAGAGTTCAGCCCATGAACATGGCAGTAATATTAGTTTCTGGAAACGTCAATACCAAGTATTTTAACGTCAAATTTGTGTGTACTTTCCCCGTTCAAGTAACCTTTTACTAAGGCCAGGTATCTTTACGAATAGCTGTTTTCCGCAAATAAATTCAGTTTCTGAAAACGTCAATGCCAAGTAATGTCAAATTCACGTCAGTTTGTCACTGAGGAAACAAGTCGGGGGCCATTGAGACGGCGCATCTTGTTAAGCGACATGCCAGCGCCCGGATTCAGTGGCGGGTCGTAGATAAATTACACGACATAAAATACTTGAACATCCAACAAACTTTTTTATGAATGGTTAATACAAATGGTTGATAAAAATAAACAGTTCATTTTCGATCAGCTGAGATGTATAAATGAATCATTTTCCTAAATGAATCACTCTTGTTTTCTTCCAAACTGCTAATCGGACTTGATCGACTGTTGTAGAAACATAAACGTCGGAAATGAGTAAAGTTTTTTTCTAAGAATGACAGTCAGAACACTGTGGAACAGCCGGGGGATTTGAATTTGTGAACAAACTATATGTTGCGCTGGGGTATCACATGAGAGTACATCTAATAATAGTACCCACATTTGTACATAAGTATGTATGTACATATATGTACATACAAACGTACCGGCATTGTATGTACGCCATTCGGTTCGTTATCGGGTTTTCTGTTTTCACTGGCGGATGGAACTTTTTAAGTCAAGTTTATTTATTTTTTATTATACAAGTAAAATGTTTACCTAGAGTGCAGGTTACTCGAAATCTGTGACATTTTGTCTGCTGTTTTAGCCAATGATGTTTTAGCGTTGCTGTTGTTGTCCGACTGTGGTTCTCGTTGTTTCTTGTTCGCAACCAATTTGTGTCCAGCTGACTCTCTTTAACTGCCTGGGATATCCGTCGTTGGCCATGCAGGCATATGCCATCTAGAATAACAATGGTTATTTGTGATGCTACATATAACTAACTATGTAATATGTAATATATTCTTTCGAAAAATAGATACAGTAGTAGTGCGTTGCATTTTCATTTAACTTGTTTGAATTTGCTTATTCTAGGCTACAGAAACATGCATGCTCGTATTACTTTCTCAACGTGTGAATTTCGGCAACATTTTTTTACAATTTTATGGCCATAATATTCCTGTTGATAAAAAATGGCGAATGTTTTTTTGTCTCAGGTAGTTATGTTTGGACATAATATTATCATCCATTTCGATATCATAATTCTCCTCGTAATGCGAGATTCTTCATCAGCATATACAGGGTGGGCCAAAAAAAACGTGTCGCGTTTGAGCGGTTATTGTGAAAGTTATACAAACACTGTGAGATTGCGGTAAAAAGCATTCGATTAGACACACGTCGGCCTACAAAATGAGGTGCTACTATAGTTGAATCTTTCATTTCTTAATTGTTACATGCGATTATTGAAAAAACCATCGAATTTCACTTCGCGAAGTTCATAAGTGGTAAAACAGAATAAATATTCACAACCATTGCTCGGTCGTCAGTTTCTAAGCTTTGTTGTTTTTATATTCCAATAAAGTATTTTAGTTCTTAAATCTTTTGGTTTGTTTTGGAAAAAACATTTCTGTTTATAGTCAGCCATTGAGCAGTTACACGCGTGCATGCTGTCATTGCTTATGAAGGAGGCCGAACCGAACATACTTTTTTGCGTGATTAATTATGCATTTTTGAAAACACATTTAGCTCTTATTCTCTAGTATGGGATGGTGATGTGATCCAAACGAAACGCCGTGCAATAGTTTTGAATATGTATACAGTTTTACCATAAAATATGAATTTTTCGAGGTGAAATTCGGTGTTTTTTCAACAATCGCGTGTAACAATCAAGAAATGAGGGATTCAACTTTAGTATCACATCATTTTGTAGGCCAAAAAGTGTCTAATCGAATGCTTTTTACCGCAATATCACAGCGTTTGCATAACTTTCACAATAACCGCTCAAACGCGACACGTTTTTTTGGCCCACCCTGTATGTACATACGTCGCTGGCCTTCTTTCATTTTAGTTTTCTCTAATTACTATGTTGTATATCAACATGACCGCAATCAAATATACCATTCTCTATTGTATAGAATTCAAATTTGGGCCAATCAGTTATGTATTTTTTCACTAGTTGTTTTCATGACTCCGTATGAGGAATGATCTTATATATAAAAGCGTATTCAATTGTTCTTTTTTACACATTTCCGATCAGGATTCTGAATATTTAAAAGCATGTAAATATATTATAATACAAAAATTGTGTGCATTCAACTTTAGTCTTGTAATCAATAGAGCATGCTATACTATGGTCATTTTACGAGGAGAATTGAAATTACCCAGGAAAGGTTCTTTTACGTTATCGTTTAGAGGGCATTGACATGGAGCTTATGAAAGTATTTATATGTACATAGAAAAATAATGTCATGCTTGGTTGGCTATTTTGCTAGTCATGGTCTGATTGACTTCCTGTATGGTTATTTATACGTATCTACTCGAGTATATGTACATATAGTCGTTATACTTGCACAGGGCGTGACTTGTATCTGTAATTATGAACATGATAGATACACTACAGCTTGTTATATGCCTACCTAAGATACATTGAAAATACTCCAAAAAAATTAATATCGTGATTTGTCATTTTGTTTTTTCAAATCTAAAATGAGATTTTTTTTAATTAGAGTTATTTAGGATTCGGAGAGTTTTTTGTTTTTTTTTCAAATTGTTCTTTTCGATCAAAAGTTAACTGTTGAAAACTGGTGAAATATTCTGTTTTATAGATTTTGAATACCCAATTTAACTTGATACACCCGCGCGTGTTCTGCATCCAACCGAAGAATGTCGGGTTCACCGATGGTTGAAGAAATCCCGCCGTCGGGATCGAATATACACGAAGCGCATCACGACCCGAAAGAATGTCTCAAGATGAAGCCGAAAAAATCTATTTTGAAGCACGAAACAAGCTTCGATGACCACAAAGGTGCTGTACCTCATCATCCTGTTCCCATGGAAGCCGACCCACACCGGTTAGTAGTCGATGTCCACTTATCAACCTAGTAAGTTGTAAAGTGTTAAAAAAATACACAACACAATCATTCTTTTAATTCAACTTCGTTTATACTTCCTTGGTTAGTAGTAGTCGATGTCCACTTATCAACCTAGTAAGTTGTAAAGTGTTCAAAAAGTACGCAATCATTCTTTCCCAAGCTCTATACTTTCATAAGCTCTATATTTTCAGACGTGCCTCAATCAAACAAGCAAACTTCGATGAAATGAATATTTTGGCAACGCACCATCCGCCGGGCAAAGATTATGGTCACATGAAAATTGATGTTAGTAAGATACCAAGTACGTAAACTAACATTCATAGTTGTTACCAACCAACACCCACACTTTTAATCATCCAATGACTGAAAACGGCCATTTATCTACACTGATTAGTCTTTAGCTTCAGCTCGGTAGATTGCGTTCGTACAAAGATTTTACTAAACTTCACTGACTTGCTATACTGAAGATTCGTAAAAATGTACGATTAGCTTCTGCTACTTATTTAGGAACCCAAAACACCATACAGTTATCAAGATGGCAATTCAAGTGGGGATGAGGAAGAGCGAGCCCGAAAGTCCGTGCGTCGGGTATCTCTGGGCAAAGACACTTCTAAAGACACCTCATTAGCCAACCAAGTAGCTGCCAGGTTCGTTATGCAGCAGGGAGATCGAAGTTCAAGAATGAAGATTAAATAGATAATTGTGAAGTGCTATTAAGCGCCTAATTTTTTCATTAATTGAGACTTATAATGTAATGCAAAATGAGAGTTAAACCAGTCAAGTACTAAATATTACAGTTTTTTCACGGCTCGCATATTGTCGATGCATCTTTGATGGGTTATTTGTTGTATACTAACACGAACTACCGTGTTACTATCGTATTATGATACAAATAATAATTTTATATAAATGTCAATTATTTTAACAAGTTTGTTCAGGCTCCCTGAAAACGGGTTAGTCGCAATTAGGGTATTATGCGTTTTGTATCATTCCATTGCATTGTGAAGATAGAACCATTTTATTGGGAGCACATTTTGCGCGCAGTTTTTTTTGGCTGACATATCAATGTGATGTCCTTACACATGTATGTTATCCCATGTACAATGTACGTGTCAATGTTTTTATTATAAAAAGATAGAAGAACACGCGTTTTTTGGTTAAGGTATGTTTTCTCCTTTCTGAATTCTGCTGGGCAAACAAGTAAGTTTTCTCAATGTATTGTAATGTAATTATAAAGAAGAACGCCTTTAGCTTTTTTTCACAATATGAGTCTTGAAATCTCGAAAGGATTTATTCAGGAAGGAATCACTATATATTAAAAAAAAACGCGTATTCTGTGATTGATGATTCGGGCCGCGTTGCTGCACGACTGTTCCTTGTAATACCAATAAGTCCCTGTTGTTCATGAATGCCCACGATTCATTTATGTCGTTTTTCAGTTCAATGATTGAACGCGTATTAGAAATCCTCTTTCACATGCTTACCAAATACTTTTTTTAGAAATTTTCAGAGGTTTCATCAAAGATTATCCCTGAGGTCCCTAGAGCGTCTGTAAAACGATAGACAACGTCAAAATGACGATGTGCCAACACATAATTTACTCTAAGATCGGTCCATCATATAAAGATTTTCAGTACACGTGTTAGGTCAAAAAGCCAAAGAAATTACGAAACGTTATATGTTTTATGAAGACACAATTGAAAATAAGGCACAATTTTTTGGTAAGCATGCATCCTTATGTACTTATGTTACGTCAAATGGAATTTTATTGTTGTACATGCGTAGAAAGGAGATATTTTCTGTTGTATTCTACAGAGTTTTACAAAATAGCGTGATGCGAGATAAGTTTGGGACTTGGTTATGTACCGGGCCAGGACTACAACATTTCTTAATATTTTTTACACCTTTTTAGAATAGCGGCTGGTTCGCATGTGCCACGGGCTTTGGAGATGAACGAGGAAGAGGACGAAGACGACGATGAGTTCAAGCATGAAACGCCCGAAGAGAGAGGTGGGTAGTTTTATTTATGCAAAACGTAACGTAAATCAAAAAATTTAACGCATAGTTTTTATGTCGATTCTAATTTCGATGTACTCAAAAACAAATATGCATGTAATAGAAATTTTCTGTGTAAAATTAGCATGTTCCCCACAAAACTATTCAGCACCAAAAAATTGAAGTTATTCACGTTGGAAGCAAAGATTGTATTTTGCATAGAATATACTGTTTCTTTTGTTGTTTGTTAATCAACTTACACTAATCATTCAAACTTTCAGCCCATCGCATCGAATTTGAAAAGAAGCGCAAAATGCACTACAACGAGGGTCTGGCCATGCTGCGCGCCAAGGAGCTGCTCAAGAAGGACATGGAGGAAATTGAGAAGCTGGAGGAACAGGAATCTGACCAGCCCGCTCCTGTTGTTGTTACTGATTCTACGGACGGCGTGGCCGAGAAAATGGAATCATAAAACACGGTTTTGCTGTACTTCTTCACAGGGGCGGGCCGCTGGGGGGGGGTTGGGGTGGGTTACCCCCTTCCACTTTTCAGGGTCGGCGGGTAGCCTACCCCTCCCCCCTAGACAAAAATTTAGGTCGCCTACCCCCTCCCCCCCCTACTCGAAATTTTTGAGAAAATCGGCCTCAAAACCTCGATTTTGAGGCTCATTTTTCAAAAAATTTTGGCTGTGAGATTTTTTTCGAACAAACACGTTTTCTGGGTCAATTTTATTGGTTAAAACCTAAAAAACCGGTAAATGTGATGTTTATACCCTATAATAGAAGATTTTTTAGCAAAACGAACAAAAAACGAAGCTTTTTTGCGAAAAAATCTTTTTCCTACCCTTCCTACCCGACCTTACCCCTCTCACTTTTCGGACAGGGCGGGTAGGACGGGGTTTTCGGTCGGCTACCCCCCCCCCCCACCCCCTGCAAAACGCCAAAAAACCCGGCCCACCCCTGCTTCTTCATCTTATTGCCAGATTCGTGATTATTACAAGTGAATATATATAGTGACGGTTTTCTTAGAGATTTTATAACTAAAACTAAAGATTGTGATTGTCCACTTTTTGAGCTCGAATTAGATTGAATGCGCTTTGCTAACGTTGGTTAACCTACAACATCATTCAATGAGTTCAGCGTTCTCTGGCTGTTAGCAGTTAGTAAATGTAGCTTCGAATCTGGAGATATTGTATAATTGCCCACTCATGATTATGTAATGATTATTTGTTGCTACTTTTCAGTCCTTAATTAAACCGGTTATGTTTTTTATACTTATCTTGCAATATACTATCAAATCGAATGTTAAGCGCCACCCGAAACCAAAAATCTTCAATGGTCTTTATACTGTCCCGTTGTTTTTTGATAATTCGATCTGTTATTTTACTTGTGCCCAAGAAAATCGCAATGCATTTTGTGTACTTTTCAGTCACTCGTTTAGATATAAGGACTTGGACTGTTGTAGTGAAATTACAGTTGCAGTTTTCAAATCTCAAGTTACAACAACAAACTTAACAAAATGCATTGGGTATCATCATTTAATTACTACATTTACTCTCATCTCAGCTATTATTTTGATTTGTTTTCAATTGACTTCCAACACGTCGGTTTTCAATATTTGAAGACAATCCGAGTTCACCATTCATATTTTCCTGATGTAATAATTAACCCCGTCACCAGTCTGCCACCGGTAGTTTATTAGTCAATTCGACCTTTACATTTCACTATTACATTTTTTCGTTTTTTTATCACACTCACACATGTTGATATATTAGAGATATTATACTTTGAATGCGCACGTCTCTGCAAAAAGGAAGTTAGTGTAATGTTGTGGATGTCATGCTGTTAATAAATTAGCAGTTTCAAAATCATTAATTGTGAGATAAAATAGAACTGAAAAATGATATGGCTGAGCCACAGTTTTACGGCATGTTTTCGGATCACTTGGAAAAGATGATTTTCATTAAATATTGTATAAGACTAAGATAACATCATGATAAATTTCGGTAGAAAAAATTAACCGTGAAGCTGACTACTTGCAAAATACTCCATTGATTAATTATAATTGCTTTACGGTGTCACCGAGTTCAATATCACTACCATTATGTTTTTATTTTATTCTTCTCATTTGAGCTGCAACTAAAAATAATCAAATCTGCTGGTGTATTATTCAGGATTTTTTAAAACAACCACCAGGTTTGAGAGGCTCCTCATTTACTGGTATTATAGCTACCGATTTACTAGCAAGAGTACATTTTGTGAACTAAACAATGAATTACTGGTGATTTGATAACATAAAAATAGTTACAATCATTTCACTCAAATGAATTGTCGCCTTTGAGTTCTGTTACTGTATGCTAACCTTGGATGTTGTAATGAAAACAACTAAAATGTATGGTGTAAAAATACTATTTTACACCTAATAAAATTCAAATGTTCCAGCATGTTATCTTTCCAACAGTGTATTTATTTTAATAAAGATAAATTCAAAATTGCAATAGTTTTTTTTTATTTTGTGAAAGATCATAAAAAAATACTAATGTTAAAAAAGAAACAAACGCTGATATTATCTTGGTATAAATAGCTGCTAGCTGAAATTTTATAAAAAAACGGTCAAAAAAACGGCTAGAATAAAAAAAAACTGAGATACTGAAGGTAAACATCAGATAACCACGGCAGATCTCGCAAGTGACAATGGTTTTAGCCGTATTCAATTACTACAAACTCACAGCACAGCACGTAAGTTTGTTGTTACCAGGGACAATGTCGTAACAACACGAAGCAAAGGTGAGTTTTGAGTCATCGTTTTCACACTGTAATTTTTTTCAGCTTGATATAAAAAAATACATTCACGGTTAAGTTAGGTTCAGACAATTCATGTGAATAACGCATATACCAAAAGGTTTTGGCTAGTGGTGCAGTATAATATAGTCGATAATGAATTACTGTTCCTAAAAGATGCGTGAATTCTCGATAAACAACCTTATGTTTTAGGGTGGCAGATTTTTTGTCGATGAACATTTCGTCTTTACAGGAAAGAAAAATCACTTATCCGACGATATCTTCATTGACAAAAATTCTGCCACCCAAAACATCAGGTTGTTTATCGAGAAATCACGCAGCTTTTTGGAACAGTAATTCAATTTCGACTATATGGAAAGTTGCACCAATGGAAGAGCGGTACCAAAATGAAATGTTGTTGATGGCCTGACCACACATCTGTAAGCCGTTCCGGTTCAGACCAGAGACAGCCCTCAGCTACATCAGATCGGCAAATTGTTGTTGATTATTGAATTTTATGCAAATGACTAAGTTGGTGTCAGCTCGATTCGTAATAATGCCATCGTTTATCTGCCAGTTTCTGAAAAAACCGCGTTGTCTGAAAAAATATAACTTCCGTTTATAGTGGAGATGGTTCACATTCACACACCAACGCATCGTACTTAAAGTATACGCAACCAAATTAGCGTTAAACAAACAAAACAGCGAGTTTGTTTCAGAGATTGTACTCGCAGGCAGATGTTTATATTTGGACCACATTGAGAGCAAAATGACGTCGGGAGCATTTTTACGAGAGAAAACTGGAGATATTTATGACAGTCTGTCACATAAACAGTGGCCGTCGTGTAGGAGTAATTAACTCTTTAAGAAAAATACAAAAATAGATCAAAATTGTTTTTGGTAAGTAAATTTTTAAGACTAATGTTCTTACTGGAAATTGATTTATGGGTAATTAAAGTTTTTCATTTTTTCTCTCTTTTTCAGTAATCTCCCCATCGTTTGATTTTCCAGAAAGAAGTCACATTCACAGGTGCAAAATCAGTTTCCCGTTGAGTCCTGATTGAATGTGAGGACTGTGGGACATTCTCACGATATTCGTCTCACTGCGAAACTAAAATAGTATTTTTATAAAAGTACAAGTTTGTAAAACATTCGACAACTCCTCTTTTTGGAAGAAGGTGAGATTGTTTTCTTGTCCAAATGTGTGCACATACAAACACCACAACATGCATATACGTATACATATGTATATGGTAGTACATATAACATTGGCCAAGTACCATTACAGCCATGGGCCAACGCCCGACACGTGGCCATAAAGGCTGCGGTTCCGAATTCTGACGTGATGTGTCTTGACGTAATAAAAATCGTCTGCAATTCCCCGGCGGATTATAGGGGTTGAAAACTGGCGAACCTCTTAATGTTCGGGAAGTATTTCGTTTTTTGGCTAGATTTTCTTTGGAAGGAAAAACCCGAAACACCGAATTGGGGTTATTTTCTCTTTTTTAAGGAAAATCATTTATGTTTTTAAAATCATCATTCACAGCAACCCCAACTTTGGTGTGGACAGTTGGCATTATGCTGCAATTTGTTTGTCCGACGGCTGAAAATAACAAAAATGTGGGGACCAACAATAACCAACAATGCGTTGTATTCACATGAATGGATGGTTGAAAAGTAGTCAGATTTCAAAAAAGATTTACCTGTATTATTAAATTCAAAGTTGGTCAACCTGCGGGTAATTGAATGGAAAAGCTGTTCAACTCGGCTAGGTTTCACTGAACACCCAAGATAAACGTTTTACCATCTTAACCAGAAACTCGATATTATCCGGATCTGTTCCCATCTTTGTTTCTTGTTAGATATTTCATACCACGAACGTGTTGGATCAAAAAGGGAGATAATCTTAATGACACTGCTAATCCGCTCCTGAACGAATGAGGTGGTTCAGAAGAACTGCCAAAGTGTAAGTTCGCTGGCCACTACTCTTCATCGGGCATTTTTACAGCTGATGTAGGAACCACTGGCGGACGAGTCAATCCTCCAAAGGGAGGGGAATTTCATCAAAGAAGAGGGGAATTAGCAGTTTCTAGGTCATTTTAAGGAACAAATTCTACTTCTTAAAACTGCCGAAGATGGGAAAATTCCACTTATTCGTTCTTTCCTCGTTCGCTAGCGTTATGTTGGAACTAAAGAATATGTACGCTGGCTACGGGTAATGGGGTTGTGTTTAGGCAAAAGAACACAAACAACTGGACCTTATAGATTATTTTCTATGATATATAGTCGATTATGATGAACGTTTCCCAATTTGTCGCGGATTAATCTACCAGCCGCACTAATAACTCCTAAATGTCCCTTTCGTAGTAAAAATATGCGGACTAAAGATTTACAAAAAAAAATTAAGAGCAAAAGTAAAAAAAAAGTTCAAAAACTTATTCTTCAAAACATTCAAACACGACGAGACAGAACTAGAGTACAATTTCATGTGTTTGTACGTACAATTCTGTACACCTTTTTGAAAAGGTTTATCATAACATACCCGATAATACTCAAAATACAATAGTTGGTATGGCAACTGCTCACAAACATCTGAACTTTATAGGTTATCTTCTAAGACATACTCAAAATGGTCGGTATGCCGACGTACATACAAAGTTCACGAAATGTCTACGTTTGATCCATCGCTTCCATTCTTGAATAGGAGCCCTCGAAGATTTATTTGGTCCCATTTCCTGAATTAAGTTTATGATTCAGTCACCACGATTCAGCCAGGTCACCAAACGTTCCGAACTCAATGGGGGGAAAACTTGAGCACACCATTGGCTTTAACGATCTCGATATTTATTGCCATGTTGACTAAAAATGCAGCAGTACAGAATTATGTGAAATGAGGGTCACGGGTGCAAACAAAGTTAAAGGCCGTATGTCGTTTCTGCAAGCAAAAATATTGCCCATAACGTCTGATAATGAAACATCACTAGCCTCAACTCAACTCGGCTGACACCATAGTTTAACACTGTGTAGCATGGGGTGATGATGATTGATGTGCGTGTTACTGTTAACACTGATTGTCCGATGTTTCATTATTAGACGTTTTGGGCAATGTTTTGCTTGCAGAAACAACCTACGGGCTTTATGCCAGACGTAATGAAATGATGCAGATTATGATGGAGCCAACGGTGAATGAATACACTGAGAGATACATAGCAAACACAACCAGTGGTAAATCCCCCGTTAAAGCATGTAGAAGCTTTTCCGAAAATACTGACTATTATATTATTTTCAAAGTTTATGTATTTCTATGAAAACTGGGAACTTTTACACACAGAGAATAAGTTACAGTACAGAGAATTTAGTACAGGTTGTGTTCGTTACAATGATGCTAAATACAAGATATATAAACTTCGGGTTCGCAACTGGTCAGGAAATAGAATCATGTTTGTAACATAATAGTTCGAGACTAAAAATTCACCAGAAGTAGATTTATTCATTCAACTCACACCAATTTATCGCAATGTGACGAGGTTTTAGGCTCTGTGCTTTAGTATAAATGCCAAAAATACATACATACCTTTAGTCTGAAAGAAATGTTGACAATTACAAAACGGTTATTGAAAATAAATCGAAAAAATTAATACTACACATAAAAAACTAGATTGAGACAAAGATGCTTTGTCGAACAAAGAATCGGAATACAATCACACAAAACACGAATGAAACATAAACACACAAAAAACCGGGATTGGAAAAAAATATTAATTTTTTGCAAGTTATGTTGAAACTGTCGAATAGGCTCTAACTTACATACATATAGATGACTTAGAGAATTTTATCGGTAATTGATTGTGTTATATAAAACTAGAACAAAGAAGAAACAAATCACTGAAAAACATGATGGAAACCAGCATATGGAAACTTCTTGAACCAAATACTGAACTTAACATTCAAAATTTAAATTCAACGAAAAATATATTAAATAATAGAGCGAGGATTGATACTTGGAATAAGTATGTAAAATAACATAACACCTTACAACACCGGTGTCATACTGTATATTATTTGGGCCGTGTCAAGTCCTAACTTTATTAGATTATAAATATCGTTACATGTTGAACATCATTAAATTTATCCATTGGCGATTAGGTTTGGAATTCACAATCCTTATTCGAACAGAAAAATACTCGACACTCAAGTCGTGTTGTCCAACTTTTTATGTATAAGAGACATAATCAAAACACTCTGGATCGGTCTTGTCAGATACATCTACAAAATATCGTTATTATACAGTGTCATAATTTATGAGACGTTGTTAATCGAAATGCATCACTCGTTCATTTATTGAAAGTTACACCATCGATTATAATTAGAGACCACAACAAAAACTATATATCCTATATTCTAATTTACTCCAGTTTTATATTTATTAGTGAGACAACACGGCTAGTGCCTCAGATTGGCTGTTTTGATCGATGCCAGTTTGGCAGCGTTTTCCTCTGGAGTCAAAGCCATACCGAACGCGAAATCTTCGAATGCAATGCCGGCTGACATTTTGATGAAACCTGGAGTGAAAATGCCTATAAATAGCAGACGGGGACTCAGAAGTAGGCACTGACTTGACTGAACGACATGACATCCATCACCATCATTTTAATTGCCCGACTGATTGACAGACTTAAGTGCATGCAAAGTACACGCTTTGTAAAATAATTGACTGACTACTTTTGATTTCAATGACGTTAGATGGTCCAGTAAATTGTCTATGATTTATTTAAAAGTACAGTGTTCCATTACAAGATGGAGTAACCGTTTTCGCCAACGAATCTGCCGAATGAGTCGGCCATGAGCCAGTACTCTTCGTTGTTCTCGACACCCCAGCCTATCAGCTTAATGCTGTGGGGAGCCAGCCATTTCCCGGCTATGTGCTTGTAAACACCTGAAATCATCACACAATCACTCACTTATTCACTCACTCACTCACTCACTCACTCACTCACTCACTCACTCACTCACTCACTCACTCACTCACTCACTCACTCACTCACTCACTCACTCACTCACTCACTCACTCACTCACTCACTCACTCACTCACTCACTCACTCACTCACTCACTCACTCACTCACTCACTCACTCACTCACTCACTCACTCACTCACTCACTCACTCACTCACTCACTCACTCACTCACTCACTCACTCACTCACTCACTCACTCACTCACTCACTCACTCACTCACTCACTCACTCACTCACTCACTCACTCACTCACTCACTCACTCACTCACTCACTCACTCACTCACTCACTCACTCACTCACTCACTCACTCATTCACTCACTCATTCACTCACTCACTCACTCATTCACTCACTCACTGACTCACTCATTCATTCACTCACTCACTCATTCACTCACTCACTCACTCACCAGACGAGTAGTGTTGCATGTCTTCAAAAATGGATATACCCACAACGATCGGACCGTTTCGCATAATCTCGCGTTTGATGAAATTGCGCGTTTCTGTATTTGAATCAAAATTTTAAAGACTCAACATTAAATCTATATATCAAGTTCGGATAAAGTGTTCTGAACTGGATAGAACGTATTTATGCATTCTTATTTATGTAGTATCAGTTACGTTTCAAAGTTTCAGTATCCATTTGTAACATTCACGAATTTTTTGTTAACGCTCACTGCTTTACGTCTTTAACTTTTTGATGATCCACTGTCATACAGCTGTCCCATAGTGGCTCGAGTCGATTCAGACGGTAGTCTGTCAAACAGGAACCATGCGCCTGTAATGTAACCAAACCTGATCATAGAACTCACTCACTAACTCAATGAATGTCAACCAAAATAACAGACGCGTTAATACCACTTTTTATGTACCAACCGAAGTTCTTGTCTTCCTGATAAGTTTTATCGTATGATGGATGGCATTTTTTACTGCACACAGGTTGTTTTCTGTACGTTTTTAGTGGACACGGATGTCCGCAGTTGCTGCCAATTGTGTAAGGCATACAACCCTGGGCACTGCCGTACACACCACCTGAAGTTACACATGTTGTTATTACTAGACTCGAATATTAACTTTTTACCAGTGTGAAATCATGATGCGTGTACGTTGAGTTTTGCGAACAAAATAAGGTAAGACCCACCTTTTTTTAGTTCATACTATATGATTTTATTAAATATGATAAATACTTGTTGAAATAGCACCAAAAATGCCAACCGGACACGACACCTACAGTAATCCACTGCAGGAATGCATTCATCGACGTCCCGCCGTCGCACCTGAAACATCAGTTTTATCGACGACTGACTGACTGACTGACTGACTGACTGACTGACTGACTGACTGACTGACTGACTGACTGACTGACTGACTGACTGACTGACTGACTGACTGACTGACTGACTGACTGACTGACTGACTGACTGACTGATGCTGACTGACTGACTGACTGACTGACTGACTGACTGACTGACTGACTGACTGACTGACTGACTGACTGACTGACTGACTGACTGACTGACTGACTGACTGACTGACTGACTGACTGACTGACTGACTGACTGACTGACTGACTGACTGACTGACTGAATGACTGACTGACTGACTGACTGACTGACTGACTGACTGACTGACTGACTGACTGACTGACTGACTGACTGACTGACTGACTGACTGACTGACTGACTGACTGACTGACTGACTGACTGACTGACTGACTGACTGACTGACTGACTGACTGACTGACTGACTGACTGACTGACTGACTGACTGACTGACTGACTGACTGACTGGACTGACTGACTGACTGACTGACTGACTGACTGACTGACTGACTGACTGACTGACTGACTGACTGACTGACTGACTGACTGACTGACTGACTGACTGACTGACTGACTGACTGACTGACTGACTGACTGACTGACTGACTGACTGACTGACTGACTGACTGACTGACTGACTGACTGACTGACTGACTGACTGACTGACTGACTGACTGACTGACTGACTGACTGACTGACTGACTGACTGACTGACTGACTGACTGACTGACTGACTGACTGACTGACTGACTGACTGACTGACTGAGTGACTGAGTGACTGACTGACTGACTGACTGACTGACTGACTGACTGACTGACTGACTGACTGACTGACTGACTGACTGACTGACTGACTGACTGAGTGACTGAGTGACTGACTGACTGACTGACTGACCTGTGTAACTCACCCGTTATCAATCTCCACATCCGGACATATATGGCAACATGCGATCAGATCTTCGGGAGATATCAGTGGCTGGTGGCGTCCTTTTGACTTGATGCAGGTTCGATCTGACATCACTGTTGCACTGGACACAGCCTAAGCATCAGTGAGTGATTTAGTG
>OZ038444.1:10119758-10198829 GCA_964036265.1 Daptonema setosum | reverse complement strand
AGTGAGTGAGTGAGTGAGTGAGTGAGTGAGTGAGTGAGTGAGTGAGTGAGTGAGTGAGTGAGTGAGTGAGTGAGTGAGTGAGTGAGTGAGTGATAAAAATATTTGGGAAAAATGATACACTAAAATGCGGACAAAATGATATTTTGTCTGATAAAATTAGGCACGAAACTGATGACTTTGAATGATACTGGTTCCCACCCAGAGTCCAAGACCAACCCAACAAGCACCGCAGTTTCCCTGATCGAAAATGTTGTGCAGTGTCCAACAAAAAGGCCACTTCTTGCGTGAATCAAAATTCTGTGGCACCGTTGTGTTGTCGTTGAGTGCGAGGGTGATGTAGTCCTCTGGTAGGTTGGCGTGCGAGTCTGTCTGCAGTGCTGATCAGTCAGTCAACCAGTCAGTCAGTCAGTCTGTCTGTCAACGAATCAGTCAGTTAGTCTGTCAACCAGTCAGTCAGTAAATCCAAGTCAGTCAGTCATTTACCCACTCACCATGATCCCTCGTTGCAGTTGGTAAGCTTCACCATAATCATAGTCAAAATGTGGTTCGGATTCGGTCGGTTTCGGAGTGGTCTGCATAAAGTTAAGTCAACATCAACAACAACAACAACAACAACAACAACAACCACAACAACTACAACAACAACAACAACAACAACAACAACAACAACAACAACAACAACAACAACATCAACAAAAACAACAACAACAACAACAACAACAACAACAACAACAACAACAACAACAACAACAACAACAACAACAACAACAACAACAACAACAACAACAACAACAACAACAACAACAACAACAACAACAACAACAACAACAACAACAACAACAACAACAACAACAACAACAACAACAACAACAACAACAACAACAACAACAACAACAACAACAACAACAACAACAACAACAACAACAACAACAACAACAACAACAACAACAACAACAACAACAACAACAACAACAACAACAACAACAACAACAACAACAACAACAACAACAACAACAACAACAACAACAACAACAACAACAACAACAACAACAACAACAACAACAACAACAACAACAACAACAACAACAACAACAACAACAACAACAACAACAACAACAACAACAACAACAACAACAACAACAACAACAACAACAACAACAACAACAACAACAACAACAACAACAACAACAACAACAACAACAACAACGACAACAACAACAACAACTAACAGTAGCTTCTCGGTCTCTGACCATGGTGTTTGATTTTCGTTTTGGTTTCGGAGTTGTAGGCTGGTTGATATCGATTGGGAAAAACTCTGATGCAGATGGGTTGTATTTGGCCTGCAAATCAGTTCCTCTTCAAATAATTCAATCAAACCAATTGATATTTACACAACGACGTTCATAATGCCAGGTAAATTTTAGTTTATTGAAACATGTTCCAACATCGGTTTCAAAAACATCAAACCTTCCACGTTGCGGCCGGATTATTATTGACTTCATCAACGAGTTTTCTGTGGTATTCTTCGGTGTGCCACTGCGCCGTCCAGGCTGATAAGTCGATATTGTCAGAGGTAGTCTTGGACAGCAGCGATTCCTGCATCTGCCAGATCAGAATCGAGCTGAGCGTGCCAATCAGAATGGCGATAATGAGTCCCGTCCAGCCAATCAGCGCGCAGCAACGCCAAGGCGTCTTATCGTTTGGTTCCATGCTGGCGTGTTGTAGCACAACCTGATGTTTCACGTCTGCGCGTGTTGCGTGTTCTAGCAGGACCCGATGTTTCAAATATAATGTTTCACGTCTGCGCGTGTGTCCTTCTCAGAGGAATTTGACGTGAAACTCGTATAATATGTGAGGCAATCGGTATTGTATTATATTTTGACGATTAATTTCAATAATGGTTATTATTCGGTGTTACTGAGTTTGCAACTGATTAATGAGGAGACCAATGTTAGCAGTGATTGATTAAAGTTTTACCGAAATGTAATAATGTTGATCAAATTCGCTGTGATGTCGCGGACCGGGAAGTTGGAATGGCGTGCTCAAGTCGGATACACGCAAACGACTAGTCCCATTAGCTGATACTCTGCAAATGCTCTGCTTGTTATCTCAAATGCATATAACCGACCGATTCGGCAAAATACAGTCAGGTTGACTTTGGTTCAACTCCAAACTAATGACAACAAACAAGGTATTTCCATTCCAATTCTTTTTATAGTTACGCAATGAATATTGGTTCAGCCTTCATCCATACAAGAACGATCAACCGTATAACAAAGTTAGCCACGCATCCACCCATCCATACAGCCTTATAACGGCCGCACACCCGACAATCAGACCCGGTAATTCCATCCGATTCCCATTCATCCATGAAACGAAACGAAACGAAACGAAACGAAACGAAACGAAACGAAACACACTCCGTCCGTGCCGCCGCACACAACTTTATTTATTGGATGGCTCATTGCGCACACTGACTTACACTTATACCAATATCATATTATGCCAGTCCTTAATCTTCACTTACACTTATACCCATGACATAGCGTGCCAGTACTATACCTACACTTACACTTATAACCATAACACAACTCACCAGTACTATACCACCACTTACACTTACACCCATAACATAGCGCGCCATTTCTATATCTACACTTACACTTATACCCATAACATAGCATGCCAATACTATACCTACACTTACACTTATACCCATAATATAGCGTGCCAGTACTATACCTAAATTTACCTATGTATAATAACACGAACTAATGTTTTTTTTGTGTAACAATGAAAAAATTCCCAGGGTCCGTTCACAATCAAGCTACTGTATACCATACCATATGTGTAGCTAATCATCGGATGTCGCAGTGTATGGCTGTTGTTAAAAAGTGCATGCTACTTTTTGGGTCATAAGTTTCAAAACCGAACCTTTTCCCAACTTTTTCAAAAACTTTTGTTTATACTTGCACTTCAGTCTACAACTACATACAAAACAATCCTAGTTTTCTGACCCACCAGGTATATTGCAAGTAAGCAAGACATTTCTAGGCATCACAAGTGCGACCCCTAGCGGACGAGAAGGGGAGAGGAAAGTGGAATTCCCCCTCTTTGGCCAGTTGAAAAAGTGGAGTTTGTTGAGGTGTGTAGGTAAAACGAAAAAAAACTGTTGGTTCCGCTTTTTGAAAAAATTCCAATCCCTTTGGGGGTTTCGATCGTCCGCCAGTGGTTGCGATTGATCGGAAGTGTACCATTTTCTTGGCAACCTCCGTGGAATACTGATGATGTGGAGACTATCGTGATAAAAAAAACAAGTATTTTATATTTTCAATGAAATCAAAAACATGTTAACTTGAACTAAAAGTTCAAATAAACCAAGTACAGTATGTTCACTCTAGTTCACTGTAGTATTTTATCATTGTTCAGTCTCTCTCTCTTTCTTATTCGTAATCGTAAAGCGAAACCATGCTACGAAACTGAACTATCAAAATTCTGCTACATTATTTTTATATTACTTAACCTTAAAAACCAAAGATAAGACAACTTCCATATGAAAATGAGAGAAATTTGGTAGTTGTACACAATTCTAGCTATCCTCATGGCAGGACGTAACAGTTTTTATCCTGAGGTTGCCGGGAGCGGTAAAGTTGGCTGACGGCAGTCATAACAACTATGTAGAAGTTTGGAACTACAGAATAATCGGATATGAAGTGGGGGGGGGGGGGTTGAGGTGTTCAGTATGGTACAAGCCATGGATGCGTCAATCGACTACAGTCACACGTCATGACGTAATCGATAAACATTCGGCTGAGACAACCTTATAAAAAGTGGAATGGCTGGTTTATTGACTTAATCAAAATTACTTCACTATAGCTAATGAGAATTTTTCGTTTCGGAAAGTTTTTCCACGCGCAGATTGAATAAAAAACTGATTTTGGCACCGTTGAAACTGTCGAAAACAATTATTTTTTCACATGACTTTTGGATAACAAACGAACGTTGCGTTTACTTCAACCCGTCATGTGATTTTCATTGAATAAAAAAACAGCCACTACTCGTAAGTAACATGATAATGAAAACAAGAACTCAAGTACGCTAGAATTTAATTAAGACAACCCAAAAAACAACGAACAACAACAACAACAACAACAAAAACAAAAACAAAAAATGAAAACGAGTTTTGATAACACGATATCTTTACCAAGCTATAGTTCGCAAGTTCACTAGTTAGGGTACCTGGTCTATTCGATGAACTACATGTTATGCTCTAAATGGTGGGAGGACAAACAGTGACACAAGTTAGAGAGCACATCTCGAAGATCAAATTGTGGAGCAGACCTGAAAACATGCTATATTTTTGAGAAAAAACACAGTCTTATGACGTAACCTAGTATAAACAATGGGAAAATGATTGAATTTCTTGTGACCCCGTCGACTTTCACAACTGCTCACGGGCCAGATTATAATGTTTCTTGACGCACGCCCTCTTTTTCAGCGCAGGTCAGAATTTCGTGGATGCTGAATATTCTCCCTACAGCATTGGTATGTTTTTGAGAGTATGAAAATGAAGAAAAAAGTTTCATCCCTCATCGCTTCTCACAAATTTCATTTTTGAAAGAAAAAACTGAAAACACGAAATATCTACTAAGAATCTACATGTATACCTTTGCACTTGCAAAATTTTAGGTTCTAAACGCATGGAAAAGGACTGAAAATGCCAGACATTTGCTTCAATCTTTTAATCACTCGGGAAAGCGGGAATGGAAAACATTAAAATCAGGAACCGAAAATTTTAAAGGGCAATCGTTTACGGTGCGAACGCTGGATCTTTACATACGTACACATCCTACAAATCACGGGATCATAGACATGCCGAATAAAGGCGTTTAGTCGCTTATAAACGACCTACATAAATTGACCAGCACCTATTAGTTGAGTGATATTTGCTCGCTTGACCCTTTAAATACGCACATAAACAATCAGTTTGCGGAGGACGGACTTTTAATGATTTGTTTTGAACCAGTGTGCCTTTATGCGGCCCGGCTATATTGGTCTGTTGGGACTTGGAAGTCGTCTGGTGTTCAGGAATTAGTAAGAATATTGAAAGCTAATGAGAAATTTGACAAATGTTGCTTTTAAAATTTTCAAATCGTGTTCAAAACAAGCGTATATTCTCATATATGAATGACTAGATGAGAGGAGAAAAACCTGTTTGCATAAGGTTCAACAGTTGAATAGCAATCAGCAAAAACACGAACCCAACTCGGTTTTTTTTTCAACGAACATGAATACAGCCGGGGTAAGGTTTTGAAATAATCACGATTGAGAAACAAACAAAAGGAAACACCATGAACTGTGAGCAAAGGTTCTGCCAAATTTTGCTACTTATTGTACATACGTTCTATGAATCAAAAGGATCTGAACTGGCTATCGGGACGTGATACCAAGTTGACCATCGAAGGCTATCAAGCAGGTTTATCCAACGGACCATGGCAGATGGTGAGCTACATGACAAACGACTTGGTGTTCTGTACTCCCTGTAGGCCGGTGGCTGCAAACCCATCCATGCAACAAACATGTTACAAATATACCGTGTATTTCTGCCAGAGTGATTACCTTTAAAATAACTATATTATAGTCTGATGAGGGTTTCTTGTTATCGGAATTTATTTTTACGAATCCATTACGCACACAACAATGAATTAAGTATGTTTTCTAAATGTTAGTGAATGAAAAAGTTCTCGAAAACCAGATCGCGCATCGTAAGCAGATTTTAATTCACATTGCGCGCCGGAAACCGTATTTTCAAAGTAACAGAAAATAACAAGAAAGGAAAGATACTTTGATAAAGCAAAGCTGTGTTGCACGACTCATGAATACGGCTTGTCAATGCTTCACGATGATTGGTTGTCAGGCCGATATAACCGATCAGCATCACATAACATCCATTTCACAAAAGAAACGATACATACGTTTTTGATCTTGTAACAAAAGAACCATTACATTCGTTTTTTGATCCATCTGAAAAAAACGATACACATGTTTTTGAGGTTGAAAGTGAAGGAATTCGGAAGTACTTCCACTATCCGGCCGTCATAAAATGTTGGTTGGACTCATTGGCGGACGAGCCAAACCTCCAAAGAGAGGGGAATCTTTCCAAAAAAGTGGAATTTGCTGAAAATAGGTCGTTTTACCTACACCTTAAGGAAAAACTGTAGTTTTTGAAAACGACAAAGAGGGGGGAATTTCACTTTTCCCTCCGCTTCTTGTCCATAGATTGGTTGGACCCAACAAATGAAGGCACATCTGTTCTCACCAATGCCATTCATTCGGACATTAATGTTTTCGACTAACCAAAATCTGAGGTCTGGCCGCCGCAGGTGCTCGTGGCAGTCGGCCAATTTCAAATACACCGTTCCATCTTTCAAATATAGGAAATGGTAAATTATGTAAGATGCATTTCCTGACCTACATCTGTGTTCAAACCAGCCAAAAACTAACTGACATGGAATAAACAACGGTTAAGTTGAGGAAGTTCATCACAATGTCCTGTGGACCCAACTTTTGTCGCTCAGTTTATCATGAAAAAGGGATTTTCCCACCTTTCTGGGTTATTCCACGAAAAAAATGCCGTTGGTAGAAGCGTTCCTGGCCCCAGTTATGGCAGTAGTTATCAAGAGCCAATAAGGATGTGACGACCCCAAGGTGTCGTTAAGCCGATAAAGTGGGCAACGGTAGAGTCCCCATGGACAGACATCCAAAAGACTGCCCATAACGGATGATCATCATCATCATCACTGTACGTCCACCCACTAGCGGACGAGCCAATCCTCCAATAAGAGGGGAATTTTCTCAAAATGAGGGGCATTATCAGTTTTGACTTCAAGGCTATTTTACTTACACTTACTATAAAAATATTTTTTAGTACCAATAAAGAGAGGGTTACTCTACTTTTTCATCACTTTCTCGTACCAGTGCCACACCAGTTACCATACCATACAGCAGATCCAACAGATTCAACGTGCAAAAATACAAGAAAGTTATCAACTCGGATATGAGCTAAAATGAAAGAAATCGATTCATGATAATTTATTGATTCATGGTGGCTTTCAGATTCTTGGTGAATTATAAATTCATTGTGACTTATTGATCCATTGTGAAATATACAGATTTGTAGTTCAAACGTGGTGACTTAGATATGTAGGCTCTTAGGACCAACAAATAGGAATAAATTATACTTTTTGGAACCGCCAGAATTTAATTTTTTCGTTTTTCTCTCGTCCGCTTGTGCCCTGATTGAAAGCCAGGGCTGCCTGTTATGTAAATGGAATTACTAGCAACTTTAGTGTTTATTCAATCTTTGAACTCATTAATCTCTGACAGCAAGATTTGGGTGGTCCGACGTGATGTGACTGATTACAGCGATCCCGTTCCCATTTACGATTCACCGGTGGATGATTAAATCGTTTTTTTTATCTTTTATGAATTTATAGGATCCAGAGAAATGAAATAATAACAATTACAATTTTCTGTACGTCTTGAAAACCAAAAATAAAAACAATTCGGGCTTTTTATCTTGGTACATGCGTACTTGTTCGGGGTTCAGTATACAACCAGCCAATTATCACAGCTTGCAGTTCCGCAGCAATCCACAACAAAATGCATAAAATAAAGTTATCTATTGTTTTTGTGCGAACTAAATCAGTGACTAGTAGTGATTTAGTAATTAGTAATCTGACTGAATAGTGATTTCCGATTGAAACCTTTTTTTTACAACAAAGCGCACCATAAATGTAGTAGTTGTAATGTGTGACATTTGTGACACAACTTGACACACTAGCGGACGAGAAGGGGTGGGAAAAGTGAATTTACCCCCTCTTGGGCGTTGTCAAAGAGTACAGTTTGTTCCTCAAGGTGTAGGTTGCGCAACCTAATTTCTGCCAATTTCCCCTCTTTGGAGAAATTCCCCTCCTTTTGGAGGTTTGGCTCATCCGCCAACGACCTGACAGCAACATCGAATGAACATGTCACAAGTTGTCATTCTTCAAAAACACACGTCCTGTGTAGTATTACACCGCCCCAGATATAACAAGTTGCGTTACTTCTTCAACATTGCTTCTTCACAAAACCGATTCATCCAACATTGGCGGTGGAAAAGTTCGAGAACGTCAGTTTGAATGTAAACATAGCCGATGTATCGGAAGTACATACATATGTACATAAACTGCCATCATCTAGGGTTTTTGAAATATTTTTTTTATTCCGCTAAAAATGATATAATATAATCATAATCAATGGCATAATTTGACATTGGCTATGATTTTTCAATCCAGGCCCACGCAAGACCACCGATTATTCATAAGCGAGTCATAATGGAACCCCGAGGTCTGTCTGGCTTTGTTCCACGTTGGGTCACAACGGATATGACCGACGATTAAGAATGATGTGCCACATAAATACATGAACCACTTCGATTTGGTGGTAATGGGAAAGACACAATTTATTTTTCAGGATACATATACTGAGTTCTTAAATTGTTTTTTAATGTATTTAGAAGTCATTTATGAATTATAGTCAGAGTGAAAAATCAATCATGTTCCACACATCCTTATTCAACTCAAAACACATGAGTAGTTTTGTGGCTTATCTTCGAAATCTACGTCATCCGTCGCGAACGCTGTCAAAACCAACTTGGATATATGTACGTTAAGACAACAAGTACTTATACTCAGCTTTGTGGTTTGCAACTAGCCATCCACTGGTATCTGTCAATAACATGGATACCATAAACGAACATTCAGAAAATATAATAGAACATAACCAAGATGTGTGATATAAAAAACAAGATCACAAGTCGAAGCTACAGAACATTTGAAACATAACTCTACTATTTATAAGCAGCCGTTCGCAATACAAAAAAGGATGGGTTCGTGTTTGGCTATAAGAAAAAATCATGCGACTAACATGAGACTCTGGTTCGGCATAACCAGAACATGGTCTGACGAATTCGGAACTTGAAAACCCGGTTCTGGCTATGGTGGGATTCCGCATTTTTTATCATGTCTTATATTCAATTATGAGACCTGTACATGTACCAATGGATGGTATAAATCGGACGATTAATGTGGTTAATGTCTGCGATCATGTTTTGTGTGACTCACTCCCAACGGACATCTTCAGGACAAAATTCAATCACGCACACACCTTTGCCAGGAGTGCGTATTGTTTCAGAGTCCGGGGGGGTGGACTGTGAAACAACG
This sequence comes from Daptonema setosum, assembly GCA_964036265.1. Classification (NCBI taxonomy): domain Eukaryota; kingdom Metazoa; phylum Nematoda; class Chromadorea; order Monhysterida; family Xyalidae; genus Daptonema; species Daptonema setosum. The sequence goes on along the minus strand of OZ038444.1, from coordinate 10,189,566 downwards.
GACTGTGAAACAACGGACTGTGAAACAACGGACTCTGAAACAACGGACTCTGAAACAACGGACTCTGAAACAACGGCCGTATATTTTTCGGACTCTGAAACAACGGACTCTGAAAAAACGGACTCTGAAACAACGGTCATTTAGGGGTCATAGTAGGGTGTTAGAAGGTAATTTATGGCATTCGGACTGTGAAACAACGGTCATTTAGGGGTCATAGTAGGGTGTTAGAAGGTAATTTATGGCATTCGGACTCTGAAACAACGGTCATTTAGGGGTCATAGTAGGGTGTTACAAGGTAATCTATGGCATTCGGACTCTGAAACAACGGTCATTTAGGGGTCATAGTAGGGTGTTAGAAGGTAATTTATGGCATTCGGACAGTGAAACAACGGTCATTTAGGGGTCACAGTAGGGTGTTAGAAGGTAATTTATGGCATTCGGACTGTGAAACAACGGTCATTCAGGGGTCATAGTAGGGTGTTAGAATGTAATTTATGGCATTCAGACTGTGAAACAACGGTCATTTAGGGCATTAGGGGTCATAGTAGGGTGTTAGAAGGTAATTTATGGCATTCGGACTGTGAAACAACGGTCATTCAGGGGTCATAGTAGGGTGTTAGAAGGTAATTTATGGCATTCGGACTCTGAAACAACGGTCATTTAGGGATCCTAGTAGGGTGTTAGAAGGTAATTTATGGCATTCGGACTGTGAAACAACGGTCATTTAGGGGTCATAGTAGGGTGTCAGAAGGTAATTTATGGCATTCGGACTGTGAAACAACGGTCATTTAGGGGTCATAGTAGGGTGTCAGAAGGTAATTTATGGCATTCGGACTGTGAAACAACGGTCATTTAGGGGTCATAGTAGGGTGTCAGAAGGTAATTTATGGCATTCGGACTCTGAAACAACGGTCATTTAGGGGTCATAGTAGGGTGTTAGACGGTAATTTATGGCATTCGGACTTTGAAACAACGGTCATTTAGGGGTCATAGTAGGGTGTTAGAAGGTAATTTATGGCATTCGGACTCTGAAACAACGGTCATTTAGGGGTCATAGTAGGGTGTTAGAAGGTAATTTATGGCATTCGGACTCTGAAACAACGGTCTTTTAGGGGTCATAGTAGGGTGTTAGAAGGTAATTTATGGCATTCGGACTGTGAAACAACGGTCATTTAGGGGTCATAGTAGGGTGTTAGAAGGTAATTTATGGCATTCGGACTGTGAAACAACGGTCATTTAGGGGTCATAGTAGGGTGTTAGAAGGTAATTTATGGCATTCGGACTGTGAAACAACGGTCATTTAGGGGTCATAGTAGGGTGTTAGAAGGTAATTTATGGCATTCGGACTGTGAAACAACGGTCATTTAGGGGTCATAGTAGGGTGTTAGAAGGTAATTTGTGGCATTCGGACTCTGAACCAACGGTCATGTAGGGGTCATAGTAGGGTGTTAGAAGGTAATTTGTGGCATTCGGACTCTGAAACAATGGTCATTTAGGGGTCATAGTAGGGTGTTACAAGGTAATTTATGGCATTCGGACTCTGAAACAACGGTCATTCAGGGGTCATAGTAGGGTGTTAAAAGGTAATTTATGGCATTCGGACTCTGAAACAACGGTCATTTAGGGGTCATAGTAGGGTGTTAGAAGGTAATTTATGGCATTCGGACTCTGAAACAACGGTCATTTAGGGGTCATAGTAGGGTGTTAGAAGGTAATTTATGGCATTCGGACTGTGGAACAACGGTCATTTAGGGGTCATAGTAGGGTGTTAGAAGGTAATTTATGGCATTCGGACTCTGAAACAACGGTCATTTAGGGGTCATAGTAGGGTGTTAGAAGGTAATTTATGGCATTCGGACTGTGAAACAACGGTCATTTAGGGGTCATAGTAGGGTGTTAGAAGGTAATTTATGGCATTCGGACTGTGAAACAACGGTCATTTAGGGGTCATAGTAGGGTGTTAGAAGGTAATTTATGGCATTCGGACTCTGAAACAACGGTCATTTAGGGGTCATAGTAGGGTGTTAGAAGGTAATTTATGGCATTCGGACTGTGAAACAACGGTCATTTAGGGGTCATAGTAGGGTGTTAGAAGGTAATTTATGGCATTCGGACTCTGAAACAACGGTCATTTAGGGATCATAGTAGGGTGTTAGAAGGTAATTTATGGCATTCGGACTCTGAAACAACGGTCATTTAGGGGTCATAGTAGGGTGTTAGAAGGTAATTTATGGCATTCGGACTCTGAAACAACGGTAATTTAGGGGTCATAGTAGGGTGTTAAAAGGTAATTTATGGCATTCGGAATCTGAAACAACGGTCATTTAGGGGTCATAGTAGGGTGTTAGAAGGTAATTTATGGCATTCGGACTCTGAAACAACGGTAATTTAGGGGTCATAGTAGGGTGTTAAAAGGTAATTTATGGCATTCGGACTCTGAAACAACGGTCATTTAGGGGTCATAGTAGGGTGTTAGAAGGTAATTTATAGCATTCGGACTCTGAAACAACGGTTTTTCTGGGGTCATAGTAGGGTGTTAGAAGGCAATTTATGGCATTCGGACTCTGAAACAACGGTCATTTCGGGGTCATAGTAGGGTGTTAGAAGGTAATTTATGGCATTCGGACTCTGAAACAACGGTTTTTCTGGGGTCATAGTAGGGTGTTAGAAGGTAATTTATGGCATTCGGACTCTGAAACAACGGTCTTTTAGAGGTCATAGTAGGGTGTTAGAAGGTAATTTATGGCATTCGGACTCTGAAACAACGGTCTTTTAGGGGTCATAGTAGGGTGTTAGAAGGTAATTTATGGCATTCGGACTCTGAAACAACGGTCTTTTAGGGGTCATAGTAGGGTGTTAGAAGGTAATTTATGGCATTCGGACTCTGAAACAACGGTCATTTAGGGGTCATAGTAGGGTGTTAAAAGGTAATTTATGGCCTTCGGACTCTGAAACAAGGGTCATGTTGGGGTCATAGTAGGGTGTTAGAAGGTAATTTTTGGCATTCGGACTCTGAAACAACGGTCTTTTAGGGGTCATAGTAGGGTGTTAGAAGGTAATTTGTGGCATTCGGACTCTGAAACAACGGTCATGTAGGGGTCATAGTAGGGTGTTACAAGGTTATTTGTGGCATTCGGACTCTGAAACAACGGTCATGTAGGGGTCATAGTAGGGTGTTACAAGGTTATTTGTGGCATTCGGACTCTGAAACAACGGTCATGTAGGGGTCATAGTAGGGTGTTACAATGTCGAGGAACGGATTTATTCATGACGAATACAAGAAACACTGTACTGGCTACACCAATTTTCTGTCCCATATTTTCAATTGCTATGAAGCATACTGTAGTCCATGTACTCATGAATGACGTTGAAAACGTTTCCCTAATATAAACATCGTCACTGGGAAAGTACAAGGTTTATCAAAGACATTCAGCAAAAAAATCTTAATCAATGCCCACGTACTTCATCCGAAAACATTAGTTTTAAACTTTGTTTCTCGCATACAAAACGTGGAAGAATAATTTTTGCAATGCAGTAAAATTTGTGAATCGATGGAAGAAAGCGAGAAAAAGAAACAACGCATGTGGAGACTTTTATGTATGTATTGCACGATCGATTCTGTTCCAACAAAAATAAGTTCTCTTAATTTCGGCTCTATTATGAGTTCATCTAGGTGGCCATTAATTTGGATACAATGTTTAACAAAAATATTTCTGATTATTTTTCCAGACTTCAGACCAAAATATTTTTGGAATCTAAACTGGACCGCTTCGCGGTGAGACAGTAGCCTTAGCTCAAAGTTATGGAGCCAACACATGTCAGCTGCATTTGAACACCTTTCTCACGAGTGCTTTGCATGTTTTGCTTTTGGCTAGGCTACAACTGAGGCAGTATATTTGGAAACTGCGGCGCCAATTTGTGTCAACCAACGACACTTATTAACCATCTGATTGTTTGTACGGCTTCGGCTTAAATCCGATTCCGAACACTGTCTGTACTTCAGTAAAGGAGATAACTTTTCTGGGTAAATTCTCTTGATTTAAACCTAAAAAAACTGGTTCATGTGATGTTTATACTTTAAAATAAAAAATTTTTAAAGCAAAAACAAACGAAAAACGTGTTTTTCACGAAAAATAATTTTTTTCTACCCTCCCCATTTTTCGGACTGGGCGGGTAGTATGGGATTTTTGTCGGCTACCCCCGCCCGCATATTTGGAAACTGCACCCACTTTTTGTAAAATTCCCAAATTCGACTTTTTCATTTTGGATTCACGGAAAGGCTAAACTATGCTATCTCCTTCACTAACGGACAGTCTATGCTCGGAACTAAGCCTAAGCCGTACAAACAATCAAATGGTTATTAGCTGTCGTTGGGTTGCACGAATTCTGACAAAAAGTGGGTGCAGTTTACAAATATGCCCCCGCCCCACCCAAAACGCGAAAAAACCCGGCACACCCCTAATCTTCATGAATCCAGAATAAAAAAGTGAAATTCGGGATTATGACAAATAACCGTCGCAGTTCCAAAATATGCAACCAGGCATGTAGTAACTATGAAACTTTCCGTCACGATGGGCTAACGCGTTTGTCCAAGGCCTAAGCATTACTATGACTTATGGAGGGTTTGAAAAATATCATTGCTGTTCGATGAAACTCGTTCATTCTCGGCCCACACAACCGGAATTAATTAATTCGTCAAAAATGTTAATTTTACCCATATACATATAATGGTTGTTCAGTGATCGTATAATTGTCATCGATGTTTGACTTGCAGTGAAATAAACAATTTCCACGTGAAAAAAAAACGGTATTGACACGCAGAAGAAAAACTTTCAGAAAACTTTAGTTCTTGTAGGCTATACCATTGACAAATAGCGAAAATAATTTCCAGAACAAATTCAATCGTTAATTACAAATTCAATCTTTACCTTTCTAATATAAAGGTTTAAGAGTGGTTTCATATAAGATTCGCAAAAACCATTCAAAAAGTCGGTCAGTAAAAAAAATTATTATACAACCTTTATGAATTAAACTAAAGACAGTGATCCGCCAAAACACCCCACGAGCGGAATTTCCATTATTTACCTTAGTGCTCGAGTAAACCGGAAAAAACCGGTTTGGTCCAATTTTGGGGCCAACTTTGAAGGGAAATTCCCAAAATGTCCTACCACGAAAATAATTGAGTATAGGCTCAATCGAAAGACCGTGTTCCCGTCTTTCGATTGCACTCGGTCAGAGCGAGCGGATTCCGGAAATGCCTGAGAAATTTAGAGTCGAAAATCGCTTCTGTTTCTTGGAGGTTATGGTAGAGCAAAATAGATCGTATCGCAGAGGCGATTTTCGTCTCTTAATTTCTCAAGCATTTCCGGAATCCGCTCGCTGTGACCGAGTCCAATCGAAAGACGAGAACACGGTCTTTCGATTGAGCCTATACTCAGCTATTTTCGTGGTAGGACATTTTGGGGATTTCACCTCAAAGTTGGCCCCAAAAAGTGACCAAAACCGGTTTTTTTCGGTTTACTCGAGCACTGTGACAAATAATGAAAATTCCGCTTGTGGGGCGTTTTGGCGGATCACTGTCCTTAGTTTAATGCATAAAAGTAGAAATTTTTTAATTTTTTACTGACCTACTTTTTTGTTGATTTTTATATGAAACCACTCTTAAATCTTGTTTAAGTCTATGACCCCTATATTACCGTCGGTTCAGAGTCCGAATGCCATAAATTACCTTGATCCACCCTATTATGACTACTACAAGACCGTCGGTTCAGAGTCTGAATGCCATAAATTACCTTGATACACCCTATTATGACTACTACAAGACCGTCGGTTCAGAGTCCGAATGCCATAAATTACTTTCTAACACCCTACTATGACCCCAACATGACCGTTGTTTCAGAGTCCGAATGCCATAAATTACCTTCTAACACCCTACTATGACCCCAACATGACCGTTGTTTCAGAGTCCGAATGCCATAAATTACCTTCTAACACCCTAATATGACCCCTTAATGACCGTTGTTTCAGAGTCCGAATACCGTAAATTACCTTCTAACACCCTACTATGACCCCTAAAAGACCGTTGTTTCAGAGTCCGAATGCCATATATTACCTTCTAACACCCTACTATGACCCCTAAATGACCGTTGTTTCTGAGTCCGAATGCCATAAATTACCTTCTAATACCCTACTATGACCCCTAAATGACCGTTGTTTCAGAGTCCGAATGCCATAAATTACCTTCTAATACCCTACTATGACCCCTAAATGACCGTTGTTTCAGAGTCCGAATGCCATAAATTACCTTCTAACACCCTACTATGACCCCTAAATGACCGTTGTTTCACAGTCCGAATGCCATAAATTACCTTCTAACACCCTACTATGATCCCTAAATGACCGTTGTTTCACAGTCCGAATGCCATAAATTACCTTCTAACACCCTACTATGACCCCTAAATGACCGTTGTTTCAGAGTCCGAATGCCATAAATTACCTTCTAACACCCTACTATGACCCCTAAATGACCGTTGTTTCACAGTCCGAATGCCATAAATTACCTTCTAACACCCTACTATGACCCATAAATGACCGTTGTTTCACAGTCCGAATGCCATAAATTACCTTCTAACACCCTACTATGACCCCTAAATGACCGCTGTTTCAGAGTCCGAATGCCATAAATTACCTTCTAACACCCTACTATGACCCCTAAATGACCGTTGTTTCAGAGTCCGAATGCCATAAATTACCTTCTAACACCCTACTATGACCCCTAAATGACCGTTGTTTCACAGTCCGAATGCCATAAATTACCTTCTAACACCCTACTATGACCCCTAAATGACCGTTGTTTCAGAGTCCGAATGCCATAAATTACCTTCTAATACCCTACTATGACCCCTAAATGACCGTTGTTTCCGAGTCCGAATGCCATAAATTACCTTCTAACACCCTACTATGACCCCTAAATGACCGTTGTTTCACAGTCCGAATGCCATAAATTACCTTGTAACACCCTACTATGACCCCCTAAATGACCGTTGTTTCACAGTCCGAATGCCATAAATTACCTTCTAACACCCTACTATGACCCCTAAATGACCGTTGTTTCAGAGTCCGAATGCCATAAATTACCTTCTAACACCCTACTATGACTCCTAAATGACCGTTGTTTCAGAGTCCGAATGCCATAAATTACCTTCTAACACCCTACTATGACCCCTAAATGACCGTTGTTTCACAGTCCGAATGCCATAAATTACCTTCTAACACCCTACTATGACCCCTAAATGACCGTTGTTTCAGAGTCCGAATGCCATAAATTACCTTCTAACACCCTACTATGACCCCTAAATGACCGTTGTTTCACAGTCCGAATGCCATAAATTACCTTCTAACACCCTACTATGACCCCTAAATGACCGTTGTTTCAGAGTCCGAATGCCATAAATTACCTTCTAACACCCTACTATGACCCCTAAATGACCGTTGTTTCAGAGTCCGAATGCCATAAATTACCTTCTAACACCCTACTATGACCCCTAAATGACCTTTGTTTCACAGTCCGAATGCCATAAAATACCTTCTAACACCCTACTATGACCCCTAAATGACCGTTGTTTCAGAGTCCGAATGCCATAAATTACCTTCTAACACCCTACTATGACCCCTAAATGACCGTTGTTTCACAGTCCGAATGCCATAAATTACCTTCTAACACCCTACTATGACCCCTAAATGACCGTTGTTTCACAGTCCGAATGCCATAAATTACCTTCTAACACCCTACTATGACCCCTAAATGACCGTTGTTTCACAGTCCGAATGCCATAAATTACTTTCTAACACCCTACTATGACCCCTAAATGACCGTCGTTTCAGAGTCCGAATGCCATAAATTACCTTGTAACACCCTACTATGACCCCTAAATGACCGTTGTTTCAGAGTCCGAATGCCATAAATTACCTTGTAACACCCTACTATGACCCCTAAAAGACCGTTATTTCAGAGTCCGAATGCCATAAATTACCTTGTAACACCCTACTACGACCCCTAAATGACCGTTGTTTCAGAGTCCGGATGCCATAAATTACCTTGTAACACCCTACTATGACCCCTAAATGACCGTTGTTTCAGAGTCCGAATGCCATAAATTACCTTGTAACACCCTACTATGACCCCTAAAAGACCGTTGTTTCAGAGTCCGAATGCCATAAATTACCTTGTAACACCCTACTATGACCCCTAAAAGACCGTTGTTTCAGAGTCCGAATGCCATAAATTACCTTGTAAAACCCTACTATGACCCCTAAATGACCGTTGTTTCAGAGTCCGAATGCCATAACTTACCTTCTAACACCCTACTATGACCCCTAAATGACCGTTGTTTCAGAGTCCGTTGTTTCAGAGTCCGTTGTTTCAGAGTCCGTTGTTTCAGAGTCCGTTGTTTCACAGTCCGTTGTTTCACAGTCCGTTGTTTCACAGTCCGACCCCGTTTCGTTGTTTCACAGTCCACCCCCCCGGACTCTGAAACAATACGCACTCCTGGCAAAGGTGTGATCACGCACTCGTCAAAGAAACACTCGTTGGCCACTGAAAGACGCATCATCCTTTTCACATACCGAATAACTTAGGATAGCATATATGTTACACATAAATACAGTTTCCGTGTTGACGATTTCCTTTTTTAAATTGACTTGTTTTATGTTCTAGTGATGAATATTTGTGTTAAAAAAAGATAACTGTTTTACACAGATGGTGAGACGATATTATATTTAATCAACTTAGTTCAAGTTACTTAAAGCATTTCCGCTGCAGATGAGATAGCTCGGAAATGCGGTGCATAAATGCAGGTATTTATACATTAGTACTCTGATTGCAACGAAATTCTACATAGTTACGACAATTACAAGAAATGTATGTGTACGCGAAATGATATACAGGGATATGTTCGTTAGGTTCTATGCAAAATGTGAATGGATTCATAATACTACCTACGTTGATGGAGTATACATAACTGAACGGATAGTTCATAATGAATGGAATAATACTGAACAGACGGACGGTTCGATTTCAATTTGTATGACAATTTGATGCGTTCCAGCAATGTGTGTTGGATTGACACCCACCAGTGCAGCCGATAAACCAATTTGCGCCATCAACTTTTTCCCGCGATAAGAACTACACTAAATGATGTTTCGGCTCATGTTCCACAAAAAATACTGTTCACAGATATTTCTAGTTTCAAAAGTTTTTTGATAATATCTGCCAACGAACGAGTCGGGCGTCACTGAGCTCCTACGTACATCTTCCTCCTATAGATTACAGATGAACAGAGCAACGGACCCATTATTCATCGACTTAACGATCGCCAGATGAGAGCAAAAACGAATGTATCGTTTAGCGAATGGCATTTAGTTGGTGAAACTTTAAAGGAAATTTCAGCCACGAGGACAACCGTCCGAAATTTTGCTAGTAAATCATATTGCCAACCGAGGCGGGTGAGCTTTGACGATGACGAAGGCACATTCATAGTTTGCCAATACGCAAACGCTTATTCAAGGTCTGTCACGGACTGAATGGTTGACTGACTGACTAACTGATTGACTGACTGACTGACTGGCTGGCTCACTCACTCACTCACTCACTCACCTCACTCACTCACTCACTCACTCACGCACTCACTCACTCACTCACTCACTCACTCACTCACTCACTCACTCACTCACTCACTCACTCACTCACTCACTCACTCACTCACTCACTCACTCACTCACTCACTCACTCACTCACTCACTCACTCACTCACTCACTCACTCACTCACTCACTCACTCACTCACTCACTCACTCACTCACTCACTCACTCACTCACTCACTCACTCACTCCCTCACTCACTTACTCACTCACTCACTCACTCACTACCTCACTCACTTACTCACTCACTCACTCACTCACCCACCTACTCACGCACATGTTGATCGTACATCAGTCAGACAGCTGTGCCCCGTCAACGACACACTATCAAAACACGATCAAGTAGCCAAATGTCAATCATTGACCAAGTCAAAAACACACATACAAATTAAGTACAAAACAGCTAGTTCAATCAATGAAAAACTCATTTTGCTGTTTCCTTCTCTCACTTACTCGCACTCACTGACTCACTAACTGATTCACTAACTGACTCACTCACTGCCCCCAACTTACTCAATTATATTCGCTCACTTGCTCAAATGTCAATCAATGACTCTCGTAATTAGGATGAGAGGAGAAAAACTGATTTAAGTGTGTGCACGCGAGTATTAAGTGAGATTTATATTTACACACTCTATTCATTTAGAGCAGAGTAATTTAGGGAAAAGGACTGAATCTGACTGAACCAAACGGATCAATGTGAACAATCTGATTAATTACCATCTGATTATGTATATTGTTTTCGTCTAATTAGAGGAATCGACACAGATATTTATTCCAGTTAGAAATGTTTTGTTGTTGTTGAATTGAGTGCCAATCAGACATCAAACGCAGACATGACAATAAGGGCATGTTTCATGTGGTGATGAATGCTAATTTAGAGTAGGTCTGTGACGTTGAATGCTTCATCTGAATTGGATTATCGAACAGAATGGGGAATACATACGTTCACGATTGAACGAGGTACCGAAAACATTGTCCTGCAATACCTGCTTACCGTATGGCAGACACATGCTTAACTTTGATTCAATCTGACACACCCGTTAGTGATCAAAGGTCTTATAGTCGTTGACAGGATACCTCCGAGCAAAAACGCTATATTGATTTTCCGGGGCACCAATTTTGTGCGTAAAATAAACTCGCTTAAGTTTCCATTGACGGCCTGACCTATTTCTCTCTTGAAATGGGATGCATAAAAACTCAATAGCGTTTTGGTTTCGAAGTAATTGATATACCAAGACTGAGTCGAGATAAAAATTACTCTGGAACTGTAAAATCCGATCAATCGATGGGGAAGGAACACTCACATTATGGTTTAATTACAAATACATAACTCAAATTTTGCAGTCACATATTAGATTAAAAAACTTTAACCGCTTTCTTATTGCTTTTTACTAGATATTGTGTGTGCCATCATGCCATGTGGTGATATACACAAGCACGCGCTTCAAAATAGAACCAAATATGTACACATGAAAAATGCTTTAAGTAGATGGTTTTTACTCAACTTACATGGTGTACATACTTCATAAAATTTGTTAAAACTTTTCAGATCCTGATTCATAAAAAACCTATAGAGGGCCTCAAAATGGGTAGCTTCTCATCATTGTACGGACTGTGATGCCATTATATTTCACTGCTCGTTCTGACAAGAAAACGTCACTTTCAGACAGACATACATTTCCCACTCATGGCGCTGATTAATGTTAACCAAAATAAAGCCTACATTCTAATTTCGTTTACAGTTTGCTTCCACGCAAACGCAAGCTATGTGGTGTATTATAGAATGTAATTGGATGACTGACTAACTGTCTGAGGAACAGACAGACTGACTGACTGACTTACCGACTGACTGACTGACTGACTGACTGACTGACTGACTGACTGACTGACTGACTGACTGACTGACTGACTGACTGACTGACTGACTGACTGACTGACTGACTGACTGACTGACTGACTGACTGACTGACTGACTGACTGACTGACTGACTGACTGACTGACTGACTGATTGACTGACTGACTGACTGATTAGCTAACTTACTGACTGACTAACTAACTGAGTGGCTGACTGACTGACTGACTGACTGACTGACTGACTGACTGACTGACTGACTGACTGACTGACTGATTAGCTAACTTACTGACTTACTGACTGACTGACTGACTGACTGACTGACTGACTGACTGACTGACTGACTGACTGATTGACTGACTGACTGACTGACTGATTCTTCGCCAGTCTGGCTCACCCGGGGTCGCAATGTTTCCCAAAGTCCATCATCACACCAACTAATTTCCCACTAATCTATTATTAGCCGATAACCAATAACGGTGAAGTGACGAAAAAATGACTGTCTTAGGTGACATTTGAGGAGGCACAAACAGTGTCATAAGCAATAAACGACTTTCTGACTGTGACTGAATATGCGCTAGGGGAAAGAAATATTGTGAGATATTTTAAACTCATGCCCAAAATGTCACATTTCACATTTTGCAGAGAAGTTTTGAAAACTGCTTCTATAGGAAATTGCAGATGCCTTGCTCTATGTCTGTGTCTTCACTTGGTTGGCTCACTAAAACGATAATTCCGAAGCGGCTAACTTTGTCGAGAATCTGAAAAGAAACGTTTGTAAAATAGTACTACAGTCATACAATGAGCCAACGAATACAAACATTGTTGTATGAATTATAGTAGGCCGAACTGTAGTATTTAGGATTTGAATTCATAGCTTTCGTAAAAATTATAACTATGAATGAGTGTAGTTGAAATCGTACAATCCATTTACAATCTATACAACTGCAACTAATTTGATTTGTTGATCGATTTGAAATGTGCCTACACTGATTGGTTATACTTTTATGTAGTTAACTTTCATAAATTAATGCATTTTGTGCAAGAATGAACAAACACTAAAATTCGAGACAGTTGTCCAGTATGTTTATGTGTCTGGTGAACCGCCGAAAAACCGTTTTGAAAACTAACGACCTGGAGTCACAGGTCCACAGGTACGCTTGTTTGGTGGCCGAAGCTTTTAAGTTGTAACCGAACACCGACTGAAGAAGAACAAGTTTCTTACTCAACGACCGATTTGCTTGTCTAAATGACGACTTGTTTTGACGAAAACAACTTGTTACAAACAATTAGCCAAGTAAGATAATTTAAATGGTATTGAATCGTTATGTATTGTTTGAGATGTACAGGTTTTTTTCAAAAAAAAATTTAGTCAACAACTAAATTCGGTGTTTTTGTGCTTGATTAATACAGTAATTACATAGAATAAAACATTCAATGTGTGACGTTGTCAGTCATACTTTTGCTACAGTAGCGTACATAGTTTGCTACAGTCATACTTTTGCCACGGGTGAAAATGAACTACGAGTCATCAGGTCATATAACGTCTTAGTGGGTTATTGAGTAAACGTGTGAGTGAGTGAGTGAGTGAGAGAGTGAGTGAGTGAGTGAGTGAGTGAGTGAGTGAGTGAGTGAGTGAGTGAGTGAGTGAGTGAGTGAGTGAGTGAGTGAGTGAGTGAGTGAGTGAGTGAGTGAGTGAGTGAGTGAGTGAGTGAGTGAGTGAGTGAGTGAGTGAGTGAGTGAGTGAGTGAGTGAGTGAGTGAGTGAGTGAGTGAGTGAGTGAGTGAGTGAGTGAGTGAGTGAGTGAGTGAGTGAGTGAGTGAGTGAGTGAGTGAGTGAGTGAGTGAGTGAGTGAGTGAGTGAGTGAGTGAGTGAGTGAGTAAGTGACTGAGTGAGTGAGTGAGTGAGTGAATGAGTTAGTGAGTGAGTGAGTGAGTGAGTGAGTGAGTGAGTGAGTGAGTGAGTTACTGAGTGACTGAGTACATGTAGGTGATTCAAATAATCTGGTATACTGCACGTACATACACAAAATTGGTTATTATAAAAACCGTCATCGATATTAAATAATGTGACTTCGTATGTAATATAACGACGAAAATATCGAAAATACCGCAGTTTTTTTTCACGTTCAACAATTTGTGTTCGATGAAAGACAATGCTTCTTGCTCATGAAACGGAAACAGCATGGGTAAACATGTCATTTATTTACATATCCGGTGTGGTTGTGGAGAAATGATGTCTTTACCCGTTGTTAGTCAAATATGCTAGTTACAAAACGCTGGGTATATAAAAATAATGAGAAAAACATGCGGAAACTGCCAACACTTTTTGATGTTAAACCGACCCTCCGTGGATATTTTCCATTAATGTACATTACCGAAAATCTGCGGATATTTTCTATTAATGTACATTTTCAAAAACGAGTGACTATTTGGTGAATGATTATCAACCAATGTTAATCCATTTCGAAATAACAGATGAGGTTATTAATGGTATGTAAATTTATTGAATTAGCGTCAGTGCCAAATGTTCGCCAGAGAATGGAATTAGTCAGTCAGTCAGTCATTCAGTCAGTCAGTCAGTCAGTCAGTCAGTCAGTCAGTCAGTCAGTCAGTCAGTCAGTCAGTCAGTCAGTCAGTCAGTCAGTCAGTCAGTCAGTCAGTCAGTCAGTCAGTCAGTCAGTCAGTCAGTCAGTCAGTCAGTCAGTCAGTCAGTCAGTCAGTCAGTCAGTCAGTCAGTCAGTCAGTCAGTCAGTCAGTCAGTCAGTCAGTCAGTCAGTCAGTCAGTCAGTCAGTCAGTCAGTCAGTCAGTCAGTCAGTCAGTCAGTCAGTCAGTCAGTCAGTCAGTCAGTCAGTCAGTCAGTCAGTCAGTCAGTCAGTCAGTCAGTCAGTCAGTCAGTCAGTCAGTCAGTCAGTCAGTCAGTCAGTCAGTCAGTCAGTCAGTCAGTCAGTCAGTCAGTCAGTCAGTCAGTCAGTCAGTCAGTCAGTCAGTCAGTCAGTCAGTCAGTCAGTCAGTCAGTCAGTCAGTCAGTCAGTCAGTCAGTCAGTCAGTCAGTCAGTCAGTCAGTCAGTCAGTCAGTCAGTCAGTCAGTCAGTCAGTCAGTCAGTCAGTCAGTCAGTCAGTCAGTCAGTCAACCATATACAGACGCTATATTCCAGAGTTCAGACACGGCTAACCAAACCATAATTCGGTCACTGATTATGTTAATTTTCTGCATGAGATAATTTTATTTTCGTGAACAAATGCAATATATGCCAGGAGAAAAGCCTGTCAAAACCGCATTTACGTAATCTGGCTATATGAAAACCATTCTACAAGTTGTAAAATACGTAAATATGCCATTGTAGCTTGATAATAATGACTATCCTTTACTTGATATCTTTAGAAACAACTTTTAATGTGTCCAAAAGAAACATCAGCTTATACACTTCTGTGAGTCAGATATTTTTTCACCATTCACATTTGATGAATAGCCATATTTAACATTTATTGCTCTCTTGGGCATTTTAGGGCATTTTGGTTTTGACTCAAAAAATTAAACGTCTAAGAAAAAACATAAGTCTCCGTTTTTTCATAATAAATGTGAAACGTGGTCTCATTTCACTTTCAGTTTATGCAGCCACAATAGTTGCAATACAAAGCTTACATATATGTAGAACCCTCTTAATATGAACTGGTTAAAGCCATGAAACCATTGATCAAGTTTGACTCGGTCGACCCGTGGTGTGTCAATACCGTTTGCGGTCATGTCTGCTTTTTGTATTCTGACCACCGAATTATATGGACGATTCATAAACATTAAATTTCATGAATTTTGGTCTAATCCATATTTTTGTGGTCAAATTAGAGTTTAACTAAGCAAATAGATTGCAGAAACATGTAGACAGACTGTATGCCATGGTTATGGTTTCATTTCTAAACTGGTCTATTTAGACTGTCATGGAGTAGATTACGTCATAATCCGAGTTTCTCCTGGGTACTTTGGTTTTGGCTCTTTATATAAAATATTCCATTTGGTGTCGGCTTTATTTGCGTTTTTGATTTCCAGTACGTTTATTCAGGTATTAACTATGATAATCAAACAAATATATATTTTTTTAAATTAATCAGGTAATTTCGTTCATGAAAATGTTAACTAATACAAAGCAAGTGTAGTAAATATCAACTAGGTTGGATATGCTTCGGATATTTCCTGATTTATTATTGGCTAAGCTTGACATTGTGAACAACAAAAATATGTTTTTTACTGCTGATATATGATGTGAATCCGTTTTATAATGCCGTGGTACACGATATACGAATGAATTTTCGTTCTCGAAGAGTGAATTCTACTGTATTTATTCTAACCTATTTCTTCTTCATCAACAATGAATAAAAGCTATCCCTCTTTCTGAAAGAATTTCATCGAGAAACTAAATGTATGCCACGTCTTTACTTACTACATAATTTCAGTGTTGAGTTAATTGCTATGCAAAACGTGGATTTTTTATTAAAGCAAAGGTTACAGAAACAACGTTTATGAACCCATTTTGAAGAAAACGGATATTTTTTACTCGAAAACTAAACTCTTGAACGGTATTTCTGATCGGGGAGAATTAAATTTTCGGGTGCCAAGTAGCTTTTTGTGCCGGTCCGTCGGTCACGTGGGATATGACTGACACCAAAATTACTCGAAATTGGATGTTCGGCTAACATGGCACATACAGTATGTACCATGTGTTATACAATATCAGCCACAATTGTATTATTAAGTTATGTATGTATAGAAAAGTGACTGATAAATTAATTATCTGAGGAGAACCAGTGCTAATCATCATCCTCTCGTGCTAAATAGAACCCAAAAACTGTCTACAATTCTTCCATGAAGGGGTTCTCCTAATTTATAAGTTTCATTAACGGACAGTTAGGAAAATACTGTATGTTTGTCCTATAACGGAGGCTATCGACTTATGTATACCATTCTGATATTTGTTGCAACTGCATATATAAAAATTCTCCCTTGACTATTCATTTTCATGGTTAAGGCATAAAATATATACATGATTTTCGGTTGCTAAATCAAATCTGGTTCATTCCATTCATAGAGATTAAAATGTGTTCTATAGTAGTCAGGATAAATGATCCATAAAAACACGATAGTCTTCATGGTTCGATGCGTCCAGTAAAGCAGAATCCCTGTTTTCATTTACGATTGCTAATCAAATGGTCGGTCCCAATTTTAATCCCAGTATCTTACCTCAACTGAAATCGTTTCATCGGAGGATATGATGGTACATAAAAGGGCAGGCTTCAGGCACTCAGCAAAACTGCCATTTATGGTTTCTCCCTATGTTGGAATGTGAATTGTTGTACTACGCCGATTCACTTTCAAATCAAGTTCATTAAAACGAGTCATTAAAAAAATCCAGTCTTTCTCTCTACTCACCACCATGTGATTCGATGTATACCATGTTTGAATAAACGATACCATCAACATAATATAAACCGACATACAATAGTGGACGAGAAATGGAGAGAAAAAACTGCAAATCTCCTTTCTTTATGTGTTCCATTAGGTCGAAATGAACACCAAGGTAAAAAATATCAGCCTCAACACTTTCAATATCACTTTTTGGAGAAAATCAGCATTTTGCAAAAATCAGCTTTTCCGCGGGTGAAGCAGTATCATCCGGTTTGAAAGGGCGAAAGCCCATTATCAAGAGATGGTACCTACACTGCCCGGTTATCTGACCGTTATTAAGTCAGCCGGTAGCCACTAAGCCACTGGACAAACTGAATTACGCAGTGAGCTGCTGTTGACAGCGGAATAAAAATATCTGGGTCGCGGTGACGGCGAGGAATTTTGTAATGATATGTATGATTTGTACATACATACATATTCTCAGTTACACTCATATGTACGGTCAACATCAACAAAATGTTTTGAGTTTTGTTTAAAACTGGGGTTTGGGGGTTTTTGGATGGTTTTACTCAGCAGCGTTTTTGCAAGTAATTTCGTAATGGCTCGACTCGGTCCGAACACCGGGAATAACTTTCATGGCAACATTTAACGATCCGATTCGGAACACATAATCGCAGATGTTTGCGCGTCCACTGCTGGACGAAAGGGGTGGAAAAGTGGATTTCCCCTTGTCGGCAGTTTCAAAAAGTAAACTTTGTTTCTCGAAGTGTAGGTAAGTTGTGAATAATCCTGCTGATTCCGCTCTCCTCGAGAGCTTTACCTCACTTTGAAAGTTTGGCAGTGTTCGCGTCTAAACCAATTATAGCTGTCGAATATATGAACTCTGGGTGGGGTACAGAAAATCTATCCCATCCAGTCTAATTCTATCCAAGGTAAATCTATACATGGTAATTCTATCCAAGGTAAATCTATACATGGTAAGTCTATCCAAGGTAAATCTATACGAGGTAATTCTATCCAAGGTAAATCTATACGAGGAAATTCTATCCATGGTAAACCTATACGAGGAAGTTCTATCCATGGTAAATCTATACGAGGAAGTTCTATCCAAGGTAGATCTATACATGGTAATTCTCTCCAAGGTAAATCTATACGAGGAAATTCTATCCATGGTAAATCTCTACGAGGAAGTTCTATCCAAGGTAGATCTATACATGGTAATTCTATCCAAGGTAAATCTATACGAGGAAATTCTATCCAAAGTAATTCGATTTTCAGTGGGTGAGTGAATGAGTGAGTTGGTGAGTGAGTGAGTGAGAGAATGAGCGTTGTTTCAGACCTTTGTTACGACAAACATGATGGGCAACATGTCTGACATGGGACATAACTACAGTATATAACAAATGAGTCCTGTGTAACCGCAGTCAGTGTAATTGCGGCGTTTGAGTCGAGGTTCTAGGTAAATAAATACCAGACTGACTGACGGACAGACAGAATAATAATTTTAAATTCATAATTAATTCCATAACTTTCCATTCATCATTCCTAGATTTAAGACAATCATCACATTTGACTTTGTTATTAAACTGACAAAATGAGGTAACTAATTTACTTGCGATTTTTGTGAGAATGGTTACTGTTGACTGGATGATTAATCGACTGTCTGAATGAATGACTGTCGATATTTTTCAAGTTCTATTCGTGTCCCGTCCCCGATTTTGGATTGGGATCGAAATTTTTTCATTCTATTACCAAACCGCCGAATCAGCCAGAAAATATCACATTACATCTTCAATACCGGAGTAAATATGTTAGGTTGACAGGACAATTGCGCATTTTTACGTGTCACCACCATCATCAATTTCCCTTGATTAGATTTTCCTTGAATAAAACATCCCTTGATAGAACTACCTTGTATAGATTTACCTTGGAAAGATTTACCTTGGATAGAATTACTTTGGATATAATTTCCTCGTATAGATTTACCTTGGATAGAATTACCATGTATAGATCTACCTTGGATAGAATTACTTTGTATAGATTTACCTTGGATAGAATTACCATGTATGGATTTACCTAGAATAGAATTACCATGTATAGATTTACCTATGATAGAATTACCATGTATAGATTTACCTATGATAGAATTACCATGTATGGATTTACCTATGATAGAATTACCATGTATGGATTTACCTAGGATAGAATTACCTTGTATAGATTTGTAAAAAATGTAAGTTCTCCTACCCCTCTGGGTGTCTTAGCCGGGAGGAGGCGTTTTCAACTTTGGCTTTTTCAACTTCGGTCTTTTCAACTTTAAAACTTGAGTCGCGGCAGGGTGTTTTCAACTTTGGCTTTTTCAACTTTGGCTTTTTCAACTTCGGTCTTTTCAACTTTGGCTTTTTCAACTTTGGTCTTTTCATCTTTGGCTTTTTCAACTTCGGTCTTTTCAACTTGAAAAAAAACTGGGGAGGGTGTTTTCAACTCTGGCTTTTTCAACTTTGGCTTTTTCAACTTTGGCTTTTTCAACTTCGGTCTTTTCAACTTTGATCATTATTTTTTCGCGAGCAGGTGTTTTCAACTTTGGCTTTTTCAACTTCGGCTTTTTCAACTTCGGTGTTTTTAACTTTGAATGCATATATTATTTTTGAGCCGTGTGTGTGTGTAATAACTCACTCACTCACTCACTCACTAGTCACTCACATGCATGCAAATGCAAGCATATTCAATGAAAATCTATCTAAACATCCATAATTAGTGGTACAGGGTTAGGCACACATAATAATATATGCATTCAAAGTTAAAAACACCGAAGTTGAAAAAGCCGAAGTTGAAAAAGCCAGAGTTGAAAACACCTGCCCCAGAATTTCTAGGACATTTTTTTAAAGTTGAAAAGACCGAAGTTGAAAAAGCCAAAGTTGAAAAAGCCAAAGTTGAAAAAGCCAAAGTTGAAAAAGCCAGAGTTGAAAACACCCTCCCCAGTTTTTTTGAAGTTGAAAAGATCGAAGTTGAAAAAGCCAAAGTTGAAAAGACCGAAGTTGAAAAAGCCAAAGTTGAAAAAGCCAAAGTTGAAAAAGCCAGAGTTGAAAACACCCTCCCCAGTTTTTTTTGAAGTTGAAAAGACCGAAGTTGAAAAAGCCAAAGTTGAAAACGCCTCCTCCCGTCTTAGCCAGATGGTTTCTTCGATATGTTTTGCCATCTTTGAACAGTCGTTATGCATATTCATACCATTATAACCTTCAGTTATAACCTATATATAGTTTTCAAAATTTCGGAGTTCAATAATTTACAGCTAATTTATTGAACAGTTCAAAATGGACTTCTATTTTCTACGAGGCATGTGGTCTGACATATGCGTATGCTATATATACCACAGGGTGGTCCAAAAAATATGACAACACTTTCAAAGTGGTTAACTTTTGTTCGACGCATGACAAAGAACGACTGATATTCAAGAATTTTTTCAAGTTCTTAATAAATTCAAATTATAAAAAAATCCGATGTGATTGCTTGAAATCGT
Organism: Daptonema setosum; assembly: GCA_964036265.1. Lineage (NCBI taxonomy): Eukaryota > Metazoa > Nematoda > Chromadorea > Monhysterida > Xyalidae > Daptonema > Daptonema setosum. The sequence goes on along the minus strand of OZ038444.1, from coordinate 10,169,090 downwards.
AGATCGCTACAACTACATATGTATGTACTTTGTCATTTGAGGCGACCGATATATGTACAGTTATAGTACGTATGTAAGCGCATGCCGAGTTTCGTAGTCGCATGTTCATCCCCGAAAAGCGGTCCCAAATCACAATAAATAATATTGAATGGACTGTTTATTCTCTATGTTCTATCTATGAATGGGTATCATCTAATAGAGCTGTGCTCGTCAGTTTCGTTCATAACTTGGTCATGAATCCAGCAAAAAATCACGTTAGAAGTACATACAGCTTTATATATTGCATGTACAATATTTATATCGGACTGAAATGAGTAAGTTAAGCTTAACTTTAGAGTTAGAAGGAAAGTATATCACTCACGTGATCAAAACGAACTTCAATAACCAACAAGGCAAGGTACCGATTGGATAAAATATCATTTTGTTTTCTGTTTTTGGCTTTACATAACTTTATTTAACTAATTTTTGTTAACTGGAGAATGTTTTCTGAACGTGCACTGTGGTTATGCTATATAAACTAGATATCATGTACACTACATAACAATGAAACAGTAACTCGATCACGCAATATCATAAAAAGGCATTTAATGGTATTAACCTAAGCGCACATGACTGTCTATGAAACACAACTTGATGTTAGTCTCTATCTTACGTAAATGTATGCATAACTGAAAAACACAATCAAGAGGCATTCGATCAGTTGTCATGGGTGACTGTCATCTCAGGAACATGTCGTAGCCAACAATCTATAATCACAGACCACCCAATATCTCTCACTGACCGCCATCTCACAGATATGAATCATTCGTCTCGATGTTTTAAAAAAACCATGAACGCAAAGTCAGACTTTCTTCGTTCTTCAATATCTCAATCAAAAAATTTTTAATCGGAGATTTTACAACATTAAGTTACTGATTAAATTTTTTATTGAATGATTCCGAAGATTTTTTTGTAAGAACTTATAGAACTCAATTTCCCTACCAATTGATTAGTGGGCACTTGGTCACTTATTGATTCATACATACAGGGTGGGCCAAAAAAAGTGTGCGCGTTTGAGCAGTTATTGTGAAAGTTGTATACAAGCTGCGAGACTGCGGTTTAGTGCATTCGATTGGGCATATGTTTATCTACAAAATGATGTCATATGACTAGGTTTAGAAGTTTACAGCAGCAACGGCATACGTTTTTTAAATGCGCGCCCAACGGATCATGCAAACGTGACCAGAGTGAGATCGTGTTTGTGTGCACTGTTTCTTTGCACGTTTGTCGGGTTTAATAATTTTATTGACTTTTTAATGATAAAGAAGCATAAATTACAAGTTTTTTGCCCATCAACTCCGCTTTAAACTATCATTTGTAACCGAAATACCATTTTAATGAATTCAAGCCGCCATGGTTGCTTTCCGTAGTAAACCATGAATGTAACCATGAATGATCACTTGACAACCGTTTCGAGCGTTGTTGTTGTTGTTGTTGTTGAGGGTCGGTCGCTCGGCTAGTAGTCGGCGGCCGTCGCGCAGCTCCATAATTGCAGGTGCTATTGCGGATTACCCTGGGTTTGGTTAGTTATTGAGTTAACCTCTCACTTGCCCTCGTAGAACGTTTCGAGCGTTATTAACATTACATATGAATTTATTATTTGGAATTTTTTTGGTTAAATACATAATGGTTTTGTTTCAAGCTTTATATGCAGTTCTTTCCGTAATTAAACATGTTTTTAACACGAATTGAACGACATTTTTGGCGAAATTTTGAAATTTTCTCAAATTGACTTGTAAAATCAGAAAAAAAGTTTGATGAAACTTAAGCCACACATTATTTTGTAGGCAAAAATATACTCATTCGAATGCGCTATACCGCTGCCACACAGCTTATTTACAACTTTCACAGTAACTCCTCAAACGCGCAAACTTTTTTTGGCCCACCTGTATATCTAATCACTCACTCACTCACTCACTCACTCACTCACTCACTCACTCACTTACAGATGAGTGTTAATACACCCAGTAATTTGAGAGAACTCGAGCAAAGCAGCAAACACAAAATTGAGCCAATTGAAGTCTTGTCTAGTGAACCAATAATGACTGCATCCGATTCAACAAGCACCGCGAAGCAATCGCATGAAATACTGCGCCGATGCACGCCGGTGTTGCTGTTGATGCAGTTCGTTGGTATGTATCATGAAAATCCTCACACATGGAGCAACAAGTTCAGTAGACGGTGAGTGAGTGAGTGAGTGAATGAGTGAATGAGTGAGTGAGATATAGTGAGTTGAGTGAGTGAGTGAGTGAGTGAGTGAATGAGTGAGTGAGTGAGTGAGTGAGTGAGTGAGTGAGTGAGTGAGTGAGTGAGTGAGTGAGTGAGTGAGTGAGTGAGTGAGTGAGTGAGTGAGTGAGTGAGTGAGTGAGTGAGTGAGTGAGTGAGTGAGTGAGTGAGTGAGTGAGTGAGTGAGTGAGTGAGTGAGTGAGTGAGTGAGTGAGTGAGTGAGTGAGTGAGTGAGTGAGTGAGTGAGTGAGTGAGTGAGTGAGTGAGTGAGTGAGTGAGTGAGTGAGTGAGTGAGTGAGTGAGTGAGTGAGTGAGTGAGTGAGTGAGTGAGTGAGTGAGTGAGTGAGTGAGTGAGTGAGTGAGTGAGTGAGTGAGTGAGTGAGTGAGTGAGTGAGTGAGTGAGTGAGTGAGTGAGTGAGTGAGTGAGTGAGTGAGTGAGTGAGTGAGTGAGTGAGTGAGTGAGTGAGTGAGTGAGTGAGCTAGTTAGTGAGTGGGTGAGTGAGTAAGTGAATGAGTGAGAAAATGAGTCTGTGAGTGCGTGTGGGTCTCTATTCAGAGGCACAGTTCACATCATATCCACGATCTGGAGTGGTCTACTACTAGTTGTCTGGAGCACAACCGCATACATAACAGTGAGATATACATTGTACATGTCCAGCTCATACGGGTTAGTTGCGACTATGTTATAACTGACTGACTGATTGACTGACTGATTGACTCACTGACTGTCTGACTCACTCACTGACTTATTGACTGGCGGACTGACTGACTGAAGGAACTGGTTATAATAGAATAAACTTGTAAACCGTATAAACTGGCTGAGATGGGTGCGAAATTTAACGACAGCCAATCAAGAGTTCTGGAATCATTCACGTTTCATTGAATTATGACCTTCGTAATGTCTTAGAATTGGTGCTTAGACAGCGAAGCCCTAGCCGATTGTCAGACCAACGACAGCCACTTTGCCGAGTAGTTAAAAACTCACCCACGTTTCACAACAGGCATAACCAAAGAATATTTTGAAGTCCTGACGTGTAGCGAAGCTATAGCCTTTTCTTGGGGTAACGACAACCAGTTTGGAGCGAAGGTGTTTTGGCATTCACGTTTCATTGTAGTCAATAGATAATAAAAGCACCATTTAAACTAGATCCTATTGGGCAACAGCCAACCCTGGGTAGGGGAGCAGTCGTTCGCTTCGCTCACTTCTACTGATATAAAAGCATAATTTATTTTTGCACGGAAATCATGTAGAATTTGAATTATTGGTTGTCTTTCTACATTCTTTCAGTGAGTAAGTTTTTTTGTTCAGCTCTATGTCACTCACGGATAAGCAAGCTGAGAGAGGAGGGGAATTAAGGAAGTTATTTTTTTCAGCAACCGTCATTAAACAGTGAGTTTTTCCCCAAGCTCGTCCACTTAACTGGCCTAACTGATTGACTGACTGACTGACTGATTTATTGACTGACTGACTGATTAACTGACTGACTGACTGACTAACTGACTGACTGACTGACTGAAACTGACAAACTGACGACTATGATTCGAAACATATTTAATTGGATATTATCATATGAAATTCCGATACGTACGAACAGGTTTATGTTGCAGCATTCTTCATGCGCTGTGCATGAGTTCAGTAATAACGGGTATTCGGCCAGTGGTCAATTTGAGCATGACCATCATATTCTGGTGGAAGGCCAGCACACATCATCGATTCTTAGAGACCCTCAGTAGAGTAGATCAGTATTTTCAAGTGAGTGAGTGAGTGAGTGAGTGAGTGATTGAGTGAGTGAGTAAGTGAGTGAGTGACTGAGTGACTGAAAGTGTGACTGAGTGAGTGCGTGAGAGCGTGAGGCAGTGAAGTGAGTGAGTGAGTGAGTGAATGAGTGAGTGAGTGAGTGAGTGAGTGAGTGAGTGAGTGAGTGAGTGAGTGAGTGAGTGAGTGAGTGAGTGAGTGAGTGAGTGAATGAGTGAGTGAGTGAGTGAGTGAGTGAGTGAGTGAGTGAGTGAGTGAGTGAGTGAGTGAGTGAGTGAGTGAGTGAGTGAGTGAGTGAGTAAGTAAGTAAGAGAAAGAGAGTGAGTGAGTGAGTGAGCGAGTGAGTGAGTGAGTGAGTGAGTGAGAGAGTGAATAAGTGAATGAGTGAGTGAGTGAGTGAGTTGCAGGAAGAGTATAGTCCGGTTGTGCATGTGATGCGGTTTAACGTCCGACTGATTGTCATAGCCGCCACCTGTACTTTGTCGGTGCTTCTGCTAAGAATATATGAAATAAACCACTTTAACGAGAATTTTACTGATTGGGATACAATACAATCACTAATACAGGTTGAGTTGGTTATTTATCTGTCCTTGTCGTTCGGAAAAAGATATTGCATTCGCTTCAGTATTAGAAAAACATTCGAGTTTCATAAAAGTCACCAAACATAACCTAAAATTATATTATTCAAACAAAAAACAACAAACAAACAAAAAAGATTCTTTCTAGAGTATAACTTTCAGAAAAGGTTGCCGAGGTCAAATATTGTAGTTTTTGTCCAATAAGTTATAGTGAAGAACATTTTACGTAGTTATTGATAACTTGAGTTTAGATTCCGGGTCTGACACTCGTCAACATCACACCTGCTTTGTACTTTGCTCACTGCAATCAGATGGTCAGGTTGGTTATCGACTCACTGACTCCACGATTTGAGTTACTGACTTATGGTAAAAAAGACATGAATAACTCACTGACTCCATGAACTCAAGTTTTTTCGCAGCATTTCTGTCAAATTTATATCTCGATTGAATGCAGGTTCTACTGTGGTCTTGTGGCACGTGGCACAATGCGAACAACAAAACAACTGATTCGAGCCACGACCGGACCCTCCATACCATTGGAGTACTATTACAGACAGTTCTTACAGTTGGTTGATTCAGTTCGTGACGGAAGTGAGTGAGTGAGTGTGTGAGTGTGTGAATGAAACAGTGAGTGAGAAAGTGTGAGAGTTAGTGTGTGAGTTTGTGAGTGAGTTAGTGAGTTAATGAGTGAGTGAGTGAGTGACTGATCGAGTGATTGAGTGATTGAGTGAGTGAGTCAGTGAGTCAGTAAGATAATGAGTGAGTGAGTGAATGAGTGAGTGAGTGAGTGAGTAAGTGAGTGATTGAGTGGGTGAGAGGGAGTGAGTGAGTGAGTGAGTTATTACAGAGTGACTCAACTGCTCAGCCACATGCAGTGTGTGTTTGAGCCATTCATCTTGGTCACTCTGGCCTGGACCCTGACCACCATGTGTCTGTCCATATATTTCATTACGCAAGCTAAAGAAATTTTTCCCACAAAACCGAATGAGGATGGATGGGAGGAAATTTGTTAGTCAGTATTCCATGATTAGGTTTATAGGGGAAATTAATTTTAGACATGAGTACAAGTACGTATGAAAGTTTTTTGGGTTGGATAGAAGTTTTGCCTGGTAAAAGTCATAATTCCTCGAGATTACTGAAATTTAAACATAATTATTCTCAACTCAATTAAGTTAACACTATAATAGCTCAACACAGTGAAGCATGGGGTGATGATGATTGTGTGTTAACACCGGTTGTCTGATGTTTCATCAACCGTCACTTTTTGACTGTAACGTAGTTGTGGTTGCTGTTACAACAAGAATGTGAATTCTTTTTCAGCTGAGGAATTATGGCGCTCTCTCAACTACTTCTCAGCGGCTTATGCCATTTTACAGGTTGGGTCGAATCGAATGGCAGAGTAACGTTAACATGAGTGATTTATATTATTGATCAATAACGTCTTGCTTTCTTTATGTCGCCTCTGAAACAATTTAGACTATAAGATTTATGTGTAACGAACCTCTCCGATCGAACTATGAAATAGCTCGAATTAAAAAAACCATAAAATTTGTCTAACCATCGTACAGTGATTATTGCAGGTTGTAATAGCGGTGACGGTGTGTGGCTTGGTTTGCGTGCAGGGATGCGAAACGAATGAGGCGGTTAGGGAAACTGACCGAGTGATTAACAACTTTATTTATTTATAACTATTATTAAATAACAAATAACATTGATTTTTTTGTTTAAACAAACATTGATCATCATCATATTATCATGAGTGTATCTACAGACTCGAGGTGTGTGCCAACGTCTGTTCGGACGTGACGTTTGCGGTGACTCGTCTGATCAGTTTTATGTGAGTTATAGTACTTGATTATGTCACCGACTCATTGAGTCATTCCATCATCGTTTTACATCTTCATCTACTAATTTACTCATGATGTCTTTATTTCTGTATAGTTCTTGACTCATCCATTTCATTATGTACTTTTTTCTGACTTGCTCATTTACTTACTGTACTTCCCTGATTCATTGGGTGAGTCAGTTGTGGCTTATGGTATGATGACTAGCTCATTCAGTTAATACTTTGTTCAGCTAAGTTATGAAAAGATTCCTCGTCCTTAAACCAGTCTATGAGTTTGTAACAACCGCCTGCATTCACTAAATTCCTTCCAGCTGGCGTGTTTCATCTCCAAACTGGGCACTCAACGATACTGGGGTGTAACCGTGTGCCGTACGTTTGCCATTGAACGACCAGTATTCTTTACGGTTGGAAAATATTAAAATATTTTTACCAAAGTTCCATCATAATTACAGTTTTCAAACTTTTTGAAAAACTCGTAAACTCGTATAAATATTCTTTCAGCTGGTCGGTTTGATACTGACCTACGCCGGTTTACTGCTGAAATTCCGCGATCACCACCGACTACAGACGTTTCGACAGGAAGTTGGCCTGATATAAATACTTTTATAAATAATTTCACATGTTTTTATGGTATTAATTTATATTATTGTAATACAAACTTCATTAACCACGAACATCGTTCCATATTCCGAATGTTTTTCTATGTCAGTAATGTTAGACAAATGTGACACGAGTCGGTAAGATCGTAACGTGGAAATGTTATTCACAATTACAGTATTCGATTGTATAAACTTATCCATGTGCCCTTCCCCAGTGCTTATTATTTTGTACATTAATGCGCACTATTTGCATATATGTTTTGTTTTTATTCATTACTATCATCTACTAATGTGATATCTGCTGCATAATCCAGTGAATTCATGATCCGGTGATTTTTAAACAACTTATCATTATTCAATATGGGCTTACTTGCTTTCATTTTTGTACATATATTAACTATACTATAAGCGTTTCTTCTCGCCAGCTATCGCTATAAGGCAAATGACAACGTGAAAATGAAATTTCATAAGCGTGTAAAAGCCATCATGTCCATTGCACTGCAGTACGGCAAATATTTTTTTAAATCATGTTTTATTGAGCCGACATACATATCCTGAAGAAAAACGAAAACGAAAACCTGAACAGATAACAGTTAGAAACAAAACAATCATTCATCCAATTCTGATCGCTCCTTCTTGATCTTTTTAGACTTCTTTTTATTCTTCTTTTTAGTAGTGATCTCTTCGACTGAGGGCTCAGGCTCGGCTTTGGTAGGAGTGAATGGCTCGGATTTAGGCCGTTTACGTTTCAATATTTTTGATGTTGACGGGTTACCGGTTATCTGAAATTATTGTTGTTTATCATCTGTCAAACATTCCATATTCACAAAATGCATTACTTCACAGACTCAGAATGACTCATTAATTATCAACCTGCACTTGTTCACTGCGTGACTTAAGAACCATTCATCCACCGACTCACCTCTTCTTCATCTGATCTACTCACCGATACACATTCGTTTTAATCTCACTTTACTCACCGACTCACTTCTTCTTTATCGGATTTACTCCTTGAACCATCTCATCATCGTCTGAATTACTCACTGACCAACCTCTTCTTCATCTGACTTACTCACCGACTCAACACCTCCTCGTCTTACTTAGTCACCGACTCACTACTTTTTTATCTGACCTACTCACCGACTCACTTCTTCTTTATCTGATCTGCTCAATGTCTGAGTGACTCACTATGTGATTCAATGCCCGACTTGCTCACTTGAGCACCGTAAGTGACTGAATCGCATGCTGAAACTGACAATAACCAACCGCATACATGATGTCTAGAGTTTGTCGTAGCCTGACATTCGGTGGCACAGTCGGCATCGGGGGTCGTACATCCACAAACGTCAATGGTTCTGGGTTTTCCACGTTCTTTATCTTTGGCTCGATAACCAACATTCCGGCCACCTTGCAGGCTGAAATATACCAGTACCAGATTAACCAGGAGCAGACATATTTATCTCACAAAAAAACTGGCAAACAAAAACAGAAAAATGGCTCGCGATTTCCTTCTGAACATAGGAAACATTCTGAGGTAAAAGAAGGAACTGAAGTGAAATCATGGCATATTCCAAAACTTCCATCCAACCAGCTTTCAAATGACCACCGGCACCCACGGACTTCATGACCACGGTGGTCTTGCGCAGGCGATCGCCCCTGACCCACGTGCACGAGTGGCTGGCACCGGAGATTTTCTAAAAAAACACTATTTTTACTGCTCTGTTAACAAAATAAATTACATATACAACAAATCAGATCTTGGATTATTATGTTATCTACTGTTGATTCTGTGTGAGAAACCTGACATGAGACACAGATCGTAACGCGTTGCTCCTGCGTTTGATCGTCAGTTTATTCAACCTCTCTGATCACTACGAAAACACCATTTTGATATGGTATTAGTGTGCCCTGTTGACTTCAGGAATGAAGAAGTCCCAGTAAAAAGTCATGTTGAGTATTTCCCACCAACCGTTTTCTTTGAGCAATCCTCATCCTCGTCATCAACTGGAAAAGTGATCTTGGCCGAGTTCAGTTCTTCGCAGGTTACGGTACGCGGTTTCTTCACCAGAAAGACGGTGGTTGAGCTGGACGGTTCATCATCCATGATTCTGAGCAGCCGAGTTTATCAGAACACATAATACAGAAATAATATGAGTAAATGTGAAATAGTTTAGACCGGTATAGCATTTCGCTTTAACCGAGGAAAATACGATGACAAAAGAAAACCAATCCACTGTAACAAGTTGTACCAGCATTTATTCACCACCAGCGTGGGATGCATAGACACAGTAGGAGGATACATACACATAAACAGTTAAGTACAAACGGTTATTATGATTACTGCAATACGAATTTTACATACACATATCAACTGGATTCTGATAACCAAAAAAGCAAAGATTTTTAGTAACCATGATGTTTTTTTCAAAACCGATTCATAAATCGCTTGAATCAGTTGTCAGCTTCCGTTGTATCTGTTTCATCTTTCTGCCCATCACTTTCCTGTTCCTCAACAACCAGGTTGCTCTTGGTTATCGACCATAACTTGAGTGAATTATCAATCGGCACGGCACTACTTCTCTCGTATACCTCATGGCTGTCGTACCCAACCGATTCACTGGTTTCGGCGTTGACCGCCGATGATTCCGGATCTGATTCCGAGCCCGACGAATCTTCCATCCAGTGAGATCTGCATTAAAAGTTTCGGTATTATAAATCAGGATATCGTCAATAGACCGAGCATAACGATAATCTGACGACGGCTAACTCTATTTACATAAATTTGTATGAAGCTAACTTCAATCTATGATGAATGAAACATCTGAAGAAACATATGTTTTTATACAAATAAAATAACCTGAAAATGCGCTGTCCACTGGTGGTGGCAACGATGGGCAACTGGGGATGCAGGGCACAACCGTTGACAGCACTGCCATGCGCCTGCCAACTGTGCGTACACTGCAAATATGTTACAATGAATAATTTTTTGAAATATATAAACATAAAAATATAATTCTTAAAACTGAACAATTATCAATCAGACTGACACTAACGTTGAATGGCTCGGCATCCGCTTTCTGCACCAGTTCGGTAAGGGAATACACGTGAACGACACCCTGGCTGTCGCCGGATACTAGCCACTGTCCACTGCTGAAACATCATGAGCACATTCATAGCCTATTCAATCAATCACAATCAATATACTTTATATTAGTGTTACTGTTACTGATATACTTTAATTAATATGTTACACTACACTTCGACAATCAACTCCATACGTTTCGGAATCTCATGATAATCATAATTTTGTTTGTTTGTATGGCCCTCAATTCACAACATCGGTGAACCACATGCGGTGAGGGAAATGTTTTTTTGGGATTTGTCCTGCTCTCACTAGGATACGTCTCGCCACTACAGCATCAGAGTTGACTCCAACATCGAGCACGTTTATCAGTGGTAATTATAATAGACAACAACTCAACGAACGTGTCCATATCAAAGTAGATGCGTTGATTGGTGGTGAGTGGTCGTTGGAACGATGCCACCGTCTTGCCGATCATACGCATGTCCCATACAAACAGCTCGTTGTCACGACGGGCCGCACTCAAATCAAATATTTAGATTATTTGTTTCATATTTAGATATTTATCCGTTATTTAGTATAAATTTTTGCATTTTTGCAAATAACTCTCTATAATAACTCAAGTCAACTCAACAATCATTCAAAAAACAATTCACCACTTTGTCCAAAAACAACTAATTGTTGGTTACACAACGACAACCAATGATAGAAACAGCAGCGTTTACCTGACTAGATATTGAGGTCTTTCGGGTACAAAAGCCAGTGATGTGATGCCACCAGCATGCGCCTTCCATGAGCACTGTGCCTGACCCAGCGACTGACTGTACACAGCGACTGAAACGATGCTAACTTTACAACTAATCAATGTACATGAAAAACCAATAAAATCATGCCACTAAGATGTGAACAGCAGTTCAGTCCAGAAAAGTAACATGGAACGTAAAATTTTGATTCTGGATTAAAAAACTTCACTTTTTGGCTCAAAAAGAAAAACAAAAAAAGTGCACCAACTGCTGCGACTGTATGAACCAGCTACGAGTACATCCGGGTTGGAATCGGTCACGGCCAGACAGGATATCATGCCCGACTGCTTGACGTACGCCTGTTTCTCACTCGTCTTCATATCGCGAATCTGTCGACTACCGCGTCGCACATCGAACAGTCTAATCATCTTGTTGTAGCCTAAATAGTAAATATGGATTACTTTTTCAGCGATTTATAATTGAAGGAGAACGAGGTCTCAGAGAACTCGAGAATTGAGGACTCTGAGTCTTTCTCCCTGAGGTAACTTACTCTCGTATTTTCATGTTATCTGTGGATACGAAAAAAATCAAATCGTTTCACATCATTTTTGAATGAATAACTACTTTTCGAATGAATAACTACGGCACTTCACTTCGTTCAACCACTCGGCCAACCTGCCCACAAATGACCGGCATCGGGTGAGAACTTGATGCTGACGGCCGCCGACAGTTCGTCCAGGTGATTCACGGTTCTCAAAATGAATAAGCACAATTAGTTAACGTCAAAATCAAACCAAGATAATTAATCATAAATTTTTGGTGACAAAACTTTCCAATCGAAAAGAAAATTTCAATATGGCACAGTGTAATGTAATATCGTCTCATTCAAAGGTGATTTTCAACCAGAAACATCCAAGTAAGTTCAAAACATCGTATTCTGATAATCAATATATCAATCACAAACCGATATGTGATGACATTGGTCCCGGTGCGCACGTCCCGCATGTGAATGGGATTGGCCCGACTCGTACTGGCCAGGTGGTACGGCTGATCGGTGGACGGCAGCCAGCAATAGTCGTAGATCAGATCACCCTCACGATTCGTCGATATGGGCTCCAGACTTGGAATACTTGATTCCTGCAAAAATAAATAAGATGGCATTTAAATAATATAAGGTAGCCTTCATAGACCGAGTCGAAATTTAGAAGACGAATGTCGAAACAAAGCTGGAAAAATTTGCAGCTCAAACTATGAATGCGTCCTGACTTCAACCACAAACGTATAGGTATAATAGCATTAGCAATGAAAGCCAAACCGAACTCATCATACATGATTTTTTCAGTCTTTCTCAAACTTAATTTACAAAATACCAATCAGAAGCCAAAACTGCAAACATTTCTTAATATGTGTAAAACCAAGTAACTGTAAAGAATATAAATCGGAGTATGATCAACCGACTTCTTGCAACGAGTACGAGCACAGCACTCTGTTATCATCGCATGTCACCAGATATTGTCCGTCCGTTGACCATTTACATCCCTTGTAAAAGTTGTTCTTCAACGGTCTGCCTTCAGGTTCTTCGTTAGGCATCTCGAAAACAATCTTCGGCGCAGAAAAATCGTATTCGATAGGTATTTTCTTTGTTTCTGCCGAGGATATTGTTTCTTTTGTGGTTGTTGACGACGGTTGGTTATCGTTGGTGGGAAAGCTGGGCGCTGATTGGCTGGGGTGTAAACTGGTGGACTCGTCAATGATTGGCTGGTGGGCGGAGCTTGTGGTCGGCGGCAATGCAAGTGTCGCGGCCAGAGAGGCCGATTCACTGAAAACTAAGTTTTAATTAGTCCTGAGTTTTCGGTTACTCACAACCTTGTTGGAGGAATTCAAGTTCAAATCTGTTTTTGACACGCGGTTCCATGATCATAATGTAATGATGTTATCGAATTGAAGAAAAACGAGACAATAATTGCTTAGACGAACGGCAAGTTTTTGTCCTTGGCCACGGCCTCATCGCACTCGCGTTGTGCAAACATCCATTTTGTCTCGGCGTCCAATCCGTCCTCCATTGGTGAGCTGCCAAAGTCCAACGTTGACGGATCCAGTTTCGGTTTCTCAATCACAACTTCTTTCTCAACGACGACTGCAGCTGGCGACTCGGCAGTCTAAAATTATACATCTGATAAGGATACCTTAGAATGGATGGAATCAATAAGTATCGAGAGCATGTTGTGCTTTCGAAATGAAAGAGCGAAATTAAGATTTTAAAATTAGTTCAATTCACGGATTTTCATCATTTCATAAATCATGCAAGACTTTTACAGATACCTAATTCACTTTTTCAATTCAGCCGAATTTTTTTGTTGCATTCTGATGTTCATTTACTATTTTGTACCAAAAACAGTCTTTACCTGATCACCATCCTCGTCCTCATCATCATTCGGTTCAGCAGGTGCACTCGATGCCCTGAGACTTGCCAGCAGAAAGGCAGTGCCCTCCAGAGCCGCACGCTGTCCCGGCTTGTGACGTTTGGATTTTGGTGGCATGCTAATCGATGATTACTGGAAACGACAACATTTATTTTTTATCTTTATACAAAATCATCGCTCAATAACACACCGCACGGCGGGCGTGGCTGTCGATAACACGCATAACAATGCAAATAATAACCGATGGAATCGAAAATTCTACTCTTCGTTGTTTCATTGAAAAATATGCAATACACTAATCATACATTCTATAATAGATATGAGGCGATATATAAATATAAAGCAAATATAATCAGGGTTTCTTGTCATTCGGAAACAGTTTTGGTGGCCAATTGAAAACCAAAACAATTCTTGTTGGACACACCTTCAAATTTCGAGAATAAAAACAAATTTCACCTTACACTTGGACAACATACCAACGTTGCACTTATTCTCTCGTTCTCGTAGATATTGTAACGGGTTCATTAATTCAACTTTTGAAAACAAGAAACCCTATTTGAGCTATATGGTATCGATATCAAATATATCTGAAGATCAGTTTATTCCACTGATCGATCATTTGCAGTTCGAGTACGACGGGTTGTTTGAGCAGTAGGGACAGCAGCTCCTCCGTGTAACCGAGCAGCCAGAACATCTGATTCTGCGGCACCACGCCCCATCTGACATACCCGGCCACGATCACCTGATTACCGCGACGTTTGATGATGAACTGAACACAAGATCAACTGTAATTATGACCGTTATTGTTTTATCAGTGGTTTCATTGTGGGAAGTAACAGACAAAACATGAATAAAACTAGAATGTCAAGTGCATGTAGAACAGGTATTATGGCTAACTAGAACTTATTTGTGTCCACTGTCTGGTCATGCATTCCAACTTATGTGTTGTATTCAATATTTGAGAGAAACCGAATGTGTTATCCATCATTCATCATTGTTTAATTTGTCACACATTTAGTTTTTTACAGTTATAAATTCATTTTCAATCAATATGTTGTCATGTCATAAATCACTGAATCAATCAATAATTCATCGAATACAAGTTACAACCCACCTCATCATCAACCATGGTCGCCCAGGTGCCTCGCATAAAACGTCTGATTATCTCATCCTGTGCCACCGTTGGCGCCGGGTTCTGTCGGAAGCTGTGCAAATGATCTGAAATACACCAAAATGAAGTTTCCACCAAAATATCACACCAAAGAGTGTACACCAAAATGAAGTTTCCACCAAAATATCACACCAACGAGCGTACACCAAAGGGAAGTGTCCACCAAAATATCACACCAAACAAGTGTACATCGAAGTGAAGTGTACACCTACGAGAAGTGTTCAACATAGTATCATCTATGAATTATAAATGTACACCAAGTATCATCCATAAATAACAAGTGTACACCAAAGTATCATCCATAAATAACAAGTATAAACCAACGAGTGTGCCACGATCGCCAGGTTTTCTTGACGCCGATGGCCGACGGTTTCTCCCAGTCCTCGTAGCGCAGTGGCTTCGACTGGTCCTTGGTCGGCTGGAACATACGTTTTTAATGGTTCTAAATTTTTACAATGGCTCAAATATTTTTCTATCAACCACATTGTTATTCGTTATATAAAATCAATATAATACGAAACCTATAAGATAGGCGAATCAACATTCATAACAACTAAAACACTCAGTATATTGAAAGTACATCCAACCAACTGAAACCGCCGATAAGTACTGGTCCATTGTATCATTACCACATGATAGAAAACCCATTATAACTACAAAACATCTGTATAAATACCAACCCTGTGAACACCGACGGAATGTCTATTGAGCAGGGCACTCGTGCTGATTGAACGGGTGACGCATCCACTCAGACATGGTCCCGCTAATCGACCGCTTACTGATGGCAACATTTGATCCACTGAAACTCATCAGTGAATCAAACCGAAAATGACAAAACATTACAATTAGAATAAATAACGTTAGCCGAGTGTAGCACTGGCGGAAACTATACCGTCAATCACGTAAAAACAAAAACGAACAAGAATTAGGATAGAAACTTTATTACATTCTTCCAATCAGATATTTACCCAGATCCAATAGAATGTATGAATAGAACAAAATACGACTGTCTGTATGTATATGAAAAATGTGTAATTATATATAATTTATGAGTTTATAAATGTTTAATGGCCTGCACATCGACGTCACACCCGAACATATCACCGAATGCATCGCAAATGGGTCTAATCAAGTGTTGTGGTCGTACATCATTGCCAGTCATCGCCGACACACTCGTCACCATCTTGTCCTTTATGCCGCATGGTACAATGTGATCGAACCAGCCCAGATCCACATTGCAGTTGATGGCCAGACCGTGACTGCACACGCCGTGAGATACCTGCAAATGACGAGATAAGTAGGATATCACGTTAATTTGAGTTAAATCTAGAATCGAATGCAACATTTCAATCTAATACCATGAAAATATTCCAGTATGGTGAACCCATTTTTTGCCACTCTGTGGCTAGAACTCTGAATTCGTAAACCATTACAATATGTATTCCAACTAAAACAGAGTCATAACATTAGTTAACAATTTTATTTCATGATTTCATGATTTTATTTCATTCGCATATGGTATTAGCGTGCCTCGATGGCCTCAGTAATGAAGAAATCTCAGTCCAGTGAAAAACTTGGACCAGCAAAACCTGCACCAACCTTGATGCCAACAGCGGCAATCTTGCTGTTGCCCAGCCAGACGCCATGCAGTCCGCAGATGATGCCCGCCTCCAGGCCGAACTGCTCGCGCAGCACCCGAATCACCAGACGCTCCACCGTTTGTACGTACACACGAACACCTGCAATAGCAATAACTACAATGATGACAGCGTATTATTTACTGTAACGCGATAACAACAGTAATTAATTCATTTAGTCCACAATACAACAACAACATCAGAAAAAAACAACAACAACAAACACAACAGCAACAACAACAACAACAACAACAACAACAACAACAACAACAACAACAACAACATCAGAAAAAAAAAACAACAACAAACACAACAGCAACAACAACAACAACAACAACAACAACAACAACAACAACAACAACAACAACAAAAGCAACAACCACAACAGCAACAACAACAACAACAACAACAACAACAACAACAACCAACTAACCAAACACATTGCGTTCGTGTGTTCGCAAATCGCGCAAATCCACGACGGGGTAGACGACAAGCTGGCCGGGACCGTGGAACGTTATCAGACCACCACGCTCAGATCTACAAATAACCACACGTATTTAATTATTAACAATAACAATACAATAACAGAAAATATTCTCATTCGATGCAATATAATAACGGAGACTTTAGCATTATTGACGCCAACAAGGCACACTGTGTATCGAATAAAGTTTCGACCACCAGTTTTCGAGGTTGCCGCCCAACGTACCTAGACCAGACAGGCGACAAATGAAGTTATAAAAAATTCCCATTGGAAAAAATAATTTAAGTGGTTTATAACCAACCGTATGAACTCGGCGCCCAGTTTCCTGAGTCGATCAGCTTCGTGCTCGCTGTAATCGCTGGTTCGGATGCCCGTTGTGTAGACGGGCGTGTGCTCCAGGAAATACAGCCGGTTCTTGCGATCAATCGACTCGCCCGTTCGATGACTGTGTCTGTACAAAATTGTCAAATGAGCATATATATAACAAGTTTTAACCTGTAAACATCAGTTATTTCTATAACGACTCAGTCATTTGCATAATACAAAGCGACCTAAAGGTTCTTAACAATGTCTTGTTAAACTGAAACCCGTAAATGTCGTTCAATGTGCCTATTTTAAACAAAATAAAAAGGCACCATTATAAGTAAAAATCATACACATCCTGACCTCCCAACCTGATAAGTTTCACTTGTTGTTTCTGTATTTTGAGCGCATCCATGTAGGGAACGGTACCCAACCACTCAGCATGTACTGTCGACTTCTTGTGATGTACATCGTCATCTGACTTTGACTTTGGCACTGTGGCAGTTTGACACGGCGGTGGACACGGAGGAACGATGGTCGAATAATGTCGATAACTTGAGTGGGACTGTGATCGGGGTAGGATGCCCGATAAATGTTGGGCGCGAGAAAATAAGTCGGATTTCATATTTTGAGTTTGTATATCGCTAATGTAAGGGCGATATGACGCAGAATCGGTATCATTACAAACAGTTCGACTTCGAAATTGAGCAAAACTGTTGTTAGCAGAACAGGAATAAATGGGATGGTTGATGAGGCACGACGGTCTAGAGTCCGGATCGATAGCGGGGCGTCGGGCGTTTGGAGGCCTGAAGACGCTTTTCGCGAAATCTGTAAAACATGGTTAATTAAGAATAGATCTCAAGATGAATAACAGACATTCTGAATTCGAACCGATTGCCTCAACCGACCTGGGATACCATTCGTGTTTGTGTGTACCGAACATGTTGCTGAGGTCAGCCCTGTTGGGTCCCGTCTGCCTGAGATGCCGTTGCGAGTCAAACTCGGCCCATTGCTCGTCAAGAACCTGCAGCCAGCCAATATTTTAAATTTTATGCAATATGAAACATTACTTTTCACAACCGATCGAAAAGACACGAAGTCACCATTTATAAATTATAGTAAATCATCCTTGCTGTATCAGTCAAATATTAGACTGTACACATAAGAGCGCGAAATGGATTGCAATGAGTACATGAAACCTGAGAGAGCAAAACAAAATAAATAAACAGAAAACACACCAACCGGACTATCGGTTTGTTGCAGATTGAAGTCGGCGCAGCCCTTATGAGCGGCCGACAGTGGCTAAATGAAATCAAGTATTACAGTAGATAACAATGTCATCTACCTGTTATCGCAAGAAATCTTTATTCGAGTCATTTAAACAACGAGTGCCAACCTTAGTGTGTTCATAAGGATGTGGCTGCGGTTGATGCCAGCAGATCACCACGTCCGAAGTGTTCACAATCGCCGGATGACTGAAGCAAACTTTTATGTTTACATGCTACTCTTTAATGAAAGCTTCTTATACATAACTGGCATATTAAAAATAGATTTTTTACCCTAAATTTAAAAACTAATGCATAACATTATAAAAACGAAATCTCATGAGAAGAACATAGTGTAATAATAAATGAGAATCTAACCGGGGATCGAATTTGTTTGTGGCAAGTGCTCTGACGATGCAAACGTTGTTGCACTGTTGAGCGAGAGAGCGAATACACGAGAGAAGAGAACGACTCGATTGAATGGACATTATTACCATTCAATGCAATGCTGTTGTCGCGTCAGCTAAGGTAACAGTTTCTTTCATATGTAAATTTTTTTCTAAATACGTATGAAACTTTTCTCACACACAGTCTATTTCACATTTACCGAATATTAACATGGTCAATAAACCAAACAAAAGACTTCCATAAATTCAAAAAACAAGCATTTTCAATCTATTTTTATTATCATCAATAACGATAACTGATCACAAAATAACAATGAAGCACTGCTTGGGAATCGTATGGGCTAAGCACCGAAGTGAGATCGAAGCGAATAATAGCATAGATGATGAACACGATAAGTTATGTTACGGTATAACCAGTATGTTGTATGTGCAAACAAATCAACCAAAAAGTGAAACGTATATAACATGATTCAATGAAAGCATGCAAAAAAATGAAAAAAACTTCACATGAATGAATACACGAGTTGTGAAAAAAAACACGGGCTCAATATTCATTGTTCAATGCAAGATAAAGGAACTCATTTATAGATTTCGAAATTGGTTATAAACACCGAATGGCGACCATTAAATCGCGCTGAATAAGTCTTTTTCGAATCATAATTAATGTGAGAAAGTTGAGAATCTGCTGACTGTTCCAGAACAGGATTCTGATTATTCGCAACTGAATATTTGGTTCAGGTTAAGGCAGGATTCAACTCTCAACTAAATTGATTTTTCCATTTTCGAATCATTAATGATGCCTATGCTTACAAATCTATTCCTTGTTCCGAAGTGCTGAAAATCATTTTGCCCATCACGACAATAGATCGGTCATTCGTAGATTTCGCCTGATGGCATTGCTGCTGCCATCGTTATACTTGAACCACAGGGCACCACTCACCGCCGACTGGTGGTGGTTAGACGAACTCGACACCTCTTCGGGACCCGTGGCTGAAACATTTTGTAAAATTATTACACTTATTGTAAAAAATCTCTCGTGTATCAGGCGATATAATAAGCATTAAGTACATAATAATAATAGTACATAATATACAAAATCATCTAATACTATAAAGAAACAGTGTTCGTCCGTAACGCCAGCCCGGTTTACCACAGTTAACGCCAGCCCGGTTAACCACAGTTGCTATTTTCACGTATGGTGCAGCAATAGCAGTCTGGAGTAGGCCGATAAAAGGTTAATGTTTCACGAGCTAATGTTTCAGTCCGATAGTGGGTTAATGTTTCACGAGCTAATGTTTCAGTAGAAAACTGATGTCCCATTTTAAGAAATTGCTATTTTCACGTATGGTGCAGCAATAGCAGTCTGGAGTAGGCCGATAGTAGGTTAATGTTTCACGAGCTAATGTTTCAGTCCGATAGTGGGTTAATGTTTCACGAGCTAATGTTTCAGTAGAAAACTGATGTCCCATTTTAAGAAATGGGGACAAAACGCATTTTATTATATTAACGTCAAATGTTTCATACATTAAAGTTATAAATGAGTTAATGTTTCAAGAGTCTAAACGAGCTAATGTTTCAGTAGCGACCAGTGGCCTGTTTTCACAACTGTCCCCATTTAAATAAATGGGGACAAAAGCCTGTTTTCACGTATGTCCCCATTTTATGAAATGGGACAAAAGCCTGTTTTAACATCTGTCCCCATTTTAATAAATGGGGACAAAAACCTGTTTAGTTCGGTAATAGATTACTTTCCACGGGAAGCTTCAAAATGGCACAATAGATTATTTCCACAGGATATTCATTGCAACGGCAATAGATTACTTTCCACGGAAGGTTTCTAATGGCTCAATATATTATTTCCACGGGATATTCATTGCAACGGAACGGCAATCGATTACTTTCCACGGGAAGTTCCTAATGGCTGAATATATTATTCATATGCTAAATTAATCTGATTTTAGTGTCCACGGGATATATCCAATACTGAAAGTAATACTTTTTTTAAATAATATTTTTACATGCAATGATCAACGCAACGGTAATAGATTACTTTCCACGGGAAGCTTCAAAATGGCTCAATAGATTATTTCCACGGGATATTCATTGCAACGGCAATCGATTACTTTCCACGGGAAGTTCCTAATGGCTCAATAGATTATTCATATGCTAAATTAATCTGATTTTAGTGTCCACGGGATATATCAAATACTGAAAGTAATATTTTTTTAAATAATATTTTTACATGCAATGATCAACGCAACGGTAATAGATTACTTTCCACGGGAAGCTTCAAAATGGCTCAATAGATTATTTCCACGGGATATTCATTGCAACGGCAATAGATTACTTTCCACGGAAGGTTCCTAATGGCTCAATATATTATTTCCACGGGATATTCATTGCAACGGCAATCGATTACTTTCCACGGGAAGTTCCTAATGGCTGAATAGATTATTCATATGCTAAATTAATCTGAGTGGAAGTTCCTAATGGCTGAATAGATTATTCATATGCTAAATTAATCTGATTTTAGTGTCCACGGGATATATCCAATACTGAAAGTAATACTTTTTTTAAATAATATTTTTACATGCAATGATCAACGCAACGGTAATAGATTACTTTCCACGGGAAGCTTCAAAATGGCTCAATAGATTATTTCCACGGGATATTCATTGCAACGGCAATCGATTACTTTCCACGGGAAGTTCCTAATGGCTCAATAGATTATTCATATGCTTAATTAATCTGATTTTAGTGTCCACGGGATATATCCAATACTGAAAGTAATATTTTTTTAAATAATATTTTTACATGCAATGATCAACGCAACGGTAATAGATTACTTTCCACGGGAAGCTTCAAAATGGCTCAAAAGATTATTTCCACGGGATATTCATTGCAACGGCAATAGATTACTTTCCACGGAAGGTTCCTAATGGCTCAATATATTATTTCCACGGGATATTCATTGCAACGGCAATCGATTACTTTCCACGGGAAGTTCCTAATGGCTGAATAGATTTTTTCATATGCTAAATTAATCTGATTTTAGTGTCCACGGGATATATCCAATACTGAAAGTAATACTTTTTTAAATAGTATTTTTACATGCAATGATCAACGCAACGGTAATAGATTACTTTCCACGGGAAGCTTCAAAATGGCTCAATAGATTATTTCCACGGGATATTCATTGCAACGGCAATCGATTACTTTCCACGGGAAGTTCCTAATGGCTCAATAGATTATTCATATGCTAAATTAATCTGATTTTAGTGTCCACGGGATATATCCAATACTGAAAGTAATATTTTTTTAAATAATATTTTTACATGCAATGATCAACGCAACGGTAATAGATTACTTTCCACGGGAAGCTTCAAAATGGCTCAATAGATTATTTCCACGGGATATTCATTGCAACGGGATTGTGAATCCGCAAATAATGTTAAAATTAATACCGAGGCAAGTCATCAAAGAAAAAATTGTTTCATTTACAAAGTAAACAACAAAGCACAATCATCCTCAATGTATAACGGGACATGGGCTCAATGTATAACGAGTCAGTTAATAGTTAGTGACTATTGAGCCCTCAATTTCATTCAGACACATCTCAATCAATGACATGATAACCCTGAACACCGCAACCTGAGTTACAAAACTCGGCCCTAATTCTCGGCAGAATACTCGGCAGAATACCCGGTAAAGCGCGCGCAGCGCGCACAGAAGCACAACTCGATCAGAATCCCCGGGCCCAATACCGGGCTGCAGTCCCTAGTAACGATATACAAGATAACATCATACATGTCATGTCTCGAATCAGACGCTACCTAAAATTCTGAAATTCACCCGGTCGAAGGCAAAACGTTTTCCAAGCACCAGATGGCATTGTCCTGACCATTTGTCAATGTCAAAATGTCAATAAAAAATTTAATTGCGTAACATAAAAAACTGAACCAACGTCGAACAAACTGATGGAAGATACTTGCCGTGCCACTGGGCAGTTTTCCATTTGTCGCTGTTCGCTTCTTCTTCGGCACATCAAACGGATTCGTCTTTTTGAGTGGAGACGTGGCCTCTGCTGGCTCGTCTACAGGGTTGGGCACCGGTTTGCTTGTTTGAGTGACCTGTAAAAGCTTATTGGAATTACTTGAGAATCACCGAAATTTTTCACACGTTTGTTAAGAAAGAACATTACCGTAATTTAAGAAATTATAAGGAAAAGGAAACTTATTACAACTAATGGAACCGAGAAAGCGCAGTGTTGAATTAGTTGAATCTGAAATCTAATTCAAAAATAATAATATTCCATTATCCAACCTTATCATATGCTGGTTGTCGTTTAGCAGCCAACGCTGCCTCCAACCGTCGCACCCGTTCCATCTCCACTTCCCTCGATATCAACTGTTTGGTCGAGTAGGTCAATGTCCGACTGGCATCCATCGCCTGCTCAGGAAACGTCACCAACGATTCGATGGGTCTACAAAAATACGATAATGATTGGCGGTTGCATGAAAACGTATTTTTATCGCCTGTCTAGTCTAGTACGTAGGGCGCAGCATTAGAAACTGGTGGTCTTGGCTAGAAACCTGACTTTATACAGATCCTAATGCATTGCTCTGGGGTGTCTCTCATTGCCCGTCAGTTCATTCAATCTCTTTGGCCACTACGAAACCACCTCATTAATAGATGAATTCCAGTATTCATTCAAGAACCAACAAAACTTGAAAAATTCTTTGTTTTAAGTAAATATCAAACTTTTACTTGAAGTACTGGAATGAAATATTGATGAATAAATGTAATAACAGACGATAACTAACGGTTCGAGTAAGTAATCATACGAGGCATCAGGCATTCGTTGTTGTCTGTAACTAAGGTTGTAGTGGATCATCACATCGCAAACCCTCTCCAGTGCTGCGCGCTCTTTGGCGCTGTACAGTTGGGCGTTCATCTGAACATTTACCATTGGAATCATGCTGATAAAACGAAGAAATCTTACCGATGTGGTTGAATTGATTGATATGCATCACAGTTAATCGATCAAACCCATTCAGAGAAGGTGGTTCAAATAACAAAACAAAATTTGACGATCTTGAAAACGCCTTTCACAAAAAATAGTTTTCATAAAAAAATAAATTAGACAGCATTTTTCACCAGTTAATAAAAGTGAACCGACCGGTTTCAAGGATGGTCGAATGCACTGAACGAGTAATGGCAGAACAGTCATCAGCATCTGCTCGCTGGTGTAGCTGCCACGAACCTGCGGGTGGGCCACGTGCTTTTCCGCGTGCTCGGTGCCTACAAATTTAATCGTTATTATGATTTCATGTGCTAAAAATAATCACATTGAATAAAAAACAGCATTTTTAGTGATCACATTATATTGTATCGAATCTTAAAACAACAAAATCTGATATTAACAGTTAACACCCTTTCTCTTTCGTGGTGTAACAATCTAAACTCACCTGAACCCGTGGAATATTCGTCAAGCATCAGGTTGAGCGTGCCGTGATGTGCCTGTTTGGTACTGGAAAGCTGAAACAAAGTTAAAATGGTCAGGAGTACAACATCGAGTACATTGCATGAGCATTTAACGACAGTTATCCACCATTTAGCCCAAAACATGGTTAGACAAGCGGAATTCGCATCGGATCATTTATTTTTAGGTATATGATATCAGGAACCCTAACCTGTTGTAACATTTGTGGATACTGTATATTCATGTTAACATTGCTTGCAAACATGAGATGGAATACGACGGGCACGTAATTCTGATAAGCCATCAACTGCCAGCGCTGTGTCTTTTTGAGCAGGGTGTCCATTTCATCAGACAAACACAGCCAGCTACCCGCCGCCGCACACTGCAATCACATTTTTTAATAAAATAAAAAAAAACTGAGAAATCAGTTAATACGCTGAGATATGTTTGGAAAACCTTACAACCATCAATTCAATTTTTTTGTAAAAAGTGCAAATTTTCACTCAAAAGGTCAAGACTCAAACAGACCATTGTAAGCAACATGTCCATTTAGGAGCAAAACTTGTTCAGCTTTTACTTTTCAGAATCTCTAACTATTCTAAATTCGGACTTATTCCTGACGTTCGGCTAAGTCAAAACCCCAACAAACGAAATTTTTTTTTTACCATGTTCGGTCCGGCATCTCTTGGTTTTGCATTGGGATAGTTTTCAAAGCATCCCTGTGTCAGCTTCTCCGTCTCACCACACGAGTACACGGCCGATAGCATCGCCTTGAAACGATCCGTCGTGTCCTCGTCAGCCGATTTGGCCTTGTTACTGTTGGCCGACTGGTGGCTGGGACCGGCTAATGACTTGCTGAAACAAAAGAAAACTCTATCAAAATAAAAGGGGATGTGGGTTATTTGAACAGCAGTTAACTGTCAACATAATAAGGTTTTAACGGCAAGTTATCAAAGATAAAATTCAGTAAGTTATAAAGAAATGAACAGTTTATAGATTATGTGTGTGTGCGATATGAAATCAAATTATTGACAAATCATTGATGAACTTGATAAACAAATCACTAACCGTGCTTCGGCCAACGAGAACACCATACGCCACACCTGGAACAACGACTTGTGCGAATCCTTCTGACCGCAGGCAGTTTGCTCGACGTCGCGCACCGTCAGGTCCATCTGAAATAATAGTATAAGGTCATTTTTCAAATCGGTCATCTCACCAGTAACAACAAAAACGTTCAACAACAACAACAACAACAACAACAGACAACAACAACAACAGTCAAAAACAACAACAACAACAGTCAACAACAGTAACTTAGCCCGTTGAGTCAAAAACAACAACAACAACAACAGTCAACAACAGCAACTTAGCCCGTAGAGAAGACATATAAAACAACTAACAGCGGCGGCATGTCGATTAGCGAGTGTTTCCTTGGGTTTGCTGTTGGCGGCGGTGAACTGCAGGTAATTGACGCACGACCGAACGTCCTGCTCCGTCTTGGCACACAACAGCTCCAGTGCAGCCGTGTCGGCACGCATTTGCTCCAGTCGACAGATCTACAGATAATATTAACGCGATCCAGTTTGGAGAAAGAATCCAGTTCCTGTTGCCAAACAATCTATGTGGTTCACTTATGTTGGGAATAGAGCCTTTCAAATGACTACAACCAGCAATAATCAATTTCTATGCACACGCAAGGATGAAATGACCTAAGCCTGAACGTAACCCTAACTCGAAAACTTATATGGAAGGGTTGGATTGGACTAACGACTTTGAGCCGTTCCACCAATCGATTGTTGTTGGTCTCCGGAAACTGCAACACCAGCGCCACCTTTCGCAGTTCACGAAGTGACGCTGCGTATCTGAAATAATAAATTAATCGAAAAGATAAAATAGTTCTATTGTTATTGAACTATTGTGAATTGCAAACGATACTTCAGAAATACAACCCTTCGGACTTGATCATAAAGCCTGAAAAAACTAACAAATCATTGCAGATGCAGATGATAGGTCGTTTGAGAATACGTTTCTTCTTCTTTCGCGTGATCGAATCACGAACGAGTGACACCAGATAATTGATGGACGGCTGGAACAAAATAGAAATCATAAAAAAAATAAAAGAGTAAAGAACATAAACGTGTCGAAACTGTTTGCTTTTTCACAGTTTTCAATATTATTTCTAAAACCCGAAACATTTTAGAACGTGATGAACAGTTCGAAAAAAAAAAGTTAAGGTTCAACTCGACCATGAAAGCACCCATGGTGAATAAACGGCATCCGGAAGTACATAAAACACGCAATAGTCTGCAGTGTCATATCTCAAAACAATAAAACGGAGCCACGAGTCACACCAATCAGTCATGATAACTAACCGTAGGTGCTCCATCGATCTCGTCGACAATGAGACAAGTGGGTTTGCCGGCACCGACGCCATCAATGGTACGGCTCGCGGTCAGTGCACCCTCAACACGATCCTCGAACTTGTCCAACTGTCGATCGTCACTGGCATTCATCTCAATCACATTGTAACCGGCATGATCAGCTATCACATGGGCCAACGTCGTTTTGCCCAGACCCGGTGGACCACACAAAAGTGCGATCTGCAATAAAGAAAGTAATTTTATTCATCTTCACGCCCGCAACTAGTTCACAGAAATTATTCCATGGACCATGGGCACACAAAGTTATGCACGCAGTCTAAGTAGTCATGAAGTTCGAAGAATGACAGATTCTCAGCTAAAGAGGTCATAGTCTGGTACCACGCAACCAGTATTTAGTAAAAAAATCTGCGAATAAAGAAACATCGAGCTGGGTTTGACGTGGTTATTCTGAACTGAAAACAAATATTGACATCAAGCGACTATAAAAGGAACCCACTACCCGACTCTATTATGTGTTATAAACTTCCCGCCGCAATCAATTAACCTTATTATCCGGTCTCTTAAACTTGTCGAGCTGCAGTGAAAGTTCAGTCTGACTCCAGGCGGCGCCTTTGCCGAAAAACTTCTTCTTCCCCTTGAAATTGTTGCCACCACCTGCAGCACTATTGGAATTGGGGGCGAACTTTGAGACACCCGTTTGTTTCTGCACCTCTTGCGCTCGCTGTAATGCCGCATTCTTCTGATGGAAAACACATTCGTCCCACAGTCGCAGCCAGGTTAATAGGCAACGATTGATTCCCTGAATTTTAATAATTATTAATTATTAAAAAAACTGGAATAAAAAATATCGGTTTACCCACATTTAAATTAAACTCAAAACACCAACAAACGGAAAAGTTACTAACATCGTCACTGAGCAAATCGATGAAGCGGTACGGTTTGTACCTGTCCACCCAGAGTCGGGCACGTTGCACTGCCTGCAACACAAACAATTTCAGTGAACAACGTCAACATCAACAATATTCTATAAAAAGCTAACATTACGGGATAAGTACACTGAAAATAAAGACATATAATGATTGTCTTGGAACCAAAACCGCTTAAACTCTAGTTAATGTAACAGAAAAAACCACGCACTTGTTCATCATCGTCCAATTCATTTTCATTGGTCTCGATCGTGTTTTCAGGCATGGGTGGCTGCGTCTCGATCATACTTTCATCTTCAGAAGGCGGCGGATTGGCAGCCTGAATAAAAATTTACGCATTAATCGATCAAATAAGTAGATAATATTTACTGTACTGATTACAATCTTTTATCTTAAATTTGGAGCTTACATAATATCACAAAAGGGGATTTTATCATAAATATTATGCAGTCAAGAGTGATGAAATATCTACCCTAATCCGAGTGTATGAAATGAAACTAAAACAAAACTTTTTCCCTGAGCCGAATCGAGTCAACCACGACGACTAAACAGAATAGAGGAAGAATAACAGAACTACGGTTTTTTATTTCACAATAAAATAATTAGCCCAAACCTGCTCGAGTGTAGTTCGTGCCTCATCCATCATAGTCGAGAACGGTTTACCCAGCAGTGTACCGGTTTCGTTGATGTCCCCTTCGATGGTACAACTCGACTCGGGCTTACGATTCAGGTACAGACGACGTCGACCGTCGGGTGACGAGAAGGCCACCCAGTCCAGGTCGGTGGGCGGCAAAGAGTAAATCTGAAAGTTATTTTAATGATAATGATTATATGAACAAAACTACATTATATTCAGATTTCTTCAAGATATATGCTGTTAAGAGCTACCCGGGATGGAAAATAAGAATTAGACATGCCAGGGGTGGGCCGGTTTTTTTGGCGTTTTGCAGGGGGTGGGGGGGGGGGGGGGGGGTAGAATTTTGAAATCTCAGTTTACCCCCACCTCGAAAAGTGGGGGGGAGGGTAAAGTCGGGTAGGGGGGGGGGGGTAGAAAAAAAATCGTCAAAAAAGCCGAATCGTTTTTTTGCTTGTTTTTGCTAAAAAAATCTTCTATTATAAGGTATAAACATCACATGTACCGGTTTTTTCAGGTTTTAACCAAAAAATTGACCCAGAAAACGTGTTTGTTCGGAAAAAAATTCTCACAGCCAAAATTTTTTGAAAATTGAGCCTCAAAATCGATGTTTTGAGGCCCATTTTCTCAAAAATTTCGAGTAGGGGGGGGAAAGGGTGGTCGACCTAAATTTTTGTCTAGGGGGGAGGGGGTAGGCTACCCGCCGACCCTGAAAAGTGGGGGGTAACCCCCCTACCCACCCCTCACCCCCACGGGCCCGCCTCTGCATTACACTATACTTGCGTTGTTAACATTGTATTTTTTATACCGCTACCAACGAAAAACTTGTTAATATTTTTCTTTGCCAGGATTTACACGCTGATGATGATAAATGATTGATTGAACGATATAAAGTTAATAGAGGCTTACGTATGATTCTAAGAACCAACTCGAGATGGTCGGTATCTCGTCAGATCTTCCATCGTGTCCGAATCGGTGGAATTTTGTTCGGAATCAAGTATGAGGTTGTGCCCGGACTTGATGGCATCGATCTGCCTGATCATTCGATCAAAACACTCGGCCGTCTGACGGGCTCGGCGCTCTTTGGCCTCCAGCTCACGTGCCACCGGATTGTCGTAGTGTTTATACCAGTCTACAAAGTACAAAACATCAATCAATCAAAATCAAAATATAAAAAAAAACAATTGTGCATCAAAAGAAACACCATTTAGGAGTTAAAAGTTAGCCCAGCCCAACGATCCATAACTGATGATTAAACAGAACAGAACCATGATACAGGGGTTTGACACCCATCTCTGACCACAAATCATTGATCTCTACACTATTGAGTGAACGAATTAGTAGTTCCCACACAGAAATTGATGTACTCTTGAAGTTGAGGTACACTTCGGTTGAGTGAATCAGCAGGGCAGGAATACAAGACCACATTTTGAGGAGCTCTTGCCGCTCACTCCTAACTTATTCAGAATCGCAAACAAAACAATAACACCATAAAAGACAGTGCAGTTCACAACGCAATAACGTATCAACCAACCGAGCGGGTCATTCTCGTCTTCAGCCTTGGAACGCTTGGGTCTGGGTTCCATCTCCAAATCGTTGGTGAATCGATCGTAAGCCGGGTCGGCGCGCTGGTTGGCGTCGGATAGCGGAGCTGGGGCGCAACTGTAACATCAAAACATAGTGAATAAACCATTCTTAATGTCAATTTCATTGACTGTATGGTTTTTTAAGTAGCCTTTCTCTTGTTAAAATCGGGATGCGTTCAGTTGTCCGACTCGACGTTTGTCCGAATTTGTCCGAAACGCTATTTTAGGGGTTTTGATCAGTTGTCCGAATGGAGTAGTTTTACAAGAGAAGTGTCACTATTAAGTCACCGATTTAAATTGTCGTATTGCCAATAAAAAGTTGATACGAAAAGTTGGTTTCAAAAATTGTTATTGGTAGCCCACCATTTCAATTCAAATACCCCTTTCATTGTATGAACGGCTTGCCTTATTTTTTCTAGAAAACGATAAAAGGTTTCAAGAGAAACCAATATAATTATTCGTGTAAACAATTTTTATACATTGTAAACAGGCATAACTTAAAAATGGACGCTTGAATTTGTCTCTCTGTGTAAGAAAATTCTAACCACGTATTCGGACAACTGATCAAAACCCCTAAAATAGCGTTTCGGACAGATTCGGACAAACGTCGATTCGGACAACTGAACGACAGCCGTTAAAATCGTGATTAACTGCCCGAGCCCCGACTAACCTAACGCCTGCCACCTTCTGTTTATCAACATGTCGATTCGCATTGGCCGGCAGCGTGGGTGGAATCCGACGTCCTTTCGTTTTTCTGTTCTCCACTTGCAACCGAATTTGTTCTTCAACATCAACCTGTCATTAAAATAGAGTGAAACCGTCTTTCTCTTCTCCACTATCATGAGGGTTACTGCTATAAATCACTCGTCTTGAATGCTAAATTACAACAACAATACACCGTCATCTACCGTGATTTCGTTTTTTTCATCTAGAAGTGTCAATATTAACCGGCTATCGCGACCCGTCGACCCGTCGACCCAGAATTTTGATATTGTTTGTACGGCTTCGGCTTAGTTCCTAGCACCGACTTAAGTTTACAAAAGTTATTCTGGAGCACTATACTAACAGTTTGGCAGGTGTGAGCATCAAAATTAGGTTTCTGTGTAGGCTTAGGCTTAGGCTTAGGTTTTTGTATGGGCTCGGGCGCGTAGCGCTCGAGCCTATCGCAAAAACCTAAGCTTGATGCTCATGCCTAGCCTTCTAAACCTATCCAGCTATGTAGGCAGCCTAAAAACCTCCAAATGGCCGGTCGACCGATCTCGGTCGACGGGTCGACGGGTCGCGATTACCGATATTAACCTCATGATCAACGAACGGCAGATCAATCGGTATGGAATCTGGTTCGGGCAGCAACAACGGTTCATCGTACGAACTGCCGACTACCTGAATGAAAAATTATCATAATAAGAAACCTTCTCTAATCAACTCACAGGTTTAACTTAAATAATGATTCACTGTGAAGAAAACACAAGCAAAACAACCTGACCACCGGCTTCAATATCTTCATCGTAGCCGAGCGAAATCATAATTCGTCAAAACTGAAACACAGTAAATATAAGAAACATTGTTGTGGTGTGTGGTTTTTTAATTTTATCAGTTTACATTTGTTATTCATAAAAATAGTATTTTAAATTTTTTCAGTCGTTCGCTCAGAGGATCAATCGACTCACTACGAAGTGGACTAATCATTATAATGAATAGTCCACTGTCGTAAAACAATTCGTTTGATGAACTTTCCACTCTTAGAAAAGGTTTCCAAACAGAAGACAAATGAAGTGATGAACTTTCCACTCTTGAAAAAGGTTTCCACTGAGAGGACAAATTTCAAGTGATGAATTTTCCATTATTAAAAAATTTTCTATTTAGAGGGAAAATGAACTGATAGCGTATCCAGGTTTTTTTTGTTAGCAAAAAAGGTGTTCGGTGCGCAATTCGAATTCAAAACTGCTTTCGGCGCGCTTTCAAATTTTCAAGAAACCAAAGTATTGATTGCTCATCTAACATTCGGACCACATAGAAAATTTAGCTTAATTCATTGAATACGTGCGTAACCGGTGCCTAAAATGAATTTTTGATAACAATAAACCCTGATCAAGCTATAAACAGTATAACTCAGTACTGACACATGTTTGAGAGCTCGAACTAAACGTTAATGAGCTCAATAATATCGAGTAGAACTCAAACTTTATTCTGAAATCTATAAATAGTAAGCAAAGAGTTTGATGTGTGTCAGTCATATCACCAACCAGTCTATCGTCCCATTGATCTGTCATTCACTTCGTCAGTCAGTTTTGCCATCAATCACTAATCCCATCTATTAGAAATCTAATCACTCAGTCTTTATTCATCCATTCATTCATTGCATCAATCACTCACTCACTCACTCGTTCATTCTCTCACTCGCTCTTTCACTCAATCATTCACTCACTCACAGAAAGATACACGCATTCTTTCACCCCATCATTCGCTCTGTCCTTCACTCCATCACTCATTTACTCACTCACCCATTCACTCACTCACTCACTCACTCACTCACTCACTCACTCACTAACTCATTCACTCACTCACTCACTCACTCACTCACTCACTCACTAACTCACTCACTCACTAACTCACACACTCACCCACTCACTCACTCACTCACTCACTCACTCACTCACTCACTCACTCACTCACTCACTCACTTACTAACTCATTCACTCACTCACTCACTCACTCACTCACTCACTCACTCACTAACTCACTCACTCACTAACTCACTCACTCACTCACTCACTCACTCACTCACTCACTCACTCACTCACTCACTCACTCACTCACTTACTCACTCACTCACTCACTCACTCACTCACTCACTCACTCACTCACTCACTCACTCACTCACTCACTCACTCACTCACTCACTCACTAACTCCCTCAATCACTCACTCACTCACTCACTCACTGACTCACTCACTTCCTCACTCACTCGAACAGTTGCGAAAAATCTCCGTGACTATTTATACTCACTCTTTTCCTCACTCACTCAAACAGTTGCGAATTAACTCCGTGACTATTTATTTTTGAACCACATTTTTAACACTTAAATACATTAATCCGATTGTAAAAACCAATTTTTCTAAAACACTTTTTTGTAAACTTTTTCTTCCTTCAAAACTGACAATTTGTGCTTTTTTTGCTAAGTCGTAGAATTCTTCCCTAGTGCGTAGTGAATGGAGTGGTCACCGTTCGCTCATTTTACTGGTTCTTAGAAGGTTAATTAATTTTTATGAGAATTTATATGAGAATTCTCTTAAAAGTTACCGTAACCTAATGAGAATCCGGTTTTAAGGTTCTTAGAAATCTGATTAATCACACTTTGCACTCCAATACTAAGTTTACGGTAGTTTGTTCACAAATGCAAAGTTTTATTAATCTGGGTACTGTAGTTTAAATTTGAAATGGTTTATCTATGTCAAGTCAATGTTTCAAATAAAAGTCTGTTGTTAAACCCCGGGTTAGTGAGTCCACTGAAAAAAATTCTAAAACCCCATTGAAGACTAAAAAGTTCTGGAGTGAAAAAACACCTGCGAAGTGTCTATTATTTATCGGAAAGACAGTTGAACACACAAATTGTTACATACAGATGTTATAAAGACTCGGCTCATACAGGGTGTTCATTTTTAAGATGCGATGCACGTAAAAGTCAGCCAAAATTTGGACCAAAATGAAAATTTGAAAAAAAATAGATTTGGATACAAAACGACTCACTTGACTCCCGTGAACTCAAAAATGTCCTTGCTTCACGTTAAAACCACGTAAACAGGCCAAAATTCGCATCACTAAATGGTGCACTCTAATTTACCTATACAAATTTGGCAAAACTTTAAGACCGGTTTTCTCATGTACTTCCGAAAAGATCGGAAAACCAAATATCTCAGGTTGAAGCTGAGAATTTTCTCTACAAAACCTGCCTAACTAGCCAATGCAATTTTGACTTTTTTTTCAACTACCGTAATCCCAAACAAAAAATATTTTTTAACTACCGTAATCCTTGTGTCGTTATAAACGAAACTTTAGGTTTTGCCATCAAAAATTAGTTTCGTGTGGATCATAAGAAAACAATTATTTTTTAGTCGATGATGAATTACTGACTGTTCCACGAAAAACGCGCGAAAAACTCTAATTTGATGTTTCACACTGAATTCCGCTGTCGATGCAGCACAGGCATTCGACGAAATGTTCGTTTCTCCTATTTGGTTTTCGAGCTGTACTGGACCAATTTAAAAAAAGTTAACACCAATTGAAAGAGAAAATTATTCTCTTTCGTTTGCACAAAAAATTTCCTGAAAACAGCCCAAATCACAGAATTGCGAATAAAAACTAATTTAGGGTCGACTGACATTTTTTCATCGACAAGCTAAAGCACGGTAAATCATTAGGATGTTTATCGAGAATTCACGCACCTTTTTGGGACAGTAATTCATTATCGACTATACTGCAAAACTACTAAAATATGATTTTGTCCAATAATAGTAATCAGAGGTGGGCCGCTGGAGGGTAGGGGGGTTTACCCCCCCCCCACTTTTCAGGGTCGGCGTGTAGCCTACCCCCCCCCCCTAGACAAACATTTAGGTCGCCTACCCCCTCCCCCCCCCGAATCGAAATTTTGAGAAGATCGGCTTCAATACCTCGATTTGCAGCTCATTTTTCAAAAAGTTTTGACTGTGAAAATTTTTTTTCGAACAAACACATTTTCTGGGTCAATTTTTTTGGTTAAAACCTGTAAAAACCGGTTCATGTGATGTTCATACCTCAATAAAAGATTTTTTTTAGCAAAAACGGGGATTTTTTGCGGAATTTTTTTTCTACCCCCCCCCCCCCCCCATTTTTCCGACTGGGCGGATAGGATGGGATTTTTTGTCGATTCATTATTTAGTATTTTTGTAGTAAAAATATTTGTTTTCTGATGATCCACACGGAATTTTTGATGGCAAAACCTAATGTTTCGTTTATGACAACACAAGGATTACGGTAGTTAAAAAATAATTTTTGTTTGGGACTACGGTAGTTGAAAAAAAAGTCAAAATTGCATTGGCTAGTTAGGCAGGTTTTGTAGAGAAAATTCTCAGCTTCAACCTGAGATATTTGGTTTTCCGATCTTTTCGGAAGTACATGGAAAATCGGTCTTAAAGTTTTGCCTAATTTGTATAGGGAAATTAGGGTGCACCATTTAGTGATGCGAATTTTGGCCTGTTAACGTGGTTTTAACGTGAAGCAAGGACATTTTTGAGTTAACGGGAGTCAAGTGAGTCGCTTTGCATCCAAATCAAATTTTTTTTTCAAAATTTCATTTTGTCCCAATTTTCATGATGTTTTGGCCGTCGCTTACGTGCATCGCATCTTAATAAACCCCGGTCTGTAACCTGTGCGTATTTAGAAAGTTGATTAAACAAATGCTTGATTTAGGGCCAAGCCTAGTTCAAGGCAAATTAACTTTTCTAAACATAAGAAAACCCAACTGAAGCTTAAATTATTTCCTTGAGTTAGGCCAATAAATAAAAAATTAATTTTTTAAGTCCACTGAATCGTATGGTTATAACATGCGCAAAATACCTCTGAAAACATCACAACTCGCTGGTATTAAGCATCTCTGAAACACACAGCTGGCTGCTGCTATGCACTCCAAAAAATGCGTACCAAATTTAAAAAAAACTTACGGTTATTCCGTCAGCGACTGAGGTTTACAAGCACCTGTTCAGTTGATGAGAAATGTAATTGGAGGAGCTGCAAACGCACATGATGGATCTTGAAAATTACAGAAGCACACCCTTAATTAATAACACAAAAACCCTGGTTTTGCTGAATGTGGCTTAGAACACCCAAACTCATTGGAGATTTAGTCCTCTATATATTGGTATGTCAAATTTATCCAAATAGCAAGCCTGTTGAGTTCCTGATCTTGAAATAACTTTTCTAGTACACAAATAGTTAATAACAATGGTCAAACTCCTGCGAACGCTGAAATTTTTTCTACAACACTGATGAAAACCCCTTGTGGAGACTGATAAGTGACGGAATAAGATTTATTCCAATAATTTAATTGTTATTTTTCAGTTTGAAGGCTTCTAATTCAGCTAGGAAATGATGAGTTGTGGATACTTTGATTTTATGATCACATCATTCGTGCCAGCATGACCTGAAAAATGACCTAAAAACTCCCATATCAAAGATTGAAATGACATAGGCGGGATCAACAAAGACCACCGAAAACACATCATGGTTTAATTAGTTCAATATTCGACATTAATTTTTCTTCTGGCGAAGCGTACATTTGTGTTTTAGTAGAAGATTACGACTCGTTAGGGTGATGTCATATTTGCAACGTCTAAAAGTTTTCATTAATACCGCGCTGTCTCCGTGATTGAGCTTCGTTTGAAAACATTATCGAAATTCAGGGTGTTGGGGTTTTACAACCAAAAATTTAACCTTGGGTGTTTTAACAAATTCAACTACCGTAACCTAATTTGGGTTACGGTATTATGTGCAAAGTGTAAAGGTAATCACAGTTCTAAACTCCGGTTTTAATACAAATTGTATGTGGGTAATTACTTATTTTCGAATTAAAATTTGTAAAACAGGTTACGGTATTTTAATTTAATTTTTATTTTATTTTATTTTATTGTGTTTTGCGAATAATAAAAAAAGACTGGCGACGTGTATCTATTAGCGGTGTGAATGCGGAGTCTTTTATGGCTGCGTATTTGGACACCGCGAGAGTGGGTTTCAGTGTTGGGTTCTCAATGTTATGGATATGGGTTCGGTAATAGATTCACGGAATGCGACTCACGGATGCGTGCCTGAATGGAAAGTATTTTTCGCATTTGATCGGATACATCTATTTCCGTTTGCATGCTTTTATCGCAAATAAATCTTTGCTCACATGTACCCAGTCTGATAATTAACCAATAAATAATGATGAAGTGAAATTTCCAACACGGCTCATCGCCATTTTTATGTCATTTATGGTTGGTGATAAGGATCCATATAAAAACGTCTGTATAGTCCTATTTTGAATGATTGACAAATGAGTATGGGTGCAGTAAGTAGTGCGACTATTGCAAAGGTGTTGTCAGGCGCAGCTCACTAGTGAAACGTCAGGTATTACACACCTGAACAAAACACAACAAATCTTTTCATAGCAAACATTTTATGTTTAAGCTGAAGTCTGTCTGTTGCAAAAATGTTGCCGAAAAGTCTGATAATGAAACATCACGAGCCACAACTCACCACGGTTGACACCATAGTTTAACAGAGTATGATGATGATGATTGATGTGCGTTTTAACACTGATTGTCTGATGTTCATTATCAGACGTTTTGGGCAATACTTTTGCTTACAGAAACAACGTTCATGCTTTTTCAAGATGTTCCTCGAATGCTTTACAATATTTCGCTCGGATGCTTCTCCAGTGAAAAGCTTTCCGCGTGGTTTTGAGGACAGGATTCCTAAAGCCGCTGCAGCTG
Source organism: Daptonema setosum (assembly GCA_964036265.1). Taxonomy (NCBI): domain Eukaryota; kingdom Metazoa; phylum Nematoda; class Chromadorea; order Monhysterida; family Xyalidae; genus Daptonema; species Daptonema setosum. Next base: position 10,132,014 of record OZ038444.1, on the reverse strand, counting down.
GGTCATGCGATTGGATGACTGTATGATCGGGTTAAGGGTGAGACCCTTGAAACAGCTGTGGTGAAAAGTCACTAATGTCATTTAGTGAAACCTGAGTTTGTGGGAGTAATAGTGCGGTCGAACGCGAGTATGGACGCGGTTGTAGATTGGTGAAGTAGCACGGGTACGTGTTATGATGCATGTTGGCATCTTCAAGCAACATCTTGCGAGTGAGTGAGTACGTGCGGGTGAAAGTTCAATAAAGTGTATTTGCCTCATTGAAGAGTACATACATAAAAACAACTGATCTACACTTTTAAAAGTCTGTATAAAATTTCCCTCTGGAAGTGTGGAGTAATCAACTGCATAAACAAATCTAGCAATACCTGCTACATTCTTATAATCTAGGATTTATCTTATTATCCAGCTTTGTTCATTTTACCCAACTCATTTTCTACTGATTTTTTTATTATTTCACGGTAATCTGTTATTTTAATGTTACCGTATTTATACCGTAATCTACCGTAATCTACCGTAACATATGTACCGTAACTGATTCTTATAAAAATTAATTACGTTTCATTACTCCATTTTACTCAATTCAAAATTACAGTCCTGTCCTGTTCAGTATTTTTACGCGCGTAACCTATTTCACTGCAAATTTCTTTTCGCGCGCGTTCAAATGTGAGTCCGATACGTTCACGGAATCCCTGTTGAACAAAATTTTATTCTTATCAAGTTCTCTATTATTGATCATTCAGATTTTCGGTTGAAATCTCTGTTATAATAGTTGAACTGTAAATTTTGTTTATAACAATAAATTATTTTAAACGTATAACTTTTTATTGATAACAAGATAACAAGACTGTGCTATATTTGTAAATTCCTAAATTTGTGTGGGCGGCCAGACCTGTGCGATTTCGGATATTTGTATTCACGATATTCAGTTTCAAGTCAGTAGACCAGTCATATTCATTACGTTAAATGCGTCTGATATTTACCATGTACCATATTCGTTTACAGTTGGATCGGACTTGGCTGTTGAAAAGCCGATGTACAATGTTGTGATGATGTGTCTGTCCATGAAACAATTTGTATAATTTGACCAAACACAAAGGCAGTGTTGCATCACTTCATTATTTATCGGCTCAACAATTAACAGCTTCCATATTTTTATACTTCGTAGGTTTGTAAAAGAAATGCATGAAAAACAAACACAAATTAAAAAAAAAACATTGTATTTTGCATTTTCTATGGAACATGAATGTTGTAATGCAAAAGAATATCTGTGCACGTGTGCAAACAAATCAAAATCCTAAAACGGTGTATAAATAAAAATTACAGCTGTCCTATTTTACTATTGTATTTTTACATGTTCTAGCTTCCTTCCACGCCATTACTTTCACAGTAAGTTAAACATACTTAAACAACATAAAAAATCACTTATTTTTTACAATAAAGGACAATAAGAAGTATCTTAAAGATGTTACCTGAAACAGTCCACAAGTTCTGCATGCTCGAAGACCCTCCATGGGTTTTTGCCTGCGCTGCCAAGAGTAAAATGAAGTCAACTGTAAACTGCAGGTATCCGGGAATTGATGTGGAGGTTTTCGATCTCATCATGAATTATGCAGGTCAATCAGTCAGTCAGTCAGTCAGTCAGTCAGTCAGTCAGTCAGTCAGTCAGTCAGTCAGTCAGTCAGTCAGTCAGTCGGTCAGACAGTCAGTCAGTGATCAAGTGAGGGAGTGAATAAGTAACTTATTTCAGGTATTTCTTACGACATATGCCTATTAACCGAGTCAGAACTCTCAGCGCTGAACAATGGAACGTTTGATCGAGTGCGAGAATTAAATGGAATGGATTCAATGATACTTGACATGAAAGAGTTCACTGGTTTGATCATTTCACTGACTCTCTCATTCACTGACTGACTCACTGACTCATTCATTCACTCTCTCATCTCTTAGCATCGTCTCTGGGCTTATCAATTATCCAGCCTTTATTCTTTCTTCACGTCTGTGCTGTTGCTGCTGGTGAGCCAAAGAGGGACAATGCCAACATCTTCAGCTATGCCCTCAATGTTCTCAAGGTTTATGTTGTTGTTGTTGTTGTTGTTGTTGTTGTTGTTGTTGTTGTTGTTGTTGTTGTTGTTGATTATGATTGTCACGAATTCTGATTTTTAAATACTGTACTTCAGGTTTATGACCTCGGTTTATGGATCTGCTTCGCGCTGCTCATTGTGTTCAGCAAGATATACAGCAAACTAATGGCCAAAAACATGATTTTAAAGTAAGCTCATTGATAAATAAAATTAAACAAGGAAAGAAAAAAACTATATATGTAATTTCAGATATGGTTCAATAGGAGCCACCGTCCATTGGCCAGACGTTAACCGCAGGACACTGATCACCGTATCGTTCGCTATTGCACTACTCATCGGTTAAATGTGAACACTTCAAACAACTATTTTTTGTAAAATCCACTTGAACATGAACGAAATAACTTTGGCTACCGGCTGTATTTTTTTTATTCAAAACGTGTCATTTGGTTGAAACTTTACCTACTCAGGTTTGTACCGAAGTGGTCTACTGGCCAGGTTGTTCAGATCCAGAAAGCAATACCTTTTTGATGATGTTGACGTTATCAAATATCAAAAGCCAATTATTATAAGGTTACTGACTGACAGACTGACTGATTATTACTTTCACTTACTACCAATGCTCACTCACTCACTCACTCTTTCACTCACTCACTCACTCACTCACTCACTCACTCACTCACTCACTCACTCACTCAATCACTCACTCATTCACTCCTTCACTCACTCCTTCACTCACTCACTCACTCACTCACTCACTCACTCACTCACTCACTCACTCACTCACTCACTCACTCACTCACTCACTCTCTCACTCACTCACTCACTTACTCACTCACTCACACACTCACTCACTCACTCACTCACTTTAGCAACTGGGCACCAACGGGCTGGCTCAACGTGATAGATGGTATCACACGTGAGAATCTAAAGACTGAACTGACGAAATCTTTAGATAACACATTTTATAAGCCGAAATCCTCCAACAAATTTAACGACGATTTGTATGAAGGCAGAGCGGTCTGGTTTATGAGCGATGTCACGCAGTATCATTGGATTAACGCTCATTCCGGTTAGATCATGAACATATTGACTGAGATCTTGTTGATGTACTTGGCTAAGAAGCATGCGATTTAGTGAGATTCAGCAGTTAGCCATTGTCAGTGTTACAACACATCTGTTCAGTCTGTTATTTTTCAATATGTCCAAAAAGGAAGAATTTTCAGGCAAATTACGTGCCGTGTGTTTTGATGAACGTATGAACTCAGATGGTGTGTTCCCCATGAGTTAAACGGGGATTCCCTTCCCAGCTGAAATGTGGCAGAATACTGATTTCAGACAAAGATTGGAGCAAGCCATAATCGTTGTACGTCCCATGGCTGACATTATAACCATGTTAAATTAACAAATACTGTCTCACTCACTTATGTATGTACTGTACTTACTCACTCACACAAACACACTCACTCACGCACTCTCTCTCTCTCTCTCACTCACTCAATCACTAATTCACTCACTCACTCACTCACGCACTCACTCACTCACTAACTCACTCACTCACTCAATCACTCACTCACTCACTCACTCACTCACTCCCTCACTCTATCCTATCAATCATTTACTAACATGCTCACCCATTCATGGATTATTCTAGGAAGTACTCGCAACGCTATGTCGGGAAACCATTCCGTCAAATTCATCATAATACGCAAACTGATCCGAAAAAGCGTCCTATTAACTTGATGCAATTTGCCAGGTAAAATAAATTTTATGATGAATCAATCTACAAAGTTGAATTAGAGAATCAGCGAGTGAATGAATAAGTGAGTGAGTGAGTGAGTGAGTGAGTGAGTGAGTGAGTGAGTGAGTGAGTGAGTGAGTGAGTGAGTGAGTGAGTGAGTGAGTGAGTGAGTGAGTGAGTGAGTGAGTGAGTGAGTGAGTGAGTGAGTGAGTGAGTGAGTGAGTGAGTGAGTGAGTGAGTGAGTGAGTGAGTGAGTGAGTGAGTGAGTGAGTGAGTGAGTGAGTGAGTGAGTGAGTGAGTGAGTGAGTGAGTGAGTGAGGTTAGGCAGTGAGTGAGAGAGTGAGGGAGTGAGTGAGTGAGTGAGTGAGTGAGTGAGTGAGTGAGTGAGTGAGTGAGTGAGTGAGTGAGTGAGTGAGTGAGTGAGTGAGTGAGTGAGTGAGTGAGTGAGTGAGTGAGTGAGTGAGTGAGTGAGTGAGTGAGTGAGTGAGTGAGTGAGTGAGTGAGTGAGTGAGTGAGTGAGTGAGTGAGTGAGTGTTTCATTGAGTGAGTGAGTGAGTGAGTGATTCAGTGAGTGAGTAAGTGAGTTAGTGAGTGAGTGAGTGAGTGAGTGAGAAAAAATTCAACGTTTTCAGCATTTCTCTGATGTTTTCGCTGATCCTGCTGTTGGCTGTTTCTTTTCTCATCGCAGAAATGGTCTGGTACAGGGTATCTTCATCTCGTCGTTTTTTCGTCCGTCCTCCTGAACCGACATCAAAGACTAGATAGATTTGCAGTTTGTTTCTGGGTTTACACAATCGTTTTATTGCATCATACATATATCGTTGGTTTATATCAATAAATATTGTTTGTTGCGTGAGTTTATCTTTTTACGCACGGATTTTTTTTGGAAAAAAATTATTGTTCGTTTTTTGCATGATTTGTTATCATATCATCGTTGTCTATCATATGCGATTTATTGAAATTTCTTTTGGTTTACTGCATGCGTCCACAAAACATTTTTTATTCCTAATTTAAAAAATTTAGCTTCGTCAATTCTGAGCAAGAATTGTATGTCAATGTAAAAGGTGTGTAAAAATGTCATCCACTCTATAAAAAAATTGCGGGTGGATTCCTCAAACCAGCCGCTCAACAACAACAAAACCAACCATCTAAACACTTTTTTTTATGAAAGAATCCTTTTTATTCCGCTACTCATTATTGCCGGCCGCCCAACAATAAATAGACGACGGACAATAAATTATTGCGACCTTTTCTTGATCTTATTGATGAAATAAACCGGAATATAAGGCGTTTCTCTCGTTGTGCATGCATGCAAACCTCATGTTGCAGCAGCGGCGGATAACAGTGGAAATGAATTCATGTGAGTATTCACTGTTTGAAATGCAAACTTTTTTTCTTTCTGCGTGCATAAGTGATCAATCAAAATGTTTATTTAACAATCAAACATATCTAATCAATTTATTATCGTTGAACCTGTTCAGCACCGGACGTACACAAATATTTGTACACAAAAAAGTATCATTTGATTGATTCGACACAATAAGATTATTTTCTAATACGATTATATCATAAACATGTTTGAAACCCTTATGATTCAAGGCATGAAATATGTGGTTTGGTTGACAACAAGTTTCAAACTTTTATCTACCTCCTCCATGGACACATTCTTGCACCAACACCATTCTACCACTGGTTGATTCCAATCTGCGTAATACAATTCATGTTACGCCACGCCGCAAGCTGCCCTGTGATGTGAGATACATTTTACAAACGTACAAATGTCTGAACGTAAAAGTTTTTTTCTGGAATGATTTTTAATCTGGGAAAGTCTATCAATCATTTTTTAATCTGTTTGAGTGCCTGACTGACTGACTTACTGACTGACTGACTGACTGACTTTCTGACTGACTGACTGACTGACTGACTTTCTGACTTTCTGACTGACTGACTGACAGACTGACTGACTGACTGACTGACTGTGAGTGTACACTGCAAGTTGTCTGCACCGCCGACTGCGTGGGCGTGAGTTTATTTACACGAAACTGATTTTTCGACCCATCCGAAATGACAAACTGAACGCGCGATGTGTTTGCGTGCGCAATGGACAAATATTATCACTAATGTTTATTTACTCCATACTATAAATACCAATAACGGAGTCAGATTGCATAGTTTGGTGTCTTACTCTAATCGATGAATGAATGGGGAAATGAATTTTTAAAGCAATCTGCTTTTTTAATTTTTTCATGTTTCAGTCTCGTATCGTTTCTAGAGTTTCATGTTTTCATACTTTAAGCGTGCCGGTAAAAGTTTTAGTATATTGAAACAACCTTCATATGTTGGTGACAGCTCACAATCATATCAGAAATGTCATACAATATCTGGTTGATCTCGGCAATTATGTACTTCTATTAACTCGTGGTCCTTCAACAGTGGTGGGTCCGTTGCCAGCGTTATAACTTTGTGGATCTTTCTTTTATGTATGTATGATGTACATATATCTAACACCTGAAAAAAAACATGTTTACTTTTCTTTAGATATTACTGAATTACTCATATATGTAATCAATCGGTGGAGCTGCAAAAACACAACCACCATTCTACCCCGTTTATTTACATTTTGTGCCCCGTCGGGTTTTTACGTAAACCATAGCATATTGATGAACGCCGAGCACTGAAATCACGTTCACAAACACAAGTTCTGACTATTTTACCTCAAGGAATTCCAATCCAATCGGTATTCAGATTTTGATTATTTTCTCAGAAAGATAACTAATCAGAAAGCAATTTATAAAAATGGAAAGTTATCACGGGTTTTCGGCTAACTCAAATAACCGGGATTTGTATACACAAACGATTATTCACCCCGGCCACAAGACCCGCGACTGCCCGAGGTGGTGTCACTAGCGGACGAGAAGGGGAGGGAAAGGTGGAATTCCCCCCTTTTTGGCATTTTCAAAAAATGGAAGATGTTCCCTAAGGTGTAGTTAAAAAGGCCTAATTTCTATTGATTCCCTCCTCTTTGGTAAGATTCCCCTTCATTTGGAGGTTCGGCTCGTCCGCCAGTGGGTGGTGTCGTTTATTGTTGACATGAACGTTGATTACTTCATCATTGTTAACATTGTCCACATTATTTGTTATTATTATCCATTATCATCGGTTTCGGATTTCGGCCGATCGCCCGGTGGGTGTGAATCCATTCAAACCCGATCGTGTCAAACAATAACTTGACCAAGTTCGGTCGGTTGAAAGCGAGTCGTTGTTGCTTCAATGCCTCCGTCAATTTCATTGCATCCGTTTTTTATATAACATCCTACTGCTTTGGGAAGTTTTTTTATATGTTATTATGTTTCATAGTAATCGGGTGAATCGTTATGAAAGAGGTGCGGTGCAGAATTTTTTTAAGGCCTATTCATACTTCGGGTGCGGGCCGCACCGCACCCGGGTACGCGCGTAGTGGTGCGCCTGCTGTTCATAGTTCCAGGCGCAACTTTGGTGCGGTACGCAGCGCACCTGGTGCGGAGCGCACCTCTGGGTACGCTCACCCATTTTTGTTTGGTGCGCTGGGTTTTCCAAAAATTTGGAATTTGATGGCGTACCCAGTGATGTTTTTCATAAATTAAAACTTTTAATTTGAACTTATGTTAAAGAAAATGAAGAATTATCATCAATTCAATGAAACAATAGTCATTTCAAACATTTTCCGTCACAAAACCAGATGTTTTGCAGTTGAATTGAAAGGATTTCAAACGTAAACAACATCTCAACGATTGTCGCAACTTGTAACCAAGCCTAAGTTAAACGCCTGATTTAACATGAATAGTAAAAAACATTCTATTTGTTTCATAACAAGTTTCGAAAACAAAGAATATGTTTTACGGTTGAACCACGTATTTTTCACATATTAATCGTAACCAGCCTAATAAAATAGTGTCTTAAGCTATTAATTAATTATAACCATGAAGCTTTCTCGAATAACTTTTTGAATGGAATAAAAGTTTCATAGAATTAACCCGGCTCAAACAAAGGCTCATCTGTAAAATTCAAACCGATGGGTAATCATATTATGTAATCATTTTGTTAACTTACGAAGCCGTAAACCAACTTCAGTTATTTCTCATAGTTAAATTTCGCTGGAAATAACTTTTACAAAAAACTGAAGCAATCTCATTGCTGCTTTCTGGAATTTCTCTGAGCTCAACTAATCACAATGAAAACCCAACTACAATTAACAAGGGTAATTTTTATTGTATTTTATAATGTGAACCGTGCAACAGGAACTCAGCGGTACAAAATGGATATGATATAGAATTAACAAAAAAAACATGAATTTTCGGCTTCCAGAACAATAGAGAAGAGCATAAAAACTACATATTTATGAACAAGCAAACATTCAAAGAATGTCGGTATGCATAAAACAGTAATTTACTAGTTATTCGATTATTACTGCCAGTTGGTTTATGAGAAAGAACATTTAAGTCATTTCACAAAATAATTTAGGTAAAATAACTCTAGGATTTTTCCTGATATAAAACAACAGGAGCACGCGATAACCAATTCTGTAAAAATTATTATAACATTTAATCAAGAGGGACGAAACGCGAGCTGTGCTGTGGTGCCGATACCGGGACGACCGTGCTTAACCGGCTCGTAGGGTGATCGAGAACTCGGCCAGTTGTGTCCGATCATTTCGGGCTGAAAAATTTATTGTTTTCAATTTAAAATAGTAAATTATTTGAGAAATTTTCTGTGGAGTCTGAGTGGATATCACGTTTCAATGGAAAACCACCAGAAAAAAACAGAACTTTCAAAACAAGTGACAAAAACTGAACTTTTCCAACAAACCTTGAGTTCTACTTGGTAGAACTGTTTGCCGTTGTAGATACCGATAACGTTGCCGACCATCTCGGGTAGTACGAGCATGTCTCGCAGATGGGTCTTATACACGCCGGCTTCTCCAGTGCGGTGGCGGCCTGAAATACAGAAATGTATCGTATAAAAAATCACTGTATGATGGCAAACTGGAGAACTTAGTTTTGATTCGGTCGTATTCCAAGACCATTCTCTTCTAAGAACGTGAATTCAACGATTTTATTTACGCGTTTGTCCGTAGAGACCACTGAGACAAACTAGTTTAAACTAAACTGAAGATAAGTTATGGGTGGGTGAAGTGGCAGTTAATGAACAATCAAATGAAACGGGACAACAGTTATCTATCACGACATCACCCACTATATGAGTAGAATTAACCAAACTTAAAGAGGCAAGACTCACAAAAAATAGTTCACGGACACTATACAGCTTAGCTCAACCACTGGCGGACGAGTCATTCCTCCAAAGGGAGGGGAATCTTTCTAAAGAAGGGAGAATTGGCAGAATCGCGACCATTTTATTTACGCCGTGAGTAACAAACTATTGTTTAATTAACTGCCAAAGAGGGGGGAATTCCAATTTTCCCTCCTCTTCTCGTCCGTAGCTAAACTATCAACAAACCTTATATATAAACTGCCGTGTTCCAGATCGTATTTGACTGGAGGCAATGCAGGGCGGCATCATGGCGGCCCCGTCATTAGCACAAAAACAGCGTAGTTTCGGAAGGTTGAAATTATTCACTGCCTGGAAATAGATATATTTTGTTACACACTGTCCACTTAGTTATGTGGAACGACAAGTAAAAGCAAACCACAGCAACCGCAGTAGATTGAAGGAAAGCAAAGAGCAATAATCGATACTCATTCTTCACTTCAGATTCTTCATCGAAGAAATTTTTGGGGTAAATGTAGATATTTTGCGTCGGAAATCGTTTTACCCCGACCAAAAAACTATGGCGGATTTTATTGGAACAAATATATTATGCTTATTTTAGAGTAAAAATGTTTTTCGAATTTAATTCGAATTAATTATTTTATTTTAAAAAATTTTCCAGGAAAATATTTTGCTGTAAAACTTTTCCCGCACAAAATGGGTGCGCCGGCTGTTCATACTACATGCGCACCCAATGGTGCGGGGCGCACCGGGTACGGCGTACCCGGTGCGCTGCGTACCCAAGTATGAATAGGCCTTTAGATACAAAAGTTGTCAGGATTTCCAGCGTCTATCCGTTTCTGTTCAATCGCATTATATTCTGACTGTTTTACTATTGCTCCAGGCATGTAAGCACGTCAAGGTTCTTCAGCAATAAAAATTTCAAATAGTATGTTCCTGAAACTTGTTAAATATTTTTTCGCGTTTCACACGTTCCTTCGCTGAAAATTTGGTGTTCCTAATGTTATTTATTAAAAAACCATTTTCACCAATCATACATAGGTATCCCCCCCTGAAACAACTATTTGACTGACCTGAGATATCTTAGAGGACACGACCTTCACGTCATAGTATCTTAGAATATGAGCTAAGTTACATAAACACATATCATCAAGCAAAATCAGTCAAGTTTACTTGATTCAAGAGACTGATTTTGTTTTATTTAGCGCAAGTTACTAGAGGCAGTCTAGAAGAATATGAATACACTTCATTGGCTTGCCTTTAGTTTACAGGATTGCAGGGATTGTCAGTGATTAATAGATGTCTGTTTTACTTAGTTTTAACTAAAATTAACCTGTCATTGACGGTTAACGTTCATGCTCCCATACATAAGAGTTACTTTTTGCAATGTTTAGCATACGGAGGAGAGCATGAATGAGTGAGTGTTTTAGTAACCTGGTTTTATCTTTTTTATATAACAACCGAATTTTTTATAATTAGAACCGAGATAACTGTGAGGAGCAAATGCTTCGATAACCTGTTTGACAGTGTCAATTCCATCTCGTTCCCAGTCATTCATATTTACTGTAATGTCGGCGGTAATCTGATTGTACCGATTTGTCAGTTGTGGTGATTAGAGTTTCTATTAAATCTATTAAATTTCTAGATTAAAGTTCATTAAATTTTATAGAAACATGAACTCATAAATTCAACATTTTGTTCGATACCTGCAAACAAGATTCCTAGAAAACTAAATATTTTAAGCATGTATGTGATTCATAATCGTGTTTACGTCGCCATCATGTCTGGTGGTATTATAGAAAACAACAGCGAATCACGTTGTGCTGTTGAGGCAATTACTTTCTTAGAATCCGGTCTCAAACCGCCTCGATCAAAAAAAATGCCTCGCGCTAAAAAGTCATCGATATATCAACCAATCTGTAACGTTAGATTTATGGTCTTGTTGTTGGTGTTTCGACATCTTGATGAAACGCTACGAGGAGAAAACTGCATCTTAAACAAATATTTTGTGAATGGTTGATGAGGGAAAATTTTGAATATGGTAAAACGTTTTTTACAATTGCCCCAGCGGTCCATGTTTCTGGTGTTGATCGGGTTTATAAATAGAAATCCAATCGCTCAGGCGAATTCATTTTCGTTGGTTAATGATTTGCTCCGCCACCATTTCTTCACTTTCACGATCAAGCACATCCTAAATTAATGGCCGTTTTATTGGTCTGCAATTGGTTGTCGGATCGTAAAATACAACCAAACGATTGGCTGAGCTAATACTCGATGAAATCCAGATGCACTATATAAGCGAGGGAACATGCAAAACTACTTAGACCGACTATCCGGAAGACTAATAATGATAATTTGCTCGTGCTCGGTTGACTGGTTAACGGATCACGTCGAGTAGGTTCACTTTCGAACGAGGAAGGGTGGAAAAACTGAAATTCCCATCTCTTCGGCATTTTCAAAAATTTGAATTTGTTCCGTAAGGTATAGATATAATGGCCTGAAAACTGCCAATTCCCCCTCTTTGACGAAAATCCCCTCCCTTTAGGAATAGCTCGTTTGCCAGTGAGTAGGTTCATTTGGTTCCTTGACTAACAATTTTCGCAATAAACAGGAATATTTAACGTTGACCAAAAAAACAGGTTTGTTTTTGTAGTTTATGATTTAATCTTCTCGAAAGGACGTTCATATGAACGATGATTTCGCTCAAAATAGCCTGTAAACAACAACATTAACGCATTAGGTTATTCTCGGTCGGCAATCTGGGCTGGGTTTGCTCTGAGTTAAGTAAGCAGATGTTTTATGTACACGAATTAGCATTTCACTCGTTAACTAGTTTTTTTTAGATATTTAATGTAGAATTGAATGTAAGTATTTTTATCTGCTTTCCAGGCAGTTGCGAGAACGATCGGGAAAATTCTAGCAAAATAGCCGATTACGTGTTACAAGAGTATGTTCGTATTCTATACGTTTGCAATTGTATTTTTCATGGTCCACAGGTTTTTCATGGTCCATAGGTTTTTCATTACCCATGTTTCAGTGCTATTTTCATTTTGGAATCTAGGTACAGTAATCTAAATCATTTATTAGGTGACTCATTCATGGTTGAGAATGCAGCACGACAACAGTGAATGAATGATTCCGAATGAAAAAATGTGAATTCAAGTATTTGTAT
>OZ038444.1:10110472-10119558 GCA_964036265.1 Daptonema setosum | reverse complement strand
CAAAATCCAACTGTTGGATTTTGGTAGTGCATTTTTTATACTTGTTGGATTATGTCCACCCAAATTACATAATCCAAAGTACATAAACAACAAATGTTACCCCTCCCCTGTTTCCCCACCCTTATAGTATTCATGTAACAGTTACTTGCAATGTGGAATAATATTGCATATTAACCGTATGGTAAACGTATTGTAGCTATTGCTGTTAAAAACAGTAGCGGTCGAAAACATGATGAATAGTGGATCTGGTACTAAAAGGGGAGAGTGTTGGTTACTCATTCGTTCACTCACTCACTCACTCACTCACTCACTCACTCACTCACTCACTCACTCACTCACTCACTCACTCACTCACTCACTCACTCACTCACTCACTTACTTACTCTCTCACTCACTCACTCACTGACTCACTCACTCACTAACTCACTCACTTACTCACTCACTCACTCACTCACTCACCGTCATCTTCAATTTTACCGGTTTTATGGTTTTTATTACAAAATATTTTCTTTCACATTTCATCATTCATTGCGCTAATTACAGCAGTGAAGGCGGACCAATGAAAATGTTCATTACATCTCGGTTAATAACGCATAAAAGAACAGTGACTGACTGCAATATGACATAACCATATCAAAGAGGGAGGGGGTACTCTAGAGGGGTATTACATTTGTTGTTGGATTATGGACGTAAAAAATCCAAATTTTTAGGTATTTTGGACTTTTTAGGTATTATGGGCGTCCCGTTTTGGATTTTGGGCATGTGTTGGATTTTGTCCAGTTAGGTATTTTGGCTTTTAGGTATTTTGGTAGGGACCCGTTGTGTATCTCGCACTGGCGGACGAGCTAAACCTCCTAAAGAAAGGAAGGCGAGTTCGTGAAAGAAGGGGAAATAGACAGTTTTCAGACCATATTAACAAATACTATTTTATTCGAAAACACCAAAGAGGGGAATTCCACTTTTCCCTCCCCGTCTCGACCGTTAGTGGTATCTTGTTAATAACCGCAAGATTTGCATGTTGTTCAGATGACAAGTAAACGAAGATTTTTTTGAACTGGAACGCGTGCCAAAATCAGTTTTGAATTCAAATTTCGCGCCAGAAACTTTCAGAGTAATAAGAAACTCTGGATACTCAAAACACAACAGATATGGTTCGTATTCTATGCTATCTACCACGCCTTAGGAAGGAACATTTGCTTTCGAAAATTTGAAAGAAAAATATTCTTTTTTCTATTTCAAGGTTGCAACTGTTAGTCTGAACGTATTCGGCGTGCAGTTCAAATTCAATTAGAATTTTTGAGAAAATGTGCGTAACGGATACATAGAAACTAGTTTTGAAAACAAAACTCTTGTTTCTTGATTTTTGATTTTGACTATATTCAAAAAGGTTACAGTAACCGGAATCTCTGAACAAGCCAAGACAACAAAGGCAAACGTTAATGCACTGCTTTCAGTATTATCGATTCTGGGGTATAAAGTGTTTTACCGCCACTGGTGAGGTCTAGTTCCAAAATTTATTACCATAATAGCTGAATTCACTCTCAGTTGAGTACATTTACTGCCACAAATAATAAATTATTCTTAGTGGAAGATACATTATATTGAAATTTCACTCGATATTAATATAGAGAGAAACGGACGGGCTGACAGTTAGAAACCGAGTTTTATAAATTAAACTTTTTTAAGGTGCCTTATTATTAAGGTTAATTTCGAACTCACTTACTGACTGATTAATTTCGGACTGACTGACTGACTGACTGACTGACTGACTGACTGACTGACTAAATGACTGACTGACTTATTGACTGATTTACTGCCTGACTGACTGTTTTGTGAAATGAAATTTTGCACGTTGTTCAGTATGATATTTGCACATCAGATTATCATACAAGCCTCTCCATAAAAATAAAACAAATAATCGCACAAGTTATGTAGTCGTTAATATCTTTCATTTCTATATACAGGTTAACATAGTCTCTTTTTCTGATTCACACACATCAAATTCCGGAATATCACATCAAATTATTTAGTTAGATCACACGTCATTACATATAACATGATCGTATAATATCACATCCATTCAAAATGTATGACCGCCCGATGCATGTACTCTAATCGGCAACTACTCACTCGTCCTCTATCATCCAGAATGAAATCGTTCTTCTTCAACGGACTCAGTCTGGTTCCCATTCGACGTCGGCAGGCGGCAACCACGGCCGTTCTACAGTAATCTTGACGAGTTTCCGAAATGGCCATTGCGTACGTTGGAGGTGAGCAAAGCCGGAACCTGTGAGAATAAAGGCAAACCGTATTACCCATGAAATACATATACATGGTGTCCCATCCTTAACCGCCGATGTTGACGGCTTCGCATTTGAGTTTTACTAAATCTATATAATTGAAACTTCATTTTCTGATAGAGAAGTCTTTGGCAATTTGTTTGACACCTACCAGAAGTTAATTGGACGTCTGTAGCTTAATTTACGAGCAATCGAAAAAAGGTCCACTTTTGAACTATATCAAGGGACGGCCGCTAGGCCGTTCCCTTAATATGGTTCGATTGAGATAAGCTTTTTTGCGGATATCTCGATCTAGCCTCATCGTATCAACTTCTAGTCTGTTTCATCGGTTTTCTCGTGCGATTCTACATCTCTTTGGCTATTTTTAACCCGACAGGGGAAAACTTTCATTTTTTCAGGTCCGAAAATGATGAAAATGCGATTTTCCGTTTTTTTTCTCCACCCAAAACGGTGTCAGCAAGTTGGGCCAAACCGATAAAGCTGAAAATTGGTACATAGGTCAAACTCACGCCCAGGACACGATTTCCTGAGTGTCCCGCAGATCGGATGAAGCTTTCCACCATTTTTAGGGGATTTTATGAAAAAAATGACAAAAATCGCAGGCAAAATGGAGAAAGAATTGTTGTATGAGCGATAGGGTGGTCCGATCGAACTGAAATTTCAACTGGATGTGTATTACATATGCCGCAATACGATCCGCTATTTAATTCAGCTATTTATTGAAACACACAAAAAAGGCCACGGGTTATGTAAGAGGCAAAAATAGCAAAAAATTTCACAAAAGCTCTATTTCTCGTGACAAACTTATCGAATGGCCATAAAAACTAGCCTATCATTCGTGGAATCAAATTTCATTATGACCTCTTTCCGACACATTTTCCGATAAAATCATCGTACATTTAGCATTCCACCAGTGTAGAAGTCCTCTATGCTTGCGTGTATCACAACGAACGTCTTGTCAGTGTCAGACCTTTATTCTGTCGGGTAAATCAACAATGACTCTAAATAGCAAATCACATTCTATTTATAGGTTCTCATCAGCCCACGTGGCTGCCACACATGACATTCATAAAGATCACGCATACATTCTAATAATCACACGTGTCATGTCCACTTCTCCCTACGAAAAACAAAGAAAGACAAAGTAATGATAGATAAACTGTATATAAATACATTATTATACTCATAATATTCTTCATGTGTAAACCAATGCATCGACGTCACGCCAATCGCATTTGTCGTCATGCACTTCCATTCCATACCTGTACTTGACGATAAACCAAATAGCTAAATAAATAAGGATTAATTTGTTCTCACATAAACTTACTGTCTATACTCAAAGGAAAACTAAGCTAATTTAACTGAATAACTAAAACCAACTTGTGGGGGATTACAGTACATTATTACAGTAGCACATTTCACTTATGTTGCATTGACAATAATACATCAATAGGCTTTGTAGATAGACTTGACATTACACTCGCTAAATTACCATAAAGTGTTTCGTACTGTCTGTACTGTTGTTCATAATTTCCTCCCCATTTTTTCAAAAATTAAGACTGAAAACTGCATAGCAAACATTACATATGATATGACTTATGATAATTTAAAATTACGCTATCGCACATTACTCATAAGTATGTTCCACACCCTGTTTCATCTTGAATGGGCAGTTGCGCCGTATATGGCCTTGTTCACCACAACTGTAACAGGAACGGTACCGACGGAACTCCGAATTATCGCGTTGCCAGTTCTGACGAGACTGCAACTGTCTCATATTACTGTTCTTCATTTTAACCTGGTTCCCGTAACCATAATAATCGGTCTTGGCCGCCTTTCCAGGGAACCAACATTCGTTTTTGTTATACGTTTGTTCATTGCAGCTGAACTTTCGATGGGACTGGTCAGTAGGAATCTGGCTGTTCACAATTTCATTCACGGACTTGACCCCGTTACAGTGAAAGGATTTATGGTTCGCGGTCACATGACCACCAGTACCCTTCTTCAAGTTTGGCTGCTTATCCACTGATTTCTTATCCACCTGTGCAAGGCCAATCATTTTACCCTGATGGTTTCTTCGTTTCTTCTTCTTTTTCACCTTCACTTTTCCCTCCTCTTTCTCATCAACAACATGTCCGTTGTTCACCAGATTCATGTTCAATTCTATATCGTTACACATCAACTTTACGCCCATTTCCTGTAGAGCATTTCTACCCAGAACAATGTCGTAGTTTCTAGCCTCCAAATGGGGTGTAACATGAAATTCTGCTTGATACGATGGCTTACCTGCCAAACTGACACTCAAACGGTGTTTTCCTAGACACACTACTTTGGCACCAGTGAATCCTTCGAAGTTACACGAGCATGGCTGTTTCTGATCCATTAGACCCTTCTCTTGTAACAACTTGACATATTTCAGTCCAATCATGTTGCCTGATGCACCAGTATCCAGTAGATATCTGTCATTCGTTATCAACTCACCATTCACAACCAAGTACAGTCTCTCTCCTTTCTCCTGAGGTTCCTTCTCCACCTTCTTCGTTTGTACGGCCATGATTGCCTGTGCTGGACTCACTTCAGTGGTAACTGTCAAATTATGGTCCTGAACAATCATCATCATCTGACCACCACCATCCTCAGACTCATCATCATTAACACATTTACCATCCTGAGCAACCTGATCCGTTGCCTGACCTTGGCAATTTCTCACCATGTTCACCATATTGTCACGTTTCGGACAATCTTTATACTTATGCCCAACCTGTTGGCATTTGTTACACGTACCAGAAAAGGTCTCCCTAATCTGAGTATTCGATCGGTTCGGATAACCGGATCTCTGTGCACTCATATTCATGTGCTGTGTTCTAGGTGTCATTGGTCTGTTCTGACCTTGAAACAAACTGTAGCCACCGTTGGCCCCGTTGTTCTGACCCTGAGTACCACTTGCATCACGATCGTAGTCCTTGTGTCGAGTTTCATTTAGTTTTTTATCGCACTCGATCACAATATGTCCCATTTTCTGACAGTACGTACAGTATGGACGGGTATTACCACCACTGTCCTCATTCTGACCGTTACTCGTCTTATTTCCATAATAGGGATTTTTGTTCGTATGTCCCGTAGCGCTCTGTATCTGCCTAAATTGCGCGTTTTGTATTTTCAGGCTATTTTCCTTGATCTCAATAGCCTTAACGAGATCATCCAATCGAGTGGAGCTATCTTTCAGTATGGCTTCAGTCGCCATCACACGCCATTGTTGCTCTCTCAAGCCAGTGCACATTCGCTGCAACATAACCGTATCATAACCGGTTTGCTCGCGTACCAGAAAGCATCTGCTTTCCAGCTCTACAAGGTACTGTCTGATATTCATATTCTGTGACTGATCACATGTCAAGAATGTACTCTCACGTACCGCCGCGCAACGTTTCTCTCCGAATCTACTCTCAAGAAAACGCCATGTCTCTGAGACACTTCCACGCACATTATCTGTAGCGTTCTCGTACATGCTCAACGCATTACCCTCCAGGCATACTTTAATGTGAGCCAATGCGATGTCATTGTCCGCTTTCGATAGCAGAATTCTTTTCTGTACGGACTCTGCCCATGGCTTATACTTGTT
This sequence comes from Daptonema setosum, assembly GCA_964036265.1. Lineage (NCBI taxonomy): Eukaryota > Metazoa > Nematoda > Chromadorea > Monhysterida > Xyalidae > Daptonema > Daptonema setosum. The sequence continues at coordinate 10,113,639 of OZ038444.1, read as the reverse complement.
GTATTCCGAGCCATCCAACTTCTCATAACATTGGGAAAATAGCTGTAACTGAGCCATATCCTTTTGTTGTTGTCGTTGTTGCTCGACCATCAACTCAATACCAGTGTTACGTGACTGTGAAGCATTACGTGTATCATGATTCACCACTTCATTACCGTAATCACCACGTATATACCCGGGACTCTGCTGTTCCCATCTGGGCACCACCTGTGGTACTGGCACCTGCGTTCGGCCACTCAGTCCCACACTAACAGGTTTACTCTGTGGATGAGCCTCGTGCTGCATCACCCATCCATCAATCGGATTCCAGGTCAGGTTAGGAAACTGTCTCTGTAGGTCATTCATCATGGCCATCTGACCCATCTGCTGAATTGGCGTACTATTACTGTAGCCCTGACCTTGACACTGTGTACTTGTGTTATGGTGGTTAACTTGGTTCATTCGTTGAGAATCATTAGCCATATTTGACACATTGACCTGTGGTACACTTTGTTGTGTGGTATTATCAGTTTTTATGCCACTATTTCCCGTCACATTCGTTCTAGCCGTAACAATCGAGGTAGTATTATCAGTGCTAATATCTGACGGGTTAGCGCTACCATTACCCGCACCATTATTAACATGATTTCCCACACCTCGTGTACTATTCGAATCGTTATGTGTGGTATTCTGTGTTACATTCACTGAATTTGTCATATTCACACTCAGTGTTTCGTTATTGATGTCATTCAGTGCCCATGCTTCCTGATTCACTCGACCCCATTCCAACTCATCCACAACCAGATACACTTCCTGCAGGTAACTCACCATTTTGTCAAACTTTTGTTGCTGGTTATCTCGACCCCTATACCTAGTCATAACCACACGATCAGCACCAGGAGTCAATCGGCATAACTCCCTGAGTGAACGGAACAACACTTCAGCATGACCAAAATTTGTCTCTACATAATGTCTCAACAACTGCCGACATTCTCTCAACCCAATACAGTGATCGAACCTATAACCATATTGATTGACCGGCATCGTATTACTCGTTGACAAAATAATGGATAAAAACACAAAACTTTGGTTGGCAAAAATTTGCCTTACTGAGATTGATTTACGGTGGCAGAAACTACCTCAACCGTTTTTTTTGTTTGTACGACGGTGGCAGAAACTACCTCAACCGTTTTTTTTTGTTTGTACGACGGTGGCAGAAACTACCTCAACCGCGTTTATTTTTTATACGGTGGCAGGAACTGCCTCAACCGTTTTTTTCAGTGGCAGGAACTGCCTCAACTGTTTATCGAAAAATTTTGGTAGCTAAATCAGCTTCAACCGATTATTTGTGTAAATTTACCACAGTGGCAGGAACTGCCTCAACTGGGTTATATCTGTATACACGAAAAAATTGCACACGGATTACGACTAATTAAAAGTCCACGTTTAACTAACGTATGTACACGTGTTGATTGCACACGGACAACGCACGTGTCAACTCAACAGTGTCACTTGCGTAGTACACGATGACCGCCAAAGCACATCCACTTCACGCTGTTGAAACACCGGAGTTGAGGAGCGCCATTTAGCATTCCACCAGTGTAGAAGTCCTCTATGCTTGCGTGTATCACAACGAACGTCTTGTCAGTGTCAGACCTTTATTCTGTCGGGTAAATCAACAATGACTCTAAATAGCAAATCACATTCTATTTATAGGTTCTCATCAGCCCACGTGGCTGCCACACATGACATTCATAAAGATCACGCATACATTCTAATAATCACACGTGTCATGTCCACTGTACTTTGACAAAAACTTAAAGAAACTGATGTAAAAGTTTCAACGTTTTTGACGATTTTTGCTCTTTCGAAAATCAGATTATCTCCAGATTCAAAGCCTTGACACCCATTGTATTATCAGAATGTCTATAATGACTGAAGTTGTATCGAATACAGGAAAGATGATTCTCTGCGCATTTTCAAAAAAATATTCATGAGCCGCCAAAAACCGGTGAAAATTTAAGTTCACTTATTCACGCTGTTTCAGCCTCATTGGATTTCAAATTTTTTATTTATGCAGAAACCGGAAAAACTTCATTTTCACAGGAGGTATAGGAAGAGTACATTTCTAATAGACTATATTTTTAAAACTTGATCAATCCCTTTAAATAATTTTTTATGATCAGTCAAAATGTACAGAAATGAAGAAAATGGGTCAAAATTTTTTTTCTAAGTACTTTTTTTCTTCGTTTCTAGACGTGTACCAACATCAATAAAACACCTCAAAACCTTATTATAAAGGTTCTGGAAGTAAGGAAAAAAAATTCAAGAGTCACTTGGTAAATTTTTCTAAGTACAGCTCGGCGCTTACCTAATAATAGTCAACTTTTGAAGCTATTTTCACACTAGATAAAATAATAAATTTATGATTTGAAACTAAGTTTGATGTAGCAAATCAACTTTAAAAATTTTTTTCGTAAAGGTAATCAAGTGGATAGTGGGTTTGCAAGTTAAACGAGCGGTGCTGGGTTCAAAACCCCTGAAAATCTAAAACAACGAAAGTGTTAATTTGTTTTAATTTTGATATTATATACTTCTCCCGAACTTCAAATGTATATTTTAGATATAATAAGGCAGCTTTTAACTCTCTATATTACTAACCCAGGGATTTTTTTTCATCATTACGTACATAATTTATTTAATGACTTCTTTTTACAAGCAAAAAATTGAAGGGGGCTCGCAAACGATCACTGTTCACAAATATTATTGTAATTCAATATTCGAAAATCTAAAGTTTTAAAAGGGCTGAAGTAGATGAATCTTATGGAAAATTTTCAACTCATAGAGCATTTTTGTTTTATTAGCATATATATGTATTTAGTCTACATACTGTACATGTGATTTGTTCACACATAAAAAAGTTATAGACAAGCAACTAAAAATGCCCTGAAGGCATGGGAAGTAACGAATATGGTTCGATCCTGGCTAGTCCAATCGTGAAAAAGTATGAGACAAGAAATTTTAATCTCATATTTTAAATAGTCTGATCGTGAAAAAGCAGGAAACAAGGTTTGCGATGAATCACGAAAAAAGTTTGTACTTCATTAAGTCAAGAATCAAACCAAATTACACGAAACATATTTGGGACTTTTCGGTGAAACCCAAATCCTTTATTTCGTCTAGCGCGT
>OZ038444.1:10085472-10105472 GCA_964036265.1 Daptonema setosum | reverse complement strand
TGCTATAAAAAAATATGCTCTTCTGAGTGAGTGAATGAGTGAGTGAGTGAGTGAGTGAGTGAGTGAGTGAGTGAGTGAGTGAGTGAGTGAGTGAGTGAGTGAGTGAGTGAGTGATTGAGTGAGTGAGTGAGTGAGTGAGCGAGTGAGTGAGCGAGTGAGTGAGTGAGTGAATGCTATAATCCAGAATTACGTGCATTACAATAAGACTAGAGTCAGCAGCACCGCATGATTCCATGACAACCACGCCCACGTGTTCGTCCAAAAACATAGGGAAAGTATGTGTTTCGCAATGTATGTGTAATTATGGTTGAAAAATATTATTAATAGAGTCGTTATTGAGACAATTGAAGTATATAGTTTTTAAAAATACATATTTACGAAGCGGAATAAATTAATTGAATTAAAAAATTAGTTTGGGATACGGTTCGTCTCCGACCATGGTTCAGATATAAGGTAATTGTGTCTAAAATAAGAGTGTAATTCGAGGTGGAAGTTACCGGAGTGACGCAATCAGTACATCGGTGGTATTGGAGAGGCTATTCAAAATATATCCGCTTAATAAACCTTTTACCTGACATGACACCTGGCCAGCGGCTAAACCACCTGGCAGGAAGTTAGATGGAAGTAAATAATGGAGAAAGCCCAACTCAGTATATCATGCTGTAGATCTATATGATGATCTATATGATCTAAGGTAATATCTTACGGCATCTTCTAAAATCTACCATAAGGACCACGACAACAACGTGTCTGAAATAAATGAAACATTTAAACAAGAACTTACTTGTTTCTCTGAAACAATAAAAAATCGATGAAAAATAACATCAATTGGTAAATTACTCGATTGACACTCATTCAAACAAGAATAATGTATGACAACTGCTGACTGAACACAACGATGAGTCATCTCCACGTTAAACATTACGTTGACGAGTCCTTTGACTGGTAATTTGTATGTGCTAAATATGAGAATCAGAATTCGAAATACAGAGTAACAGGTAGTTTCTTCAAGAAACTTGTTAAGTGTTTCACAAAATAAAACAGGAGTGAGTGAGTGAGTGAGTGAGTGAGTGAGTGAGTGAGTGAGTGAGTGAGTGAGTGAGTGAGTGAGTGAGTGAGTGAGTGAGTGAGTGAGTGGGTGAGTGTGTGAGTGAGTGAGTGAGTGAGTGAGTGAGTGAGTGAGTGAGTGAGTGAGTGAGTGAGTGAGTGAGTGAGTGAGTGAGTGAGTGAGTGAGTGAGTGAGTGAGTGAGTGAGTGAGTGAGTGAGTGAGTGAGTGAGTGAGTGAGTGAGTGAGTGAGTGAGTGAGTGAGTGAGTGAGTGAGTGAGTGAGTGAGTGAGTGAGTGAGTGAGTGAGTGAGTGAGTGAGTGAGTGAGGGAATTTAGTGAGTGAGTGAGTGAGTGAGTGAGTGAGTGAGTGAGTGAGTGAGTGAGTGAGTGAGTGAGTGAGTGAGTGAGTGAGGGAATTTAGTGAGTGAGTGAGTGAGTGAGGGAATTTCTGTAATAAAAATCTATCTATAAACTAACCAAAAAACGTGCGTAACAAAAACCCAGTGTATGTATCTAAAAATTAAACAAAAATTCGCATTGAAAATGATAATTTTAGCCGAACTCTGTTCTAGTCATTCTTGTATTACGCGCGATTTTTTCATTATTCAACTATTGTTTTGCGCACTATTGAAACTATATCAGCCACTCTGGCGTTTTTGTTTAATTTTTTGGGGTATTTTTTTTAAGTTATAGTGAAAGTTTCCCTATTATGGTTATTTCGCGTGGTATGTTTATGATTGTAAACCCCTGGGTGGGTTATGTTTGTAACTGAGAAACTGGAACTTTTCAGTTGTTTTCCGTTATCTGTTAGAGGAGTTTTCACCCGAATATTTAGCGAAGTGTTGATGTATTGATGTATTATATAATATGTACATACTAACTTACGTCCACGTGCTTGTTTCCCGAAAAATACGGCTAATTAAAATTGATTTGACCGGGTTTGACAGGTAAAATATCACGCAAGTCAAACAAACCATTATGTCCTGTTTGGAATATTTTATACAAAGATATGGTTGTAGACGTATGTACGTTTATGCAAAATTTTACATTATTTGTGCAGCTACGCACAAAAACATTAAGGGTGCCTTCATAGTCAGTTGCAAAAATAGTTTTCCGTAAACCTGTTCTGTCTCACGAATTTTTCGGCCATATAAACTGTCAAAATGTGACATGGAAAGCGGTTACGGAAAATTGCCAAAATTCCGACTATGAAGACACCCTAACTGAAGAAGCCCATATGAAAGAATGAGAGTGATAATAAAAAACACGTGGCCCAAACCAATCGAACTATCCACAGTCAGCCTTATCACGTGTTAACCGTACATAACCATCGTTGGTTCCCTATCGGTCAGAAATTGCCAGGTTATAGAAGTATCTTACGAGTACGACGAACAAAGAGTTTTTTTCATGTAAATCTGCATGGTCATAATTTCAGGTGTTTCCCACAGCATAAAAAGTGGAAATTAATGTTTTTTTTTTCAAGCACCAGCGAACCAGAGAAGAATGCAAAGGTGGAATTCCACCCTATTTGGCAGTTCCGAAAAGTAGCATTTGTTCCTTTAGGTGTGGATAAATGGTTTCACAACTGTTTCCAAGTGTGTGAAAATCAACTTCAACGAGTCAATATTTCAACACGAGCGCATTCTCAAGAACATTAGAATTACAAGTGTATTCCAAAACATTTGAAAAGTAAAGTATTTGCATACATACATGTAAATACAGGAAGTAAATAGCAATTTTTGTTTTAAAAAATCACGTAACATGTACATACGTGATGTTGCTGTTTCACTGATCTCCCGAGACACCGTATGCCAAATATTTGCCTTCCGTTTTAGTGGCAACGATGTTGTCATTTTTTCACGAAACACGTTGCTTGTCAAAAATACATCGACTACAAAAGGCGAAAAAATGAAACAAGTTCAACCAACTTTAGAAAAACATCAAACCTATACAAAATAAAAATAAAAATAGAAAAAAATTACCCTTTAATTTAATCATTTTAAATAAATTTCTTGTAATTGAAATAATTATCCGCCACTCGCGACGACCAATGATTTTATCGCCGAAACACAGACTCTAGCATCGAAAAACATAGCAATGCTTTGGAGAGACGTTTGGACGTACATAACTGGCTGCTTCGGTGTACTGAGATGATGATGTACGGTTTTGGTGGTTAACTTGTCACACTTACACTCATTGTAAAAAGTGCATGTGAAACATTACCCGATTTATATTAGGACCCTTTATTTAATTATTGCACTTTGACTTAGTTTATCTAAAATATAATACCACTGCAGTCCATGAAAATCTGTACTGCACTTCCTTGATTTTTTGTAAATTAACATTTTTCTATCCTGTTCATTGTACATCTGTTGTTCTAAAATACTGTTGTCTTATTTATCATAAAACGTAACTTGAGATTCTGTACACACAATTCAGGAAATTGGTATTTCCAAACTTTTTTCAGAAACGATGTTTTTATCACATTTATTTGTATGTAAATCTTGATATTAATTTTTAAAACTTAGTTTACTGACATTATATAAATGTATTTAGGTTTTGAACTTCTTTGTCTAACAATTTGTAGCGCACTGTTACTACAGTCCAGGCTTTCGATATAGACATTACGTTGGTGTATGCTATTTACCACATGTGATGTAAACAAGCACACAATTTGCATATTTCCATTTCGTATACCGGCTTCTTTTTCACTGGTGTCGTTGGTTTTACTATTAGTTTGTTCATAGTTTTAAGGATTTTTCACACTGAAATACATTGATGTTTTTATTTTTGATTACTGGTGTTTAGTTGCTGCACCAACTTCAGTTGTTTTTAACTTCAACATGTTGTAATGCACTGGCTACGCGAACTAAACAAAACACGTGAGCTATAACCAAAAACAAGCCGTATTGCAAAGGCTTATTTCTCGGCTTTGGCTGCGCTTCGCAACAAAAATTCTTTTTAGCGTTGATTGTTGTTGTTGTTGTTGTTGTTGTGAAGAGACCTCATAACCTACGGATTCATTCCCACTGTTTGTTTGTTTGTGGTTACGACGGGGTGAGTTAAAAACACGACAGCCTCACATCGCAATGGTGTGTTGCAGCTATAGCCTATCAGGGTATCTTGTTATTCAAAAACTTTTTGGCGCGCACTTTGAATTAAAATCTGTTTTCGGCGCTCTCTCAAATTTTAAAGAAATCAAATATTTTTCACATAACATTTGGACAACATGAAAATTGCGCCTAATTCATGGCAAACGTGCGTAACCGGCCCACAAAATTAATTTCTGATAATAAAAAATCCTGACCAAGCTATATAAATATGCACATTGAACCTGGATTACTCATCCTCTCCAACCTTCCTACCTTTCGGGTCGCAACTTCGCAGCGGGACTTTAGGACTTTCTTCCACCGTCACTCGGTTGTCGATTACGGTATGGTGCCGTAGCGTTGGCTTGATAGCACCCACTTTGGAACCCAAACCTGATTAGCTTAACATACAGTACTCCTTTTGGGTTAAGTGCTATGTTTTGAGTCAGTTAATGGTGTTATTTATTTGGGTAAAGCTTGAAATAAAACCGAACATGAAAAAAATACCGTTACCAGTTTCATCTCAGATCAGTGTCCATCACTCCACAACCTTTTACACAGAAACCTTGATGATTATATCATGGACTCTGTCTCTATTAAATGCTAGACTATACAGGGTCAAGTCTACGGTACTGAAGTATATTTTCGTCATTATTTTCAGATCATCTACATACGTTGCTTGCTACCTTTGTCATCTACTTTTGATGCTTGCTCTCAACCGGTGTCTGTTATTATACTCTCACGAACGAATGAATAAATAAAAAATTAAAATAAGTGTATTTACAGCTTACACTGTTTACGAGAAAGTCGGCAAATATTCAGTGATAAAAACCGGATCACCTGAACACATGATTTATGTCACGTTGACAGTTGTCGTCGTTAACTCACCAACGTTGCGTCGCGCGTTGCGCTTGTTTTTGTCATAAATCTGGCTAATTTGCCAATAATCGATCCCGGGACAGTTGCTTTTTAATGATAACAAAAACGATCTTGACCTGGAGCATCAGCAGCAGTCAGTCCATACCACACACCTGTCATGTTCATATTCAAAAACTTTCGGACTGTGTTTTATTATTTTACTTGGACTTCATTAATACTGACGCCAATAGCACACACTAAGACCATTCAAAATGGTGTTTTCGCAGGGGCCAGCCAGATACAATAAACTGAGGAACCATGGCAGAAACCCTGAGCAACGCGTCAGGGTGTGCCATCTGTGTCTCAAGTCAGGTTTCGAACCTAGGATCACCAGTTTCCGTGGCTAACGCTCTACGCACTAGACTAGAAGGCGACGTTATAGCCAGTTGCTTTAAACATTTGCTGCCAAATTCAGTTGATGATTTACTACCGTATATTCATGATCATCTGGTCAGTCAGTCAGTGCATTCGAGTTTTAGACTCTCGTTGTCAGTGAATTGCACCAAATGATGCGTTTTGGGACCGAACTTCCTTCGAGTTCATTAGGAGGCACACCGTGCCGAACCGAACTCACTGACCATCAAACATTGTTTCTTACAACAAACGTATTCTTCATTCTAATATCTTTATACAGAAACAGATATCGAAACATTATGTTTGAAACACAGATTTTCATTCGGAAATTCCTTCCGATCTCAGCATGGCATTTTTAATCTGATAAATGAAACAGACCTGATTAATGGTAATGTTGGATTATACAAGGAATAGTGTCAGTGACCAACTGGTACCAGCCGAATCGTCTGATTGGAGAGAACTCGGTTTGTAAAAGATTGGATCAACCAGACTAATGACTCCGATTCCAAAAAAAACGTTTTACTATTTATTATTATGAAATCAGTGACCGAGAGCAGTAGGTAAAACACGAAAACATGCAAAGCAACGTACCAAATCAGCCATAACTCATCTTACACCTGTCAAGTTGATTCGTTTGTTCTTTGACAGCCATGTACACATGTAAGCAAACCTGAGATGTATGCAAAAATCAGGACCGGAAACGATTTGAGCTGCCAGCTCCATGTTATTACTGTATGTAGTTGCTATGTAACCTGAACATATCTGTTGTGTATTTACGATTTATGTGCCTTTTGTTGGGTGCATTATACCGACCCGACCACTAGCGCACGAGAATGGGTGGGAACAGAGCATTTCCCGTCTCTTTGGCGAATTCAAAAAATAGATTTTGTTCCCTGAGGTATAAAAAATGGCTTGAAAACTGCTATTCCCTCCTCTGTGACAAAATTCCCCTCCCTTTTTAGCTCCTGGACCCCACGGGTGCCGCCAAACGGGTGTCCAGATTCGTTTTCTGGTCGGCATTTGCATGTTTATCGTAGTCTATTCCTTTTGGACCTATTTGCTCGTTGGGGCAGACCATCTCTGACCCAATGGCTAAACTATGTAGGGTCAGCTGAAACTAGGAGATATGTCCATATAAGCATACTTTTGGACCAAAATATTAGGCAAGTTATAGAGTTGGATCAAGACTTCTGCAGGAGTTTGATTAACGGTAACTACGAGAAAATCCGACTGAATATCACCGCAGTTTTCAACGCAACAACTCGTTCAGAATTTATCGGTGATTCTGCTGAACAAACGTTTTCTGAAGTCAACCATACATACCTTTACCGTTACCTTCTCATTAACATATCCTACAAATGTGGATTTCCTCACGGAAACAAACGGCCAACTTCAAAGAGACAGTAATCTCTAATAGTAATCGATCATACGAAAATAGGCTATCTGGCATATCTTTTTCTGATAACCTAGTTGACTTGTTTTCTGCTGGACAAAAGACGTTGGAAGGAGACCCCAAGGAATCGGTTATTCAACGTATCTGGCACTGAGAGACGAGCCAGACCTCAAAAGAAAAAAAATTTTTAGAGGGGAATCGGCAGTATTCATGCTATTTTACCTACACTTCAGGAAGTAAATTTCCGCTTTTTGAAAATGCCGTAGAGGGGGGAATTCCACTTTCCCCTTGCCTTCTCGTCCGCTAGTGGCCTTTGGGATTGTACCGTGTGCCAGACATGCAGAATGATGAGTGGGCGTTTTGGTGATTCGTGATTTATTGGCACCATTGTTTTAGGTCTGCCTGTTGCTGGTTCATTTTGTTGTTGTTGTTGTTGTTGTTGTTGTTGTTGTTGTTGTTGTTGTTGTTGTTGTTGTTGTTGTTGTTGTTGTTGTTGTTGTTGTTGTTGTTGTTGTTGTTGTTGTTGTTGTTGTTGTTGTTGTTGTTGTTGTTGTTGTTGTTGTTGTTGTTGTTGTTGTTGTTGTTGTTGTTGTTGTTGTTGTTGTTGTTGTTGTTGTTGTTGTTGTTGTTGTTGTTGTTGTTGTTGTTGTTGTTGTTGTTGTTGTTGTTGTTGTTGTTGTTGTTGTTGTTGTTGTTGTTGTTGTTGTTGTTGTTGTTGTTGTTGTTGTTGGTGGTGCTGTTGTTGTTGTTAATGTTGTTGTTGTTGTTGTTGTTGTTGTTGTTGTTGTTGTTGTTGTTGTTGTTGTTGTTGTTGTTGTTGTTGTTGTTGTTGTTGTTGTTGTTGTTGTTGTTGTTGATGTTGTTGTTGTTGTCGTGGTCGTTTCATTATCATGTGCAAACTGGAGGCTTTTATGTTTTCTTGGTCATCGTTAAACCCAACGATGTCAGATATTTAATATTGACTTATTGGAATGAACATGTCCTACAATGAATCCATTCTACCGTTAGCTAAAACAGCATAAAATTTGGTTAACTAAAAAATATCTATACTTACAGTATATATGTACAGGGTGTCCCATTTAAAAGTCCGGATTTTTATTTTGAATAACAACCATAATTTTCTGTCGAATTCAAAAAAATTTGCGCCAAGTTATAGACAATTTCTGGCTATTTTGTTTATTTTTTTATTTTCCAAAATCAATTCAATGAATCGATTTTTATGACAAAATTCCCGACAACCCCCTTTTTCATGTTTTTGCACTGTAGTCGGTGGCTTCTTAAACGATAGCGTGAGCGTTACAAAAGCAATTTTGATAACTTAAGAAATCATTTCAGTTGAACAATAAAATAAAAACATGTTATGAGACGGATAACAATCAAATTGGTAACAATAATCTAACCAACATGCTGCTAAAACTCCGCATCCACAAGCATGCGCTAGCGCAGGGAGCTTGGGTTTCCTTTTGTGAGAGTTTGCACATCAGGTTTATCCATACTCAACACCGACATGATGTGGTGGTTTCCAGAGCAGAATATTGTAATTCACCGTGTTTTACCGTTATTCAGCAAATTTTTTTCAAGCTGGGTAAGTTAATCTCTCACAGGAAGGAGAAACCACGCTCCCTGCGCAAGTGCATGCTTGCCGATGCGGAGTTTGAGTGCTTTGTGGTTACGGTCAGTAAGCAGCTTTTGATGAGTGCTAACAATTTATCAGTATTCCGTATTATAACAAGTTTAAAACGTTATTGAACCGAAATGATGTTTTAAATTATGAATCTTTATTAATAAAGGTCACGCTATCGTCTAAAAACCGCCGACTTGAGTACAAAAACGTGAAAAAGGGGTATGTTGGGAATTTTCTCATAAAAATCGATTTGCAAACTCGATTTAAAAAAAGTAAAAATAAAACAAAATAGCCAGAAAATGTCTATAACCTGGCGCAAAATTTTTTGAAATCGAAGGAAAATTGCGATTGTTATTCAAAATAAAAATCCGGACTTTTAAATGGGACACCCTGTAGATAGATTTATACGTATACCGGAAGTTATCGTTAGAAATATGGGGCGCGTAAATGCCGTATTCACGTCAATAAGCTCTTACCTATGCCGTTATTGTGCGATGCATATTTATTCCATTCTATAATCGTTACATTGTTAGGTGTTGTTCGATAACTCGACTCGACTTGACCGATGTAAAGTGGATATTTGTCGACGAAAAATGAAAAAAAAGAAGTTCTATAGAATCATTTTCAGCGAAAAGTGTGCATAAGTTTATCCACAAATATCCTTTTTTTACAATGGCTAATTACCACATACAGGGAACATTCAGAGCTCATATTGTTCCACATGTACAGGGTGTCCCACATGGACATGCATGATGTCAGCGGGCACCATACCTTTCGACAGATATTTTCATTCAGCCATCGAGGCAACTTTATGTACCATCGTTAAAAGATGACGCCCGACTTTATACCGTACTCTACAGTACAAAGAACTCATCTCACATCTCGATAGGCTTTTATGATGGAATGCGTTTCGATTAATACTGGACTTCATTTGCAAGGACACTAAACTGAATAATCCAACGGCTATCGGCTTGTATGATGCTGTCTGGTGTGTTAGGCTCATGTGTGTCATGACTTCAATAGACATTCTTGGTACATATGTAGCGTAAGTATGTACTCAGTTTCAGAGCCCATCATTAACTTCTTTTTATGAAAAACATTTCTGGACTCCTTATTACATATACAATGAGTTATGCATGTTCGTTCATGATGTCCAAGTCTCATTCGAAAAAAAGATTTGATCTCAAAAACTTTTGAACGCTGCAAACCTTTTTTGAGTAACAAGAAATCCTGGATGGGATATACTTTCTTGTGCCTTAGACGGCTGGGATAATCTCTACTAAAAAATGTGGTCATACTTTTGCAATATTATTTTTGGACGAACTGTACGTCTAATAAAATACATGTACACACATTTCAATCCACGAAAACTGCATCTTCTAAAACTAGGTTAGTAGTAGGTTTTGTGATCAAAGATGTGCCACTTTGAAATGTTTGCTCTCCTGGTGCAATCTCAAACTGGCCAAACAACTGTTATCTGACCCGACCACGAGACGCTTTCTTGTTGGTATACATGCTGAGTACATGTACATACATATGTAGATGCTGACTGACTACTCATGTATACCACCGATACGCATAAAAACTCGCCTAAAATTTCGCCTAAAATTTCAGTTATATAGTGTGTTTATCGGGTTTGGACTTTTGATGGAATATTTCGTGTAAAACCTTCACCACAAGCCCAAATACTGTATACGTCTGTCCGTTCGATGGTACAATTTAATTTATCTTAATTAGGAATCATCTCGTTCGGCATGGTCGAACTGGCTCCGGTCATTGAAGTGAATCGTTTTTTTTTTCATTCAAACGTGGCTTTTTATGACATCGATTTGCGATCGAGGGAATGGTGTTACAGAGAAAATGTTTCGGAAAATGAGTATTTTCCAAACAAACGGAGTATCATGGGAAATAGTGTGTCAAAAGTTTCACCGTTTCAGCGAATGTCAGACAATATTTGAGCGAGTTTTTTTCTGTTTTTCTTATCTGAAACCATATTTTTATCATCCATCCACTATACACATGTTTCTCTTGCTGATTATTATGTCAACAATTGATGTTTTGTCAATATCTGATTTCAAGTCTTCCTATTCCGAACAAACGGTTCACACAACATTTTAAAATACATGAACATATTGAATAAAATATGACCATATGATGCACATTAACGTTGGTGTCCTGCTGAGTACCGATTGACGAATCAGACATCCAGTCAATTCAAATAACCCAAGTCATCATGGTTAACAGTTGTTTTGTATAATTAAATGTTGCAGAAATCATGCATTAACAAAATGAAGCAGCGAAGAAAAGCAAGCAGTGAAAAAATTACCAGCAATTATCAAATTAAAATTTAATGAATAATTTATGACAAACGTAAAAAAGAAACAATAATTGTTCATAATGAATGCGGCTATCAATGATATGAAGGTGCTGTTGTACGAGCGTGAATTACAAGTTGGTGACAGTGACTGACCAACTGATTAACTGACTGATTTGACTGACTGACTGACTGACTGACTGACTGACTGACTGACTAACTGACTGACTGACTGACTGACTGACTGACTGACTGATTGACTGACTGACTGACTGACTGACTGACTGACTGACTGACTGACTGACTGACTGACTGACTGACTGACTGACTGACTGACTGACTGACTGACTGACTGACTGACTGACTGACTGACTGACTGACTGACTGACTGACTGACTGACTGACTGACTGACTGACTGACTGACTGACTGACTGACTGACTGACTGACTGACTGACTGACTGACTGACTGACTGACTGACTGACTGACTGACTGACTGACTGACTGACTGACTGACTGACTGACTGACTGACTGACTGAATGACTTACACTAATTGACTGGCTGACTAGACTGACGCAACGACCAGGTTCGTCAACTGGAAGCGGCACTTATATTGCGAGACCGCGAAATTGAAGATCTTCGCTCGAAACTCGACAAATTTAAATCCGTTTTCTTCTTGCAAGCTGAGATTAATAACAACACAAACGGAACTACTAAAGTCACACGCACCCCATCCGCTCGCAGCCAAGGACAGCCTCAGGTCAGTCAGTCAGTCATTCAGTTAGTCAGTATGTCAGTCAGTCCGTTCGTCAGTCAGTCAACCAGTCAGTCATTCAGGCAGTCAGTCAGTCAGTCAATCAGTCATTCAGTCAATCAGTCAATCAGTCAGTCAATCAGTCAGTCATTCAGGCAGTCAGTCAGTCAGTCAATCAGTCATTCAGTCAATCAGTCAATCAGTCAGTCAGTCAGTCAGTCAGTCAGTCAGTCAGTCAGTCAGTCAGTCAGTCAGTCAGTCAGTCAGTCAGTCAGTCAGTCAGTCAGTCAGTCAGTCAGTCAGTCAGTCAGTCAGTCAGTCAGTCAGTCAGTCAGTCAGTCAGTCAGTCAGTCAGTCAGTCAGTCAGTCAGTCAGTTAGTCAGTCAGTCAGTCAGTCAGTCAGTCAGTCAGTCAGTCAGTCAGTCAGTCAGTCAGTCAGTCAGTCAGTCAGTCAGTCAGTCAGTCAGTCAGTCAGTCAGTCAGTTTGTTACGTTCAGATGAACGGCACAGCTGGTCCATCGTCGCAAATGGCCAATCAGCCGATGCCCAATCGTCGTATGGCCGTGAGTGGTGAGAGTGCCAAGTCGGGTGGCCATAGTGACAGCGTCAGACATGTCAAACTCAAGAAATACCATAAACCCATCAGGTAAGACATTCGTTTTCTTGTTTTTAGTTTTTTACGTTTTGTGTTTTGAAGTTTTACTCGATCGTGTGACTCGTGCGCGCGTATTGGGGTCTCCCGCCGGACAATTGTACTCGGGATGAGTATGGTCAAACAAGGTCAAGTGTTTTGACCGTCAGTTGTTTTGCATACAAATACTATTAAAAATAAGTTGATAGACGAGTTTTTATTAAAATGATTTGCGCTAGATATTGTAAAATATAGCAAATGAAACTTATGTTCTATACGATACACACCAATAATAGAAAACATATAAAGATTGAGATCGTTGCTCTCGAAGATTTTGCGAGATCACCTCTTATTAGAGATAACATCGACGATTTCATTACGATTGCTCGCATAACCATACTACAGTACTCTTTATCATGTACAAATGACTACAATGATAGTTTATTACTACAAATAATATTTGCAATGAACATGTCAATAACTACATACACACGTATATTATTATCTGAATAATCAAGGCTGTCTGCGGCCAATCACGCCCGGACTGGTCGATCGGCCATTCGAACCTGAGTTTTCATTGAGCGATACCCGTTTGGTGGCGGGTCGATGGAAGACGGGAATGGGCTTGTTAACCCGGGCCTTACAGTAGGCACCCCCGGCTGTTAATGGGTCCAGACTTGATCCCGATCCATTACTGCTCGACATCCTCACTGTTTCGTACACCATCGGCTGTGTACTCGAGATCGAGTTCTTCTGGCCACTGAAACAGCCTTTGATGGCTATCTGACCGTTGGTACCATTGCCATTGCCATTGCCATTGCCATTGCCATTGCCATTGCCATTGCCATTGCCATTGCCATTGCCATTGCCATTGCCATTGCCATTCATCGATCCATTATTGCTGTTGGTGGAACAGGCGGTCAGTGAAGTCTTGGCCGACTGTACCTGGCCGTCAAAGTTATGATCACGATGGTACGAGATACGGTAGCGCTGAAGTTCAGTGGTCAATCCGATAATCTGACGATCCTTCTCGACCAGCTCCACCTCGAGCTCGTCGATGATGTCGTCGCGTTGACGAAGCTCATCGCATTTGTCGCTGCAGTGAGTGAGTGAGTGAGTGAGTGAGTGAGTGAGTGAGTGAGTGAGTGAGTGAGTGAGTGAGTGAGTGAGTGAGTGAGTGAGTGAGTGAGTGAGTGAGTGAGTGAGTGAGTGAGTGAGTGAGTGAGTGAGTGAGTGAGTGAGTGAGTGAGTGAGTGAGTGAGTGAGTGAGTGAGTGAGTGAGTGAGTGAGTCAGACAATCAGTCAGTAAGTCAGCCAGTCAGTCCGTCAGTCAGTCAGTCAGTCAGTTAGTGAGTCAGTCAGGCAGTCAGTCAGTCAATAAATGTTTTATGAATTACTCCTATATGAAAAAGGTAAAGTTCACTCATGTTCTAAACGCCTAAACTCACCGAAGCGCCGCCTGGAAGTCCTTAAGCGTGGTCATTCTGGCCAGAAACACTTCCTGACTGGCCAGGGACAACTTGTGTCCGGTGCTTCGTTTCTGTCGGACGATGGGTCGCCCGGCGGGCACGTAGCAGCGGTTGGCACTGGCAATTGTGGATGGTGCACCTGCGATTTGATTAAATATGGTTTACGGCAAGATCCTTATATTCAGCAGAAAGTTGTTTGGGAAAATGAGAGATCGTAACCACCTTCAATCCACAAAAGGGGTTTCTGCTGTACATCTAGATGTTAAATTCAAGAACACCCCCACTAAATTACATTTAAATTCTAAGATATGTGAAACGAACTGTACTTAGGACAATGTTTCCGTGTCAATATAGAGCACTTGATAAATGGTGTCAGTAATCTCTATTTTATGTGAGTTTAGAATAACAGAAATGTTGATAGACGAGACAGTACATGAACACAGATAGCTGACAAGAACGATGAAGAAATGAGTGTGGTATTACCCAAGCTTTCATTCGAACCACTGAATATGGAGGCACCCGATTTGCGACGCAGCATATATGACGCCATATGTTCACTTATGTGAAAGTTGGATCAAAACCTGATGCCTTTGTTTCTTTCCTCACAGAATACTTTTGAATGTTGACTCTCAACAAGCAGCCGTCTTCTTTCCGTTGTGACAGAAGCTTGACTCTAATAGCTTTACTTCTGTTCAGAGAAGTTGTTGTTGCGGTTGACTAATCCAAGTGTTGCTATGAGTTGTTGTGAGCAGTACAATTGCTCATGACTCAATGGCACGGCGCATTTATAAGGCCGACAATTGAGGTCGGCATTGTCAGCAGGGACTCAATTAGCCAATGCACAACGGCAACCTAACATGCCCTATGTACATATCCGACATAGAAAATTAACTTGTGCAAGTTTACATACAGCCAAGCATGTGAGTGAATTAACAGTAATAGCAACAGTCCAGAAATTTATCATTGATTTCCTAATTACCGATTGCTTCCTTGTTCAAGTTTCAGTGGCGCGCAGTTCACAAAACAATGAGTCGAACGTTTTAGCGCCAGCCAATTAACAGTCGGCTTTCCACCGTGCCATGTATAGTTTGAACTTTCTCGTGTGGGTGGTGAGAATAACAAGTACAGTACGTATGTACAAAATTAATGTTGAACCAAGACAAATTTTACGACCGTGTTTATAAATAATTAACGCCGGCTAACAATCAGAAAAAATCACTAAACAACCATTTGATGACCGAATAAACAACTGTGATGCTGAATTTTAAATGACAGTGATGTCCAAAAGTTCAGTCATCACCAACATATGCTCAAACTTTAACTCATAAATGTAGTATGTTTTTAGGAAATTTTGGATCATTATAATTTGAACTTTAGAATTTTATAATTATAACTTCAAACTTTGGTAAGAGCCGCTAATCAATGACAGATGTTGGAAGTAAAACACTGGTTACGTCACTAGCGGACGAGAAGGGGTGGGAGAAGCAGGATTCGCCCTCTTAGGAGTTAAAAAAACTCAGTTTGTTCCTGAGGTGTAGGTAAATTGCCTGAGACCTGCCAATTCCCCCTCTATGGTGGAATTCCCCTGCCTTTAGAGGATTAACTGGTACAACAGTTAATAAACATTCGAACAATGAAAGTACTTACACTTATGATTGACAGAATGCCGTTTGTTTGACTGTAATAATCAACTGCGATTGACTAATTGTTGCCTAGTTAAACCAAAGCAACACGTTGTTCGAACCGTTCAATGAAGAAGATGACGAGAAAGCCAGGCAGAAATTTCAATCGATTGTGAAAATTTCAAATGACTGAAACAGTGAAATACTAAATGAAAACGATGGGAGATATCGAGCTAAACATGTTCTGACATTGATCTGGAAATCTTTTCTGACATGCTCAGAATTAGTTTCAATATTTATCAAACTCTGTCCTAACAATGCTTGAACAGGTTCAGCAGTTTTTTTTGTTTTTGATCGACATAAAGCGTTAACGTCTGCATCATAGAGATAAACATGGCATTCGTCGACATCTTTGATTGTTCCACTGAACAACAACATCTGAATGCGATGAGTTGAATGGGATTGTGGTTGTGAGTGCCACTGGCGGACGAGTCAATCCTCCAAACGAGGGGAAATTCTACAAAGAGGAGGAATTAGCAGTTTTGAGGCTATTTTACCTACACCTTAAGGAACGTGTTGTTCTACTTTTTAAAACTGCTATAGAGGGGGGAATTCCACTTAATCCACTTGTTCCCTTGTCAGCTATATAGTGGTGAGTGCCATCATGTTTGACAATCATGACCGACATATTCAATCTACATATTCATGAGAACACAACCAGTGCAATGTTAGTCCAATTCGCCCCCAAAATAACTAAAGGCTACAATGTAGTAAGAATACAGTACAATACCGCCAGTTCCAATCATGTTTCGGATATTTTTACAAGGAAGTATGTATAATCATATCCTAGCTGAATACAATGAGTCGTAAGGCAAAACAATTTCCTGGTAAAATACAGGAACAGTAAAAATCGGCGCTTGAAACGGATGAATGTTCAATGATTGATTCAAATACAATTAATCTAAAAATCAATTTTTTTGTTTGCTCAGCGTTACACGCGTAGTAATTACCGTGTTATTTCTTTTCGACGGAACCAAGAAAAGATGATGAGAGATCGTAAAACGAATATATTGGTACGTACTGTTTGTACATACGTAGATGGCGGTTTTAATAGGTTTTGTATACCATCTTATAACATGTATATGGTTGCGCGCATTGTGAGCTTGAAATGGAGCCTTCGCAAGGATATTGATATGCAAATTGAAGTAACGAAAAACCTAACGGTGATAGTCGGATGAACACATTATATATGTATTCTACATGTACGTGCATACGGAATACGAATTGCACTCGATTTCATCTCTGAAGTTCGAGTAACGCTCAGATAGAATACTAAATTCGATCCGAAAGCATGTTCTGAATCATTAGATTACTATGATATAATCTCAAAGATCACAATCAGATTAAGCTTCTACTACTTAAATATTGCTTTGCAGAACAAATTGTATAACATACAAACTGTGCACAAAATGTGACTGTAAATGTACCAGAATAAGCAGGATTATACGTACTGTAGGTCTGAAGCTACAGTATGGGTGTCATCTCAAAGAAATATATTGAAGTACATAATTCATGTGTGCACACTACAATCAATCATCAAAGTATGTTATTAGTTTACGTTAACTCAATTAGTTTTTGTGTAACACTATTCCTATGCGCAATCGAATCAGAATGCTTTGTTTTCTCTTGGTTTATCTCAGGAGTCAGAATTGGATGAAACATCGTAACAATCAACGTAATGAATCACGTCACTGGAGTGCCTGGTCAATCATATGAATTTGCATTAAATATTTCCCTACGTACGAAATGTCACATTTGATCCTGACTTGAATGTCAAACAAACTCAACAGGACTGTTTCATAAAAAATTGTCTGGTTCACTTTCGATTGATCGCATCAACAATCCAATGAAGGAAATGCTAAAAGTACAATATTGATATGAAAAATGTTACTAGCAACAAAAAGACATGAACCGATAAACGGACTGAATGCAATAGAATGTTGGCGGAAATGACTACACTTGAATTATGTACATATTCTCAGTATGATGTGACTACGTGCACATAAGGCAGCAGCAAATGTATGTTTGTATGTTGCATGGTTAGGGTGAGAAATGAACATTACTGATGTAAGTAGCGCATTCACATGGCTTAGGCTGTTTAGTACAACATCCACGCCTTGTCACGTTATGACAATGATTCCGCATTGCAAAACTGCGATAACCATTTTTGCATGCTTTTTAGATTAAGAGGGAAAGAGTAGACTATTCCGGGGAAAATTCATGTGAAATCTTATCTTCATATGCACGTCTGTTCGTTTGATGGGGTAATTTCATTTACTTTGAACAAAAACAGTCTCATTCGACATTGAACTGGCTTCCTCGGCCATTGAAAAAACATCCTTTTTGGCATAAAATTTTTGAGTGAAAGAAAGGTTATACGAAAAAAAGTCTCATGACAGAGTTTCAATCAAATAAACGAAGTATACATGTACATATGTACATACTGTACATATATGTACGTCTGTAAATGTATGAATAAATGAAAGTAACCCATGTGAATGTGGGAGTATGCGAATAGATTGATTCATGATCCATGACTACGTAAACACAAGTGTACACCATGGCCCACTGATTATCAGCTACATTCATTAGCGAAAGGGAAGACCAAATAAGTGAAAATCCCCTCTCTTTGGCAATTCCCAAAATAAGAACTTGTTCCTTAAAGTGTCGGTAAAATGGCTTCAAAACTTTTTTTTACTCTCTTAGTCAAGATTCCCCTCTTTTTGTGGGATCCGCCAGTGGCTACATTCCAACAATATCAGCTGTACAACTGCAATATTCAAACTATTGCAAATGTTGGCATTTTAATCCCGTTTCACTCGCGCATAAACTCTGCTGAACTTCAGTAAGCTAAAATGAACGGTAAGCTGGGGCGGGAAACATTTTGTAGATGGAAAAAGAAAACGATAAACAATATAATGAGGATTATATATGAGCCACACAATTAATGGACCACCTGTTTCGCAAACACACAATTATTTGTTATGAATTACCTAAAAATATCATATTATTTTCAACAGCATGTGGTCACACAATTCTATGTGGTTAAGTAGCTCTCATAACTTAATAGTGAGGAGTCATTCTTTGAAGAGGAATTTGAAAAAAATAAGGATAATCGAATAAAAAAAGTAAGAAACTGATAAACTGTGATACTGATTGTCAAATAATTTTTTTTGAAAAATTGTGTTTGCTAACTTATAAAAACGCAAAGACAGATCTAAACATTGTTTCGGCCCTGTCTACAACAACGTTCCTATAACATGCTCTTGTGCGGGTATCTGATTATAATACCACTGTGGTGCTAAACTTCTAATTCTAGTATTCTTGCATTCTAGTAAGACTTTCAACTGTTTTTGATTATAATGACAGTGTTGTACATAGCTCAGAATTGGGCACAGTTGCTAAATTAATAAATTATATACATTTCATAATGGAGTAGGTAGGTGTCGGGCAGTCAATTAAGTGGTCAGTGAACGGACCCAGTTCATTAGTCAGCGTCCTGTTCGGGCACTCATACTTATCATGATTTCGGGTCACGCAATCGCTGACTCAACCACGTTTCCCATTCACAAAAAAAACAGGAATATGTATGAGTATGAGTAAGAAGTTATATAAGTTACTCTCCTATGTATAAGTTCTTCGAGTTTCCAATAATAGTTGAATAGTTAATTGGTTCGGCTTCGGAGCTGAATAGTCAGATTCCGAACTCTGCTGTTCCCACGAGTCAATGCACTTTGTATGAATGGAACACAAGTATAATGTAGAATGTCGATGTAATGTAATGGAGCATTTCTGTTCGAATTCAGTGTGCTCAATGAAAATATTTAGGACTGTGGGAATTTCTGCAATGAATGTATCGGATGCTACGAACTGAACATTTTTGCGGGTGGTTTTAGTCACACAGCAGATGGTGAACTTGGGAAAATGTTAACTTTTATGAACTGAAACATATGTACTTAATATGGAAATGTTTTTCAGAACAGAAATATGCTTACATAGTAAATGCACAGTTCAACATACAGTATGTCTGTCTATACATTCTATCGCATTCCATATGTCCGTGCGTTGATTCCGTTAGCCATTCAACATTTAGTATCCAAATCCATTGAGAATGTTATACAATTCTTCATCTAAAAAATAACAAATACCTGAACAAATGGGGGAAAACTGTACACATAAGTACCTACCGTAAGTCGTCAGTATCGGTCAGTGGCAGTGGCAACGTCAACGAGTCAGCAGCCGACGGGCGTACAGTACATGGCTCACACTGGCGGACGAGTCAGTCCTCCGAAAGAAGGGGAATATCTTTAAAAAAAGAAGAAAATTGTCAACTTTTAAGCCAAATTACCTATACCATAGAGAACAGATTTCACTTTTTTTAAATGCCAAAGAGGGGGGAATTTCACTTTTTCCTCCCCCTTTTCGTCCGCTAGTGCGTGGTCCACTTGTGTATGCTAATCGTTTCCTGAACACATCGATTTGACAGGCGACTCGACTCGTCTGGTTGGTTGACTGGCGGCCACCTACAGTATGTGACAAACCCGCGGAACTACTGAAACTTGAAACACCTCATGTCGAATGTCCTCGACTTGGTCAGAAAACACGTGTTCCGGCGTGACAGTTTTTTGAACGTATATTTTAGTTGGAACAAGCAAAGGAAGTATTTGAAATGAAGGACCAAAGTCTGCAGCGCTGACACACAGTTACTGTATAAACCCAACTG
>OZ038444.1:10063288-10085272 GCA_964036265.1 Daptonema setosum | reverse complement strand
CATTACTTGAAGTACAAACACGTATGTACTTACTGTACGCACGTCATAGCAAGTGATTTCCACCGGTTTAACGAGTTTCAAACAAAGGTGATGGATGGGTTCGTTCAGTACAACAGTGTCTCTGGTTGAGTTCAGAACGCTATCATCACTGGTACTTGAAGTTCGCAACTTCGAGATTGAAAATCTTGAGATTATATGCCATATCATATGAAACTTTTGTCTTTATAAATTGCGGTGAAGAGTAAATATACCGTTGGGGAATCGACTTGAAAGCTGCATGGAATTCGAGAGTGTTGAAAAGGTTTTCGAGAAGAGCACTGTGAACTGCCGTGATCCGAAAAAGAAATTCGAAAGACATGCCACTGACTCATCTTTGTTTTGGATTCGAGATTTGTGTTTTTATTGGTTATGATATTGACTCCCCCGCAAACACTTGAAATTATATTGTTTTACCCGCTCGCTGGGCGTGTTGTGGGGCTGTGTATAGATTCGGGTGGATTCACGTCCGCTGAAAATCCAATATGTATGGTAAAATGAGACTCAATTCGTACCACAATCTTCCAAGATCTCATCTCCCTGTTCCAGCTATGTACCAATATCCAATCTGGTCGAGTCCCCGAAACCCAAAAACGAAGTCTCCATGATATTGGTTGGAAAAATACTGCATTGTCATCGGCTTTATCACATACTTTCAAAAAAATTCGCGCGCGGAAATCCACCTCTTCAGTCGAGTGGTATGTTCAACTCGGATTATTTGTTCACTTTTTAACCATTGAATAAAAAACGGCTGGGAAAATTTCTGCAATCACGAGCACCTGTGGTCGGAATGACGACAGTAAAATCACGTTTGAAAACTACAGTATAACACAAGTATAAAGATGAATTTGGATACTTGAGTTTATCTGATTATTGAGTGTTTGAGGAGTGAATGAGTAGGTATACAAGTAAGAAAACAGCTTACAGTAAACCGAAAATACTCAAATATTAGAAGTGGATGAGTAACAATCAAACAAACAACAATAACAATAGTAACACAACGAAAACAAGACACTTAGAAAAGAGGAGTAGTAAAAAGCTGAATGAACGAGATACCAGTTGGTATGGTTCGGGAGTAAACGTGAGTAAAGCTAGATTCGACACAGTTTTCGGTACTTAAAATCGGCTTCAGTAACAGGTTAATCCGGCGAAGAATGAGATCTAACACTGGTTTGGTCTGAATTGATTGGATTAGATGATGACCGCATTGAACCACCGAATAACGAAGCATTGTACTCCGAAGCATTGTACTCCGAAGCATTGTACTCCGAAGCATTGTACTCCGAAGCATTGTACTCCGAAGCATTGTACTCCGAAGCATTGTACTCCGAAGCATTGTACTCCGAAGCATTGTACTCCGAAGCATTGTACTCCGAAGCATGTACTCCGAAGCATTGTACTCCGAAGCATTGTACTCCGAAGCATGTACTCCGAAGCATGTACTCCGAAGCATTGTACTCCGAAGCATTGTACTCCGAAGCATTGTACTCCGAAGCATTGTACTCCGAAGCACTGGCGGACGAGCTTATCCTTATCCGAGGGGAATTTCCTCAATGATGAGGGATTTAGTAGTTTTCAGACCATTTACTTACATCTCAGGGAACTAATTCTAATTTTTGAAAACGTCAAAGAAGGAGGAATTCCACTACCCCTCCCCCTTCTCGTCCGCTGGCGCTGCGAAGTATGACGTATGATGGACAACGTTATCGCTGAAATCTTTGCTAAGTTTTTGTTTGAAAATGACCGCACCGCTGGTGTTCCGATCAAACGGACAATAGAGAAGAACAAACTGGAGTGCGGCCATGTTTTGAAGCACCCGATTCAGTGTCGCACCATCGGCCTTTGACGACAGTCGGCTTTCAAAATGTTTCGTTTTCCAACAGAAAATGGATCAGTGGTGCTGGAATGATTGAGACAATGGCATGTTATGTTGGCTACTATGTAGGCCTTGTTAATAAATAATTTTGCACAATTATGTGCTAATTCTGCTCGAAACGTAAAAACTGTTTCACGTAGATGAACTTCGTTGGTTATACTTATGGGTTGAAATCATAAAAGTTTTGTCAATTTGAAGAGCATGGATTGAAAGGATAGCTGCAAGAATATGCCAATCATACAACAAACGGGTGTTTTATAGCTAGTCGCCGACCGAAAATCAATATAGAAATCCACATTTCATCGCACGGTTGTTCTACAAACTTGTTTACTGACCATATCCTTATCAGTTGTCGTAAACCCTTCATTGCTGCATAAAAAGAATCTGTCCTCGCTCTATATTTTACCTTAAGTGCGTACATGGCATCGATACTGTTGAACAAGGAACCTCGAGTGATCATTTGTGTTAACCAGATCGGAAACCGGCTACCGACCAGTAGATTGATGTGTCATCCGTCAACTTGGCATATTTTGAAGGAGGATTTACTGTATGTAGAGTACTGTAGCCAGAAGTCTGCTTAGTGAGTCAGGATATTCTCCCATGTTCAATGTAAGTTAATTTAAATAACGAAACTAAATAAAAATACCCTATTATTAAATTTAACAGATGCATTGCATTGCATGTCATCTATTTTTGACTTATTCCCACTATGAGGACGATGGCAAACAGGGAAATCACTACCGTAATCGAAAGTTGCCCTATTTCTTATCAATTCGGATTTCGCATGACTCGAGGTAGATAGGTAGAATATCAGAAGATTTTACGGGGTCATGTATACATTTTCATCCGAAACATCTAACCGACTTGCCTAATCAGAAAGATGAGCTGGAAGTGATGGCACAGTGAAAACCCTGCACCGAGGAAGCTCACATTTCGAGTCTGTTACTCAATGTTTATGGATTCAAAATGATAGTTTCATGTCACTGAGAAGAAAACAAATAAACATAACAAAACACTTCTTCACATCATAATGAATATTGAATGAATCAATGCAATATTCCTATATGACGCAAGGTAAACCAATGTTTAGTACTGTGCACATGCTCGCACTCTGCGCAAAACACCTATGTACATACAAACACTGTACGATTTTGTATTTGTTGTACAACAACAACAACACTGCCATGATCACATGAATTGCATGCTACACGTAACTAAACAAGCTGGATTCAGTCTGGTTCAGCACACAGAAACTGACATCATTATTAGCATTTCCGCAAAGTACTGTGCTTGACTATGATGTCATGTCTGTCTGGTACGTATGATGGAGTCGGTAGAACTCTAGTAAATATGTAGATCGAGTGGTAAAGTATCATATTTATATTATTGCTTGGTTTATGCATAAATGTTAAACCCCTATTTGGAAGGTTGTCATGAGGTTGAATTTGGGAGGATGATCGGCTCGTTCAACGACAGAGATCCAAATGAAAGAAAACTGAACAAAACAGAAAAACAAATGTTGACAACATCCTGTGATATGTGGTTCACTTAGCGTAATGTGTTTAACATGGATAACCGACTTATACAGAGGCATGCATAGTCACCATAGTGCCGCTGAATGCTCAAACTTCAACCTCACCAAATCATGGAGTTACTCTGGAATGAAGCTTGATCGTGTTTGGCTGTTTAGTTAAACCATTGATCGTATCGATCATCAAGTGTAAACGTACTCCCAGTCACGTGGTGAATAACAGATCGAACAAAAACATAACGAATATTTATCACGTCCACATTGTTGCCCGGGGCTGGTATGACGATAACGGACAAGGGCTCCTGCACAACCTCCAAGTGCAACTCTTCAACTAATCACACAAAACGAAACGAAAAGCAAGAGGAGAAGAACATTTTTTAGAGTCTTATTTTTCACAACGAAAGGGATTGACCACGATTACCCTTCTTTGCTCGTCCGCCATTGTCACCATGTGAAGATAGATGACGGCGGTAATGATGACTATACCGTAACCCACTATCATAACAGTCGTCCATCATTCTGAACCATGACAAGTGGTGGTAGTTGGTGATTGCACGCTTGATTTGTATTACCATCATTAGTTTACTTTTTGTATGATCAGAGTTTGGTTAAACCAAAAAGAAAGACGGTGTATTTTACTGTTGGAGAATCATTCAACTTCTTTTCGACGATATGAATATGGACAAGTGAGTTGAAAAAATTGAATCTGAGCATCAAATCAACTGTTCAACCGTCAACTGGTTGACTTTCTCAATAAACATATCTACAAACTTGTCACTAATAAGTTGCACGGACATTTTTAAAAAATCTCACCGTTAGAACTGTTTTTGAAAAACGTTCAACGCAAACTAAGCACAGAAAAATGAAAGATAACGGAGTAAAAGGGACAAAATTTTAAGTATAATACGTAACTGAATACGGTTTATCAATAATTGTTGGGCTGGACCCACTTTTTGTTTGCTTTTCTTATCAATTATTGAGCTCATAGGAAATTACTCAGTGTATACAAATGTAAATAAACAATGTTAATTGAGTTAAATGAACCGATGAAAACGGAAGCTTCTGAATATGTATTCTTTAGTGCATACAGCGGGCTTTGCCAAATTTATATTATACTGTATGTGAAATCATATGAATTTACATCAAACACCCATGGAATTTCATCTATGTATGTAGAAAATTCATGTATTTGTTATTTATACCACATTTCAACCGGACTTAAATAGAATATAATCGCATGTATAGAAAAAAAATTGAACGATCATGTGATTGCTCTAATGTAGCAGTGTTTCTGGTGGCTGTTTTGGCGTAAACATCGATAACGCAATGTGCAAAAAAGATGCAGGGAAAATTCCACTCTTACTAGAGTTGTGTTCTGCCCAAAACTTTGGTTGCTGGTTTCAAACTTCAGAATAGAGAATTTTCATGCTAAATAATTTTGTAGCGATCCATGCGATTTATGCATGTATTCTGTGACGACATGTTTTATTATATCCAAGTCATACCCATACAGCAGACTCTTCAGCAATCCCATTCGTTGGCATAAGGTAAAAGACACCATGATAATCAAGTCACCCAGAATATTCGCGTTAAACGACAACTGTTGATAAAATGGTAAAAATAACACGATTTTTTTACAATAATTTGGATATGTTGTGCTTTTTTTCCACAGACTACGTGACAAAACGACGCTACTCAACTTCAACACGATAACTGATTCTGACATCAATGTATTAGATGTGAACGGTAAATTTATAAATGAAGTCAATTCACAAGTTTTTACACGTTGAACGTGGAACGTGTCATCGCAGTCACATAAAGTTCCAACTTTTTATTTTTTACAATAAAAAATTAACATGAACATTGATGATCAACCCTAGTGGAACTTCAACTATGCTGGAACATATAACCAGGAATGAATTGAAAGTAAAAAAATACCAAGGATATGTATAACCCCACCCATTCAGGGCCGATCATTCATAACGATCACCATATAACACAAACATACACAGCTCGAAACCGTTTAGATAGTTCACTGAATCATGTCCATCTAAACCAAAAAATTGGTGGATTAAAGGCATACTAATAGCGTATTAAGACTGATATGACAATTGTAAATCATAGTGCCTCTCACCTGACCTGACAGCCACCGTAGCACAGGGTTGAGCGAAACGTTGACTGACTGTTCTACCATAACAATGGCGGACGAGACAAACCACTAAAGGAAGGGGTATTTTGTCTGGACGTGAGAATTGACAGTTTTGAGGCCATTTTACCTACACCTTTGGGAACAAACCGCAATTATTATTAAACCGCCAAAGAGGAGGGAATTCCACTCCCCTATTCTCGTCCGGTAGTGTACCAAAATAAGGATGACCAGGTCTCCTGATCACATGTTAAACACGTGGACAACTGCAATCCCAAAAGTTGTTATTGTGAAAAATACAGTAACAGAAAAACAATTGTGTAAACGTTTTATGAGCAGAGCACGGTGATCGGTCATGCGTTAAAGACGGCTGGATGCTGGTCGGGGGTAGACGGGTGGGGGAAAAAGGTAAAACCCCACATTTACTACATCGATAAATGTCAAAACTTCAGCTGGGAATTTACTCAAAAAGCTAAACAATTCCACCATTATTATTTGTTCTGGTTAAGAAACATGTGGAGTTTCTATTATTGGCATATTTTGCACAACACGATAAGTACAGTTCGAGCTATATTTATGTAGATGTTTATTTACAGAGCTGGCAAAAGAGTCGGTTGAGCGAGCCTGATGGCAATGAGAGAGTTTGCTTGGATTTGGTTTTTTTATAAATTATGTTGTGCTTGAATGCCAATCCAGATGTTCGAATAAGCAAATGGACACGACCACTGGCGGACCGTCAAAGAGAGAGAATTTGGTAGCTTTGACAACAGTTTACCTACACCTCAGGGTGCAAGTTGCCCTTTTCAATCGCCAAAGAGGGGTGAATTCCACTTCCCCTTCTCTTCCGCTAGTAAACATGACCGTTATTGTGACGTCTACATTCAATGAATATGTTTATTTTCTAATTCAAGTTCAAATTTTGATCCAACCAGGTGATGAGTTCGTATGATTTACCGAACATATAAGCTACATAGACGACTATATAATCCTATTAAACACAACAAATAACTTTGAAAACGAACAACGAAAGCGAAACTTATTTTGGTGTTAAACTCGTTCTTTTCACGTGCTTCACAATACCCCCAGAGGCCATAGTGCCAAATGGCAGACTGATTTTTCAAAAGTTTAACATGCTCTTACCACGCGGTTTGGCAATAAATGGTTCTTTGAGCTGACAGACGTAAGTGCCATGCCAAGTGCTATGCAATAAGTAATCTCGCTATAAGTGCTGTCGCTACAAGTGATGTCGCTACAAGTGATGTCGCTAATAGTGATGTTGCTATAAGTGACGTACATAGCTAAAAAAGACGTCGCTAAAAGTGATGTCGCTAAAAGTGATGTCGCTTGTCAACGTCTAATATGTACTTCGGTCACTATATATCGGTGATGCCCCTGCTAAAGAAGAGAGCCTGTATGGTGATGGTGCTTGGTGCTATGGGATGACATCATAACAAAGTACAAAATGACGTCACTTTTGTTTGTCTCGTCTCGTCGTTCACTTGGTTGGGCGCAGCAGCAGCAGCATTACTCTTTTCGATGTAAAACTCGACGGAACGATGAATGGAAATGTGTATACAGCGATGAATATAGAACATCTAATAAAATTGGAGAATATTCCTGGGGAAACCTTTCAGTAAATGGGTAAGTTTTTCTCACTCAGTGGAAAACCACCAAACCACAGGAACTCTTCTTCATTAATACTTCCTTCACTATCTTGAAGTTTTTTCTGCCAAAATATAAAATCTTGTTGTTGTGCTGAAAGTTTACGGCCAACCAGCCGGGCATCTCCTTTGCACGTGAACCAAACTTTTTAAACGGTGCCATGCAAAACACGGGCAGAACGGGTACAACTATTAATTTTGGTTGGAATGCATCCGTTTTCAAGAAAAAAACATGGTGAACCATAAAAGACACATGGCCATATGGAAACAGGTTGTGATATTTTTGGGTAATCAAAGTTAACAGCACATACGTAACGTTCATGTGAATATGATGGTATTTAGTTCAAATGAAAGTTGTTTACTCGTAAATGCTTCTTTAATGTATCCCAAGCTCTATAAAGGTACCAGAATAGTTGTTGAACCAAAACCGAAATAAGTAAAAAAAAAAACAGTGATACATATCTAATCAATTTGGAATTTTTTGGGAAATTTTCAGAATAGTGCAATAACTCCACGGATGTATGTATTTCATTTCAACTGAGCAAAACGATCCTTATGTGGTTTCTATTTTCCAAACTTCTACATACATCAAAGGCTTTCATTAGTTCAATGCAAAATAAGTTTGCCATTATAAGGTACCAATGTGCCATATATGTAGCCGTTGCACCAGAAGTCAACAAACCCAATGGTAACGCCAAACGTGTTACAACTGCCAAAATTCGTACTTCCCCAAACGGGTTGCGCTGCTGTTGCATATTTCCCATAAATTCTGTAAGGAATGCGTAAACGAGTGCGTTTCACGTGATGAACATAGTTTGTACACAACACAGGGTGGTTAGAAAATATACTTTGAAGAAGGTGATAAATGAATGATCATACAGTTTTCTTTCACACATTCGATTTTTGTATTGTTTCCTACATACTGTATGTAGGTAGTCATTTTTCATCAACCATGATATCCAAAGGCGTTTATTGAAAGCTATACGAAATTGTTTTTTTAAAGGTACATAAAGCTTGGTGGACTGCATTTTTTACAGTATGAAATTGATATGGATGTATCAATTTGAAACATTTTGTTCCATTATGTTCAAAATTTCAACAATTTTTCGTTGTATGTATAACAGAATCATATCCGTCATTGTGTCGCCTGAATAACAAACACGGGGTGTTACATGCCAGCAGGTCCTTGCGGATTCGACCATATCAGAGTAGGAAAAGTGATTTCAAAGAATTTGAGGGTGATTGATAAAAGTAAACGGAAACTTAAGATTAGATAAAGGGACAGAGAACCACATTAGTTACATACTAGTTCATTTGCGTCATCTCCTTTCAGATTAATCGGACGGGAATGTTTCACGAAGATAATCGTAATCCCAAGACGCTTAATAATCGTAATCCCAAGTTCTGTTCCAATACAGCCGGATCATGAATAAGGTCATGTAAATGCCTGGTTTATAATAGAACGATAATAACTTCCGTTCAAAACATCCGGTCCGGTTTTCTTAGTTTTAGTTGAGCCCAATACATAATACACAAATCCGTACACTGCACAAATCTTGTTTTGTTTTTTCCAATTTTTGATGTAGGATATAGTCGGTTATGATAAACCTCTCCGAGCATGTCATAAAATAATCTACTAGCCACAAGTGTTGTTGTTGTGTTTATTGTTGTTGTTGTTGTTGTTGTTGTTGTTGTTGTTGTTGTTGTTGTTGTTGTTGTTGTTGTTGTTGTTGTTGTTGTTGTTGTTGTTGTTGTTGTTGTTGTTGTTGTTGTTGTTGTTGTTGTTGTTGTTGTTGTTGTTGTTGTTGTTGTTGTTGTTGTTGTTGTTGTTGTTGTTGTTGTTGTTGTTGTTGTTGTTGTTGTTGTTGTTGTTGTTGTTGTTGTTGTTGTTGTTGTTGTTGTTGTTGTTGTTGTTGTTGTTGTTGTTGTTGTTGTTGTTGTTGTTGTTGTTGTTGTTGTTGTTGTTGTTGTTGTTGTTGTTGTTGTTGTTGTTGTTGTTGTTGTTGTTGTTGTTGATGTTGTTGTTGTTATTGTTGTTGTTGTTGTTGTTGATGTTGTTGTTGTTGTTGTTGTTGTTGTTGTTGTTGTTGTTGTTGTTGTTGTTGTTGTTGTTGTTGTTGTTGTTGTTGTTGTTGTTGTTGTTGTTGTTGTTGTTGTTGTTGTTGTTGTTGTTGTTGTTGTTGTTGTTGTTGTTGTAATTATGATCCGTCTGGGCTACAGTGCATGTGGGCGTCAGTGATTCGATGACTGATGCCAGTAAGCTACCCAATCCAACAGCTCTATTCATTCCAGCCGACATGCCACTTTTACATCAAGGACAAAAATTTTGTTTTCATTTTTATTGGTTCATTGGTTTATCTGTTTTCATTGGCATTGCGTACTTGTGAATTACATTAGACGTTTTTCAAGCAATTGAAATCTGTAATGGTATGTGTATGTGGGTGGACATTAGATGCCGCGCAGCCCCATCATTGCAGGTGCCATTACGGATTAGCCTGTTTTTGGCTAGTTATTGAGCTATGTAATCTCTCACTTGCCTTCAGGTGGAGACGTTATTGGTAGCATTTTCACTTAACGTAAAATCATATTTTCACGACGTACCTCCCGGATATGAACATAAACCATGTTTTGTTTAAATATTTTTGAGCCACCCTGTATGCATGCCACCAGCTTAATCGGAGCTTGTTACATCGCATCAGCATCATCATGGCTCAGGCTGTGCCCTTTTTGGCTGTACAACCAGCTAAGTTATAGATATTATACTGTACATGTACAAACCTCAAATAAGTCGTACTGTTTTCCGCAAATCATCTATGATAATAATGCCGCATCTTTGAAAGGTTTCAAATGAGATGGTGAAACAGTTACCGTATTTCAATCATAAATGATCACCATGAGAGAGTAATTTTTCAAAGGTTATTCTATTGAATTTCAAAATTTTATAGCATAAAACAGCATCCGAGATATTGTTACTCCTTTTTATTGTCAATTTAATTTCCGGTTCCACCACCAATTCAGTTTCGCAATCCAACATGGTCATCGTTTGTAATCTACCGCTGCGAAACAATATCATTTTGGCAGGAGAAAAAATGTATATTATAATTTCAGTTTGCGTGCTTGGTCGAAACAAATCACAATGGATGCATGGTTCACTACCGTATCCAGCATATTACGTTGGAAGTAAAAAAATACCAAAAGTTTTCTGACGTTATATTGTTGTGAATACTGAGTTCCGTTAATTGCTTATATGTTTGGGCCTATACGCATGTTCCATGATTTTGGGTCACTAATCAAATTACAAAAATGGTAAACTTGATAGTGACGATTCAAGTGTACATACTGTACTTGTCATTCCATACATCATCCATAACGTCATTGGACACCCCGCGGATACCAATATCTTGCGTTACATATACAAAATTCATTCCACTAAACAACGGGGCACTAAAAATTACCTAAAAATAAATGTTTCAAATAACTACTTTCTAGGGTTTTTTGGAAGTTATTAATATAGCAGAGAAGACCAACATCGCAACTGTAAGTTTACAAGGAGACCTCATTACGAAATAAACTGATCTGAAATCATGCAAAATGATGAACATGATTTTCCGTTTCACCGCTCTGACATTCTTCTTAACTTCAGGCGATTCATCATGCTAGTCTACGGATTACGGTAATATCGTCGCGTCTAGGCCCAATGGTTAGCGTTATCTATTCGGTCCATTTCTCCAATAGCCATTCTCCAATTTCTCCAATAGCCATTTTTTCAAAAGAAGGGAAATGAACAGTTTTGAGATTTTTTTACCTACACTTTAAAGAGCACATTCTACTTTTTGGAACTGCCAAAGAGGGGGGAATTCCACTTTTCCGTTCTATCTCGTCCGCTAGTGACTGGATCAACCAGCAACTATGTACATAACTATCGGCTTTTAGTCACGCACTTTGCAGAAATTTTGCAAAAGCAGTGAACACCAAGTTCATTCTTTAGTTGTGGATTAACTGGCTGTTCTCGTTATCACTAGCGGACGAGCAGAGGAGGGCAAAATGAAAATCTTTTTCTTTGCCGATTCCAAAAAGGATTTTGTTCCTTAAAGGTGTAGGTAAAATGGCACAAAACTGCCGATCCCCCCATTGTTTGAGGAAGTTTCCAATCTACATAGGGTTTGCTCGTCTGTCTGTGCTCGTAATCGCTGTAATTAAACAAGTGATTAGTGAGTCGTGCGTGACGAGCTGAACTTTTATTAGGGTAGTATTCGAATGGAACAGACAAATATTCAGTCATCAGACTGTCTGGGCAATCATAACTGCTGCCATCTTCATACGTGACAAGAAAATTCACGGGACGTTATCTGGTCTCAATTCTAATTTTCACCAAAAACTCAGTTCAACGCTTGATGTTATAATTGAGCTAATCAGTATCATAACTCTACCCAATACCGTTGATTAGTCGAGGTGATACAGGTGCATTGTTTATATGCACTCGCCCTGCACATTATTTCAATTGCGTGCGTTGCATTCAATGTCGTATCGGGTACTTGTTGCATCAAGCTGTTCATCGTATCGTCAGTTTTATTATTATTTTTGTTCTTTTAATGATGATTATGATTTCGCGGTCGTGCCTGACCGTGGGTTTTAACTTGTAGTAAAGGTTTCTGAATTTTATTAAGATCTCATAAATTTTTACGTCACAAGTTTTTCGGTCCATGTGAGAAGGTTTATCAGTATATCTGAACGTTTCTCAAATCAGATTTTTTGTCGTGTTCGGGAAACTTGTCATTATAACAAGCAAACTGTATGACGATGATAGAACAATAAATGTGTCCAGCGCAGGTCACCGATATTAATTAACTAACGAATACATATATATGTACATTTTATGCTAAACTGTTTTGAAATTAATCCAGCCATATCATAGATACCAACGTTTATTTTTATGTTACCTAAACATTTAACTAATTTCAATTGGATTGATCAGTTTGTGTGCTTATGTCCAATCAAGAAACGACTATCATGATGATTGTCGAAAAGGGCCTACATAGTTCATGACACCTGTCAATGCTGCCGATTACTTGTTTGTATATACGATATATGTATGAATGTATGAATGTATGTATGTATGTGTGTATGTATGTACACTGTACTGCATGTATGTACAGTATGGATGGTCCGTGCCAGGACTCATACGCAGTCGCTTCTTAACCAATTCAGGTAAGATCGCGTGACACTCAACACCATTGATGTCTTCTATGTATGCCATGATGGCCCGTCAACTCGTGTCGGTGGATCGTGTCAGTCGGAATACATTGACACGTGAAGGCACGCACATTAACAAAACTGTTTTTGTCATTGATGACTGATTCAATTTCAGCAGATGAATTGAAAAGTAAGTTTATTCAAGACCAGAGCTTTGTCAACCATTTAACTACATGATCGATGCATGGAGACGATTTTGAGCCTTTGTATGTAAAATACGTCTTATTCCGGTGAGTTGGATAAAGATAAAGGTATATATTGAGACATGGTGAAGGAAACGGACGTCATACATGAATAGAGATATCTATTAGGTACATACATTATAACATAATTATGTGTGGTTAAGCCAAAAGTCGCGGAGACTGACAGCCGGACGTGGTAAGTAACGGGTTTGGTGATGGATATATACAGTAAACGTACTGGACTAAATGTAGATAATGCAGTATTGAGTTCATTGTATCTAGCCACACCTTTCAAAAAACAAATGACACTTATTTAAGTGTTAAAACGTTTTTTCGAGCCTTTTTTATTTAGCCTCCACGTTCGTTACAAAAAAATGATGGACTCGTTCAAGGTTTAAATCAAGTGTGCCGCAAGACACCATACTCCAGACGTATTTTCCGAACGAAACGCAACCTTTCTAAAATAAGGCTAGTGGTAATTATGAAAATATTTCTCAAACGCCATAAGCAATTAGTTTTGCTATTGTGCAATGTAAACAAGAAGAAAAAGTCTTATTGATGTTCATAGTTCAATTCTTGTGAACGTCAGACGCTTGTCCAAGCTATTTGAGCAATATATATCAAATTGACAGAATACATATCGGTTACGGTATTTTTCAATGACATAGGTCAGTAATTTCAACTGAAATGTTCGTAGTAGAATGCGCCATTGTACATATATTTCCATGATGCGGTTATCTAATGTTGAGAGAAGCTAGACATTACTCTTTTAACTGATCTAATTATCATTCCTCTATTTCTTTGATCACTTCGACTGCTCGAACTGTTACTCCTTTCTGAATAAGTTTAAAATTTGTGGGTAATAATATTTTCGATAAACCTGTTGATGTACATAATAAACACATTAGAATAGAAGTTAGCTTTTTCTCGAGTTACGGTAGTCCGGGTCACTTCATGTTCACACCGATGATAGAATGGACACCAAAATTTTATGAAATACGGCAAACAACTCTATGGCTATTACGAAAACAACATTAAGAAATGGCAGAAAAAACACCACTTGTTTCGTCGTTCCTTCATTACTGTGATCTGTTATTTGGCCCTTAGTCAGCGTCAAAAACGTACGATGTAGCTTGGGTCAATTGGAATGTCCCTTGAAACTCCCTCAACCCAATGAAACCTTGAAACATTGAAACCTTATTGGGGCCTTTTGAGACAATTCACATGTCCCAAATTACCCCAATAACTTGAGAAAAAGCTTGGCATTTTAGACTGTTTCATCGGGGGTCTTTTGGTATTTTTCTGACATCTCAAAAGGTCCCTAAAAATAGCCCAAAAAGTGGGGGGGGGGGCTTTTGGAAAAAAATCGGGGGCCTTTTGGAATGTGGCGCCTTTTCGTCCATCGACGGAGTTCTTTATACTTGCGGCCTGTAATGATGAGTTATGCAAAAAATGATTGCATGAATATTGATTGATTTGAATGTCCTACTTATTTTCACTTTTAGAATTCGATTACGGATTGACGCACATCCGCCCGCAGTATGTATCTGGTTTTATCCATTATAATTGGTACGGAACTGGATGCCCCAGACATAACATGTGTTTCCACGTCAGCTGCTCAGGAATTTTCATAAATCCTGTTGTTGTTGGTGTTATTTCAGAATATTCTTATAAGAATACATACATACATACATACGTCAGTCATACAGGGTAGACAAAAAACGATTTACTCGATTTATATTATTTTTATATCTTGATTTTCATGCCTAAGTTTTCATAGTAGAATGTATCTAATGAAAAAGACAAACTAAGACACATTTAGTTTTTTTTATTTACTGGTGAAAAATATTCTCGTAACAATAATGAAGTATAAATAAATGGTATTCTTCATTTAAAATTATTTTTCTAATCCACTATAGAACTCGCTTTTGGCCTATTTCAACTATAATAATACATGCTGATTATAATTCAGTCCATCACATGTATTATATCCATCAGTTCCATCTATTTTGGTCGCATTACTGGTTCAATTGTAAAATATTGCTATGAAAATTTTTTCGGTATGCACACTGCTACTTGCTTGAAAAATAGGCTATTTCTCACTGTTGCAGGATCGGGCAACGTAGCATAGGCTTGCAACACCCGTTAACTACATATCTTCCCAAAAAATATTTACATCATAAAATTGTTACTGTTTTTTGAGTCTGTAATACGCTTTGAACTGTGAAAATTTTGAAAAACTTGCTAGCACACTGTATGTACTGTTTATGTCTTTTTGGAAAACGTTTGTGGATGTTTGGTTTGAGAAAAAATCTACAAATCGAATGAAGAGTTATTCAGTGGAGATCAATTGAAAATTAAATCTTTATATGATTCTATCCGTACTTTCTTAACATGGTTGAATAGTGATAATTAAAAAATATAAACCTTGTAAAATACTCATTGTCTCAATGTATCTAAGCCTCCGTATGTTACATTAAGCATAATTAGAGGAAACCTCTTCGATAATGAAATCGGAATACCGGATTGGAAACGAAAGTTAATCCCGTAATACACGTGACAAACAGCGGTTTCAAGTCAGGTACATCTTGTTTTTATTCGTTCGTGTTACTAAGGGCTCCGAACAATACCTAATTGTGCAAATGCATGTTCCGTCCAGTGCCAGAGACAGTCAGGTAGGCAACACGTAATGCGTTAATGCCTATATCCTATCCATGGTTTCTTGTTAGCCAAAAACCTTTTGGCGCGCAGTTTAAATTCAAATCTGTTTTGGGCAGGCTTTAAAATTTTCGAGAAATAAAATCTTGGACAACACACGCAAACTGCGCTTAATTTATTGCTTACGTGCGTAAACAGTCCACAAAATTAATTTTTGATAACAAGAATCCCTGACCGAGCTTTAAGCCACCATTAGTAATCAACGAATAACAAACAATATTGCCACGGATCCGCTTATTTATGTGGAATGCATTTTTACGGTTACTGTTTGTCCGTATAGTCAAATTTTTTGGTTACGACTTTTTTGGAAACATTTTTGTTTGTAAAACTTTTCCCCAACCCCAAATTGAGGCTTCCGACCGCCATATGGGTTCCATTAAAATGGTTGATCGGCTATTTGAGGATGTTTCTAGGTCAATTGGAACACGCTCTACACGATGGAGTTGAGTTTTCGCCGATCCGAGTTTCCTATCGCGCGGTCGGAAGCAGCAAGTTGGGTTTGGAGAAAAATTTTACACACAAAAAAGTTCCCAAAAAAATTCGTAACCGAAAATTCGACTATACAGTATGTTGAGAGTTGGAAAGCTATCATCTTTAACAGAAAAACTCACGAAAAAAGTTCTTTTATACTGCACTTCAGTGGTTCTGATGAGGATCAGCACCTTTTATACCATGTACTTCAGATGTGTCGCATCTTATTCAAGTCTGAAACATTGATTTCTATACAAATAACCTTTCGCAAATGTTTTTTGCACAAACATGGGAACAGTAAAATAACCGTATCTGGTGCGCACATATTTCAAACCTTTCAAACCTGGCGGTTATGGTAAGCGATTTACGTGATCGGTTACGATCAAGTAATTAATTTACAATGTGTAAGTCCACTAAATATAAATAGGTACATCAATCGACCTACTACCAACAATCTGAGAATCCCTGTAGTAGTTCAAGAATGCAGGCAGAAGCTCTACAGAAGCGAGAGAAGCCGGATAATCCCATCGCCGCTCATCTTCATTTTTTTCTGTAACATTATTATTGAATTTGTCTTCGGGCGGTTGATTATTCATAACTAACTGTTAGACCCATATACATAAGTTGAATCGTGTAATCTTTCTCATTATCATATTTGATGATTACACTTGTTTATGTCAAATGCCAGCATATGGAATGATGCATGAAGTACAAGAGGCCCCATCCACATGATTGCCATACTTTTTTTGTGTTGCGAACATAATTGAAGTTGATCCATGTTTCCGTTGGACACGCAATTTTCACGAAACCCGCTTACTATCGCCAAATTTGTTCTCTTTTGAGTACCTTTTCACTCAACAATCACACTGGAACCGATTTTCCGCAACGTCAATGAACTTTCTTTCAGTAGTTTTAACACAAATAATTATAAATAATTGCATAAATTGTAATCAGGGAGCCAATAAAAAATAAATGACTTTCAAGAGGATATCTTTTATATACGCAGTTTCGTCACCAATGTTCTTCGTTAAATACGCAAAAGGTAGGCAGTTTCCAGCAACGTCGTTATTTATTCATTGAAATATAGACGGCATAAGTAATCGGAAACCATAAATATTAAGCATTCGAGTAATGTAAGTCATTCTTACATATACTCGAATTTTTTGGTTACGCCTTTTTTCGTGAATTTTTTTTGTGTAAAACCTTTCCCTCACCCAGAAATTGGCGGTCGATAGCAGCAGTTTGGGTTGAAGAAAAGGTTTTACACACAAAAAAGTTCCTAAAAAGAGTCATAATCATCTTTTTAAGAACTTTTCTGTGTGTAAAACCTTTTCATCAACCCCAAAATGCTGCTTTCGACCTCCAATTTCTGGGTGAGGGAAAGGTTTTACACAAAAAAAGTTCCCAAAAAAAGGCGTAACCAAATAATTCGAGTATAGTTGAGTGGGAAACTGAGTTTGGTTTGGATTGGATGTGCGAATCTGTTTTCCATACAAAGTGCGGTGCATCGTTGTTTTACATGGAATGATTGATTCCAAATTACTCTGTAAAATTTGTTTTTTTACTGATTTTCAACAGAAAACGTTTCAGATATTGTTTAATATGTATTTGAATAAGTTCGATAAATTTTGTATCAACATTATCAACGTCATACGACGACATACCAAATGATGCAAACCGCAGTTTGATCCGATTCTCAGTCACTGAGTTATCAATCTTCAAAGCCATGTAGTTTTCATTGGCCAACCCTGTAATACAGTGTTAATTGCAACATTGGCGGACGAGCTAATCCTCCGAAAAGAGGGGAATTTCGTCAAAGAGGGGGGAACACGCAGTTTCCAGGCCAATTTACCCACAACTTACAAAACAAATTATACTTTTTGAAAACACCAAAAACACCAAAGAGGAAGGAATGCCTCTTTCCACACCCTTCTCGTCTGTAATCTTACGGTGAGCTTTATTGTTTACAAGAACTAATCCGAGACTTACGGTTTTTCATAGGATTCCGGTGAAAATCCGGCTTTAGTGGTTGGATGAATGGACTTGCTGATGGCTTCACCATGTTAACTTCTTATCAAACTTCCGTAATAAGTAGCAAGATCGCATGTGTACATAATTTCCAATCATCAGGAGTTCTCAACTGAGGTACATAGGTAGGTACGTAGGTAGGTAGAGTTAGACTCACTTGAGTTTAGCTGTTAATTTGTTCTCGTTCCGGTAAACAATTCTCCACAAACTGGTGTTGCAAACTTTTCATGGTTCATTGGGTCGATCATTTTTTTGTCAGTGCAGTCAAAACGACCAATTTCCGTTATACAGTAGGAATCATGTTTGTGGCTGAATGTTTTGTGAAATGATTTAGTTAATTTAAAATTCAGATGCACCCAATGATTGCATGACTGAATACAGTGACAATCTCTATAAATATTGATCACAATTTTTTACTTTGTGTAATTGGTTGTTTGCCATTCATGTGGTTCGATTGCCTCTGAACTGATGGCGCAAGTTGACATCATTTAGTTATCAAGTGAAAAACGGCCATCAAGTCACTCAGTATTTATCTACATTTTCACGCAAAATCTAAAAGGTGGTCCAGAAACAACTATACAATA
This sequence comes from Daptonema setosum, assembly GCA_964036265.1. Lineage (NCBI taxonomy): Eukaryota > Metazoa > Nematoda > Chromadorea > Monhysterida > Xyalidae > Daptonema > Daptonema setosum. The sequence continues at coordinate 10,066,786 of OZ038444.1, read as the reverse complement.
GGGCTGTGCCGAAAAAACAGTATTTTCGTTTCCAGTGGTTGTTAATAAAATAATGGATTTTTCGAAATAGCGAGAAGTTTTTGATCGGGAAAAAATCGGTCTCTAATCTGGGGCATAGGTGAATGAGTTCCATCCTTTTTCACATTCGCCAAAAGTCCATAATCAACTACAAATCCAAATACGGTACATACAGTAGTACGTACGTCGACCACATGCTTGCATCCACTGCAGCACAAGTTAAATATGTCTGGTTTTTGGAGAAGGAAACACTATAGTCTTTCGTTACCTTAGTTTTGTTGAGTATGAAAAGTTTTTTTCACCTCATGTACTGAATGAAATTTGTGACTAGTGACAACAATGTTCTTTTCGTCACAACCAAGTCATGCTTCGAACATAATCTGTATATGCCTTGATAACACATGAAAACTCTGGTCTATCACCGATCACGGATGTCCAGTCACGTCCATTTCAGCCTGATACATTTTATACTGCATCTTGTGAAACTCATTATTCTATCATGAATTATGAACATATGTCAAAACATTACAAATCAACACAACCTATTTGAATCGATAATTGTAAGTTAATAAATAAAAAAGTAAATAGTTGCCGTAGTATTCATTTGATAATCGGACTTCCGCAGCTTTGCTTTGACTACAGATCTGCATAAGTAAGCGAGAGATCCGGTTATTTCCATTGAAACTAGAGTGTTTCTGGTTCCAGAGTAAATCCGACTCTAATGTGTAACTAAGTTGCATTATTCAATATTCATACACAGTTATCATTTCACTCACAAAATGTACGGGATAATTCCTGACGGCGATCAGATTATCTGTCTGCGTGTTCCCTTTTTATCAGAATACGGTGCAGTAATAAGCATACGATAATCGTTCCTCCGCAGCTTTGCTATGACAACAGATCTACATAAAGTAAATAGCTAGCCCTTCAGACACTGGCGGACGAGCTAACTCTCCAAAGAGAAGGAAATTTCGTCAAAGAGGGGGCGAATTGGCAGTTTTAAGGCCATTTTACCTACACCTTAGGGAACGAATTCTACTTTTTTAAACGCCAAAGAGAGGGGGAATTTCACTTTTCCCTCCTCTTATCGTCCGCTAGTGCCCAGTGATAATGTAAATATCATTAAAACTATAGTGCTTTTGTTCCGCAGTGATTGGACACCGTAGCTATTATTATCTAATTATCATACATGTTATCATTTAACCGACCATATGCAATATGAGATGCCATGGTCCATATTGAACCAGTGGCTAATAGACCCGAACCGGGTTCCATGAAAACGGTTATGCAGAATAAGAAGATATGGTATTGGTGGTGGGTGTGCAGATTATGCATGCATATGTATTTGCATAATGTTATAACCATGTAAGAACATGATCCATCACACCAACTCTGTTAAGGGTGCTGTCAGAGTTCAAAGAAAAGTAAAACATAAAGAAAAATAGAAACTTAAGGAAATTAATTATTTTGTTCGTGGAAAAAACTTTTTTTGTCGAAAGTTTAACAGATTTCCTTTACTTTTCGACTCTGAAAGTATCATAACCCGACACGCCGTTGGTTTCAGCTGATCGTAGATTAGTTTCTTGTGGGCAATTACGACTAAAAAACGGATGAACTACATTCCGTACGTACGTAACTTGCAATGATTAAGTGTACACAGTCTGGTCAGAGTTTCTCGTTACTCCGAAATTTTTTACCGTAATCCTTTAGGCGCGCATTCAAATTAAACCAAATGTTTCAGCTGCTCACACTACATTTGGACAACCTACTAATAAATAAGCCCATCCCATTGTATAGTTAAAGGATGTCAGATAAACAATTAGTAACAACATATCAAGACCAAGCTATAGTAGTTAAGTAAAGTGCATTAAGAGATAATGGTTTGCAATGTGATGATAATAATAAGCAGCTGCGGCTCATTTAATATGGCTTTTAATGATTTTATCATCAATATGGTTCAAACTGTAAGTAAGTAGCTGGTTGAAAAAAATTAAGTCGTCAAACGTGTAGATATTCATTCTTAAAGAAAGTGAATGATTCTTTTTACACCTGCCACTACCACAGACTGGATCGTTTTACACGATGCGTGTTTGTTATTATTGTTGTTATTATTATTGTTGTTATTATTGCTGTTTATAATGACTCATAACAGTCTATATCACCGGATTCAATCCACAAACCACTGACATGCTTCACTGATTCATAATTTACTGAGAAATTCTTTTTAGAGAACGCCATTTACAGAAAAAAACTTTTTACTCACACCTCCAGGACAAGCAGAACTTTGTTGAACCACCTAACAGCGGGAACGTCACTATTCCCTGACTATCTCGTCAGATAATTCCTGTTTTTTTTAATGTAGCTGAAAACCAGTTTGAGACACCAACCAAATATTGGATCTGCTTCAACAGATAGAAAACACAAAAATGAGGTTTCAAGCTTGTTAGCACTCAAGTTGCTTGATATCTATATTTATCCGCAGCCAGACAATTCGGTGTGGTTGCTCTAGCCATTCTTACAGACAATTATAAGGCGTAAGACAGTTTCAAGAAGCCTATCTAGCAATATCGGGTTATCCGTTTACTTGCACTACCGTAACCCAAAAAACCGATGGATGCGCGAGTCTTCGCTTTGTTATTGTCGATGTATTGCATGTGTAAATGTTTAACACTTGTCATTGAAAAATCAGACATAACGAAAACGATAACATTAAAATATAGTAAAAAAATTTTGATGTATTTTTATGTTCCACACCTTTTGTAATTTGAATATCTTGAATCAAATGTTGTTTAACCCGTTTGGCGTGTGTGATTTTTTGTACAATTTCCATGACCACATCAAGGCGTTGCCTTAATATGGTTAGATAGAGAGCTTTCGTGCGTGTATACTTACATATACGTAAGTATGTATATGCATACAGGGTGGCTCAAAAAAAGGTTGCGCGTTTGAGCAGTTATTCTTAAAAACTTGTAGACAAGCTGATTGATTGCGGTATAGTGCGTTCGATCAGGTATGTATGTTTTCTACAACTTCCACTGTAACTGCTCAAACGCGTAACCTTTTTTAACCACTCTGTATGTACATACAAACATATACGAGAATGGGCCATGGTACATTTATAAGTTGCGTGCACTAGCGGACGAAATTGAGTGGAAAAAGAGGAGTTCCCCCTCTTTGGCGTTTTCAATAGGTTTAATCCGTTCACCAAGGTGTAGGTAAAATGACCTAATACCGCGAATTCTCTTTGACGAAATTCCCCTCCGTTTGGAGGTTTGGCTCGTCCGCCAGTGGTTGCCTGTTTAATGAGTTGCACGCAAATGGCACACCTGTCAAGTCCTCCTCATACTGATGGACGAGAAAATCATCATTTAACGCGTTTCCGCTTCCTTTGAATCATGTTGAAAGAATCACGCATCACTTGAAAGAATGATTTCCACTACTTGAAATCCTCAAAAAGCAAAATTTGCAATATCGTTCCTA
>OZ038444.1:10032995-10058088 GCA_964036265.1 Daptonema setosum | reverse complement strand
AAAGGTCTGATAATTAAACATCACTAGTCTCAACTCACCTCGGTTGACTTGTCACCATAGTTTAACTGAGTATAACACGGGGTGATGCTGATTGAGGTTAACACTGATTTTCTGATGTATATTATCAAACGTTCTGGGCAATATTTTTTGCTTGCAGTGACTGAAGACGCCTGCAGGACAAGTTTTTTTCGTTGTTCCACGATAGCGTAGAAACAACGATAGGTTTTCCTTTTTCTGTCTCTAAGTTAGAAAGCTCGTCCCCTTTATACTCATGCGTTATTTTCTTAGCTTTTCCAACATATATGATTTACAAGATGTTCCTCGGATGTTTCTCCTGTGAAAAGCTTTCCGCACGACTTTGAGGACAGATTTTGCGTATAAATAGCCGCTGTAGCTGGTGCATGCGCTCGCCTGACTGTAAGATGGGATTGAGGATGGGACCCTTGAAACAGCTGTGGTTAAGTCACTAGTGTCATTTAGTGAAACCTGAGTTTGTGTGATTAACAGTGTGGTCGGACGCGGGTATGGACGCGGTTGTAGATTGGTGAAGTAGCACGGGTAAGTGTTCTCATGCATGGTGGCAATGGAATATCTTGTGACTAAGTATAAAGAAGCTTAACCATGCACCTTGCAGCTGGCAATAAAACTAACAGCCGGCCAACCAGGATAGAGAAAAGCGAACAGCTTTCTCTGTTCTGATTGGCCACCTGTTAAAATGTAATGCTAACTGGGCAGCTTATGCGCGACTGTGTAGTTGCTAAGCAGCAGTGTTTAGGTAAAAATTAATTTATTTAATCTGGAGACATTCAACCGCCATGAGTAAATAGTTGCGAGTGAGAAAAAGTATGGGGTGATAAACTGCATAATCAAATCTAGCAGAACCTGCTCTATTCGTAAGACTCACATTTACCCACCCCAATCCCGTACCCTCTCAGAGAATCGACGATTTATCAAATTATCCAGCTTCGTCTATTTTAACCAATTTCAACTGGAATTTTTTTAAATCCATTTAACTGTGATCTGTTTTTACGTACAAAAATTTTACCGTAATTTTACCGTAACCTACCGTAACTTACATACCGTAAATGATTCTCATAAAAATTTAATTACGTTTCGTTACTCCATTTCGAGCTTTGGACCAAGAATTCACAACCGTCAATTTTGTGATTTTAGAAAAATCCACTGCAACGGAAAAATTTTAATTCAATGGGACATTTTTGAAATGTCACTGTCACTGTCACAGCAGTATAATGACAGAAATATCAGCGTGCAACTTCGATTAACCCAGTATCGAATCGAATCTTGCAAAAATTTGCAAACTCAATCATACATCTTATATATTAAAACTCCAATGTCCGTATGTATGTATGTATGTATGTATGTATGTCCGCAAGCGGTTCCATATAAATATCAGAAGTGAAACGCAAATAAACTTTTTATGTCATTTTCATGCAGAAACAAAAAAAGTATAATCATCATCACCCTCTCTCATAAAAGTTGAGTTGATATTGTCATCAACACCCTCAAAGGAGGTTCCCTAAATTCACTGAACTGGAAATATCATTGACCTTAACTGAAGTTACCGTAATTGTTGTGCCACGGGTTTCAATGTTTCTATTTTAATGTGGGAATACAAAAGTTTTTTCCATGATTAACCGAAACATGACACCTTTCGTCAATAATTCATTTCTAGCAAAACTGTAAAACGTAATCAGTCTTTTTCAAATAAAAGACTTTTGTTAAAATCAAAAGCCAAAAATTTTGTGTTTAGGTGGTCGGGTGAAGTTTTTTCATCTTATGTTCACTCCAAATTATCGGGTCGGGTCATGAGATAAATAAAGTACCATTTATTACGAGATGGGGCTTAAATATAATATTTCATGGATCGAAAAAAATTAATAACAGCCAAACTCCACGGGTTGTAATTTCAACTATTTTCCACGGGTTCTTTTAACTAATGTTACCCTGTAACTATACTGAGTGGGTATAAAGTTAAAATTTAAAAAGTCGGGTTCAACGGGTTCATATTGTGCGTTATAGATTACTCCATGTCGTGTAATCAGGGAAATATAGAAAAGAAGTTGTATTGAGTTGAAAACGTTACGGGTGGCTCTAACTTTTTGACGGGTTTTTGTTACAGTATTCTGTCAATAAACAAAAAACTCTAGACTAAAGTTTGAACAATCAACGGGTCGGGTTAACACAACCGAACACTTATAATGGTATACAAAAATATACTTCATCCTCGGGTTTAGTGCAGGAAATGGTTATTATTTAACTTGATCGTCCGTTGCCCTGCAACGGGTTTACCCTAGTTTCATATTAGTTTTTTATACTGACTTATACCACCTGACTCACTCATCAGCACCACCTTGACCTTAGTGACCTGATCTGAATCATGACAATTGTAACCACTCAACCAACGTACGTTAATCCCCAACTAAGCGATGAAGAGCCTGATCGGTCAACCAACAGCCTTCTCATTGATACTTGCTATTGTCAACGGAACCCAGACTGCTTTGTGACACCGACACCCGTTAACAGTTAGGTGACTCACCCTCTTCCAACAACTCATTCGCTAACTCGCTCACTCACTCACTCACTCACTCAATCACTCACTCACTTACTCACTCACTCACTTACTCACTCACTCACTCACTCACTCACTCACTCATTCACTCATTCACTCACTCACTCACTCACTAACTCACTAACTCACTAACTCACTCACTCACTCACTCACTCACTCACTCACTCACTCACTCACTCATTCACTCACTCACTCACTCACTCACTCACTCACTCACTCACTCACTCACTCAATCAATCAATCAATCAATCAATCAATCACTCACTCACTCACTCACCACTTAACCCATTTAAACAGGTGATTCAGAAAGTCCACAATTGTGTGAAATGGAGCCGACACAATCAGAAACAAAAAATAAGATGTGTACCAACCAGCTTACGCATCTGCAGCCGTTCATTTTCCTTAGCGGCATTGACCGAAACTTCTATGCAGCACATCTGGCTAATGGATGTGTAAGTGGTGGAATGAATGATTGACTGACTGAATGACTGATTGTTTGACTGCCTGACTGACTGACTGACTGACTAACTGACTGACTGACTGACTGACTGACTGACTGACTGACTGACTGACTGACTGACTGACTGACTGACTGACTGACTGACTGACTGACTGACCGACTGACTGACTGACTGACTGACTGATTGACTAACTGACTGATGAACTGACTGACTGCAGCGCATCTGCCAAGACAGCAGTCGCCAACTACTACAACAACTAATCGAAATGCACATCGCCATGCACGCAGCTGATATTAGCAGAAAACGAATGAAAGAAGCTAAGGAACATGAAAAATCACAACCGAGTAAAGTGGCTACTATCTTCGGGTTAAAATAGTCAAGAAACTCCGCAAACAAACAAATTTAAGATAACAACATCAAAAGTAGTCATAGTGAATTTTCCGACTGCCGTATACCGTAAATTTTAGCTTGAATGGTACAACTTTTATTTTGGTTATATGCTTATTCTAGTTCCAATCGAGATCGATTTCAGCCACATCTGCCTGTGTCCGTTCTACACGGCAGCGATTTGCGGCCATCTGTGCATGTACTTCTGCATGCCTCCCGTACCATACTACATCATCAGGAAACTCGCTTTTCAGGTTGTTTTTTAATGCTTCGAACAGTTTATTTTAAGATAAACCATTCATGTGCGATATAATTGCTTGCAAAAATTAAACGAAAGGCTATAAACTATTTTTATTTTCTGCAGCCACCACGGCCACCCACTTATACGCTGACAACAAAGGATGGCAAGATCATTGATGAACCTTTGACTAAACGACAGGTTATAGAATGTATCATTGCAGATCAGAACATCTGTAAAAACAGTGAACATGAAATATTAAATATTCAATCTTTCATTTCAGCCAGCCCAAAGTTGGCTGTTTCAACGAATGGAAGTCAAACTCTCCGTTTTACGTGACGGCATGATGTTGGATCGAAGCTTCATCGACGGACCTGAACTAGAAACCGATTTCATTGTCCGTTTCGTGCAAACTCCTGTTTCACATCATGTGATACCAATCATGATCGTTAAACCAAAAGTTTGCCGATGTTGTTGTTGTTGTTGTTGTTGTTGTTGTTGTTGTTGTTGTTGTTGTTGTTGTTGTTGTTGTTGTTGTTGTTGTTGTTGTTGTTGTTGTTGTTGTTGTTGTTGTTGTTGTTGTTGTTGTTGTTGTTGTTGTTGTTGTTGTTGTTGTTTTTGTTGTTGTTGTTGTTGTTGTTGTTTTTGTTGTTGTTGTTGTTGTTATTGTTGATGTTGTTTTTGTTTTTGTTGTTGTTGCTGTTGTTGTTGTTGTTGTTGTTGTTGTTGTTGTTGTTGTTGCTGTTGTTGTTGTTGTTGTTGTTGTTGTTGTTGTTGTTGTTGTTGTTGTTGTTGTTGTTGTTGTTGTTGTTGTTGTTGTTGTTGTTGTTGTTGTTGTTGTTGTTGTTGTTGTTGTTGTTGTTATTGTTGTTATTGTTGTTGTTGTTAATGTTGTTTTTGTTGTTGTTTTCTTCTAGAAATCACCCCGTCTGATGACAACGAACATCATCCTGATATCGCACTCCAATGCCTGTGACATCGGGCATCATACATTCCTGCCCCCGACCACGCAGGCAATGGCCGACTACCTTCAATGTACCGTCGTTATATACGACTATATCGGATACGGCTTATCGTCTGGCAAAGCCTGCTCCAATTTTTGGTCAGTTATCAAATGGAAAATAGCCAAACCGAATGAATGACAATGGTAAAAAAAGGTGAAAAGGAAATATTTTTGCCGAATCGGATTTTGCCTGTTTAAGCGGCTTTCTGACATTTCAGCCACGAATCGGCATCCGTCGTACTGTCTCACATCCAAACCAACTACCAGATCGCTGATGACCGTATATTTTTACTGGGTATCAGTCTGGGCACTGCCGTCAGCGTGAAACTGGCACATGACAAACCAAACATAGCTGGTGTGTGGTTGATGTTGTTGTTGTTGTTGTTGTTGTTGTTGTTGTTGTTGTTGTCGTTGTTTTTAATGTTGTCACGCTTATAATGCAGGTCTGATTCTGCAAGGCGCATTCACGTCTTTCCTAGAAGTGGGAGCACCGAGTGTCGCTTTTGCACCCGTTGACCAAATGCGATCCATTGATTTGGTGCCCAAGGTTCATGAGTTCTGTTGTTGATTCTTCTATCTTAGTATTTTTTCATCTGTCTTAATTTCAGCTGGCCCCACTCGTCTTGTATGCTCACGGCTTGAAAGACAGTCAGGTTAATTAAATGATGAGATTATCTTCTTAACACCTACCAAAATAAATCAAATGCATAATGTACTGTAATTTTATTAATCGTACTTTTATAAGTGTGTAAATATTGTATTAGTTTTGCTACGAGCATGACAAAATAGCAATATATTTAACATAAATAAATAAAACATCAGGTGCCATCATCACATGCCCTACGTCTGTACGACGCTACGCCCAATACGGTCAGCCCATTATGGCTGAAACACAGTGGACATAATGACGTGCTACTCAGACTCAAGTTCTGGCTACGAGTCCGGTCGGTTGTTGTTGTTGTTGTTGTTGTTGTTGTTGTTGTTGTTGTTGTTGTTGTTGTTGTTGTTGTTATTTAAAATTAACTGCAGACACTTCATCTGGTCCGAGGCACCTGACCTCGCATCTCGACGTCAACAGTCTACGCCAAATTTTTCTCCCGTCATCATTGTTCCGTCTGAAATTGTGCCACTGAAACTTTCCACGTCGATATCAACGCATAGTAGTGAGGATAACTTGTTTCCATGAATGTACATATATATATAGATATGATTTTACAAGTATTGTAGTGAATAAATGAAACTGATTATATTACGTTGGAACTCAGGACATTTGGCTATACAATACAGTAGATGTTTTCAGAAAGATAAAGCGAAATACCGCCGCACATGTGCTATAAAAACATTAACTTGGATAGTTTCTGAAACGAAAAATTTAATGTGATAGCGGAAATGAAATAAAGATGTTTTACACACGCAAATCATACAATTTCAAGTTTCATTGGGGAAGTAACGTTTGAACCTGCAAGAATGATATGGTCATGTGTTTGATTTATTGATCGGGACCACTGATTGGCTTTGAGACCCACCCAATTTGTGCATTTTACTCAAGCGTGCTCTTCAAAAAGAATAAAGACTACTGGTTCAACTTTTACAACAAACTTATTCCAAGTGCGTTATCTGGCTTTATCCAAAGGCATTTATCGAATGCTATTCCATTAACATTTTATACGTGTGCAACTGACCTAGTACTCATTGTCATCATCACCCATCGACCACTGACTCAACCTAATCAACTCGACTCAAACATGTCCATCGCACGCGAATATGGGTCGGAAAATGTGCTGGCTAAGTTAGACTTTTACATTAGATTGATTCACTCATCAATAAAACTGATTTACATATCAATTCACTGGTAAAAGTTTTCTTCGAAAAACATGTGACTGATCAATCAATAAACTGAAACTATTTTTAGAAGCAACTCTTCGCGCACATCGCGCTCCAGCCGTCCGACGCGCAACCTTCGCACTGCCAAAATGAATTCAAAAAGCAGCCGCAGCCGCAACCGCAACCGCAGTAAACGTCAATCGCAGTCATCTTCCACTCGCAAATCGCCATCTTGCCGATCGAAAACCTTCAGCGTTGCGGGTCGCAAGTCTTCGAGCAAACACGGAGCCACGGGCATCATCATTCCACCCGCAGAACAGCTAAATCAGGAGAAACGAGGGTTGGTTGTTCTGTTGCATATATCCTTTTTACTGACTTGAATAAACCTAGATTTCACTATGTAAAATCTAATCAAAGTTAATGGATATTCGCAGGTATGTGGACCCGATGTTCGCGCCATCATTCATCCAAGAACAACATGGAGCCGAGAGTCAATCATCGAATTCATCCAGCTCGGTGAGCAAGACTCCGTACCCGGGCTTGACCACTGTCACAACTCGACGCGACCGTCGTGCTGCCTCTAACAAAAGCGACAAGAAACGGAGTAGTAGCAAAAAGTAAGGGTTGAAAAATAAGCTCTACCGGTAATTCTTAAAAACCTTTTTTAATTTCATCGTTACTGTAGGTCACGCTCAAAGTCTCTGGTTAGCGACAGCAGTCAGAAAAATAAGAAGAATCAGAAGAAAAAGAAATCCAGGGTTGAACCGAAACGACGTGATCGAAGCCGCAGCAAAACAAAACTGAAATCTTTGAAAGGATGTTGGTGTTTCATTGTTGTTGTTGTTGTTGTTGTTGTTGTTGTTGTTGTTGTTGTTGTTTTTGTTGTTGTTTTTGTTGTTGTTGTTGTTGTTGTTGTGAGTGGCATTGAATTTCAGCAACTTCTGGCGTGCGCAAGCCGAAAAAGGAACCGAAACCGTATTTCGAAGTGAATGTTAGTCAAATCTAACTCTAATGAGCGGTTTTTGTCCTCTTTTCACTATGAATGTGTGAACGAGGTTAATGTAACTTTGTTTGGTCGGGATTTCTGATATAAGAACATTTGTTATGTCAGAAATGTACGTTGCGAAGTAGCAGTTTTCAAATACCAGTTCAATCGTATTTCGTTCCCATGAAAACCATTTTTACTATAAAACAACTGTTTGTAAACTAAAACAAAAAAATTCACAGTTGACGCTGACATGGGGCGACAAGAAGGTGATCGCTTCTAATGCTGTCGAAAGCGGCTGCTGTTGTCCGTCAACGAAACCGACACCGACACCTCCACCCGCACCTGTGATGATATAGTTTACTGGTGAAACTACGAAAAACAGTTCGTTTTGATTGTGATATTGTCTTCAATGTGATTCTATTGAATGGATTTTTTACTTACCTTGTGAAACATCATTCTGTTGTAAACCATTTCTTTCTTCTTCAAAACATCACTAACTCGGCGTAAATGAAATTTACTACGGAAAATGACAATCGGTTTCACACGGTCAAGGACGTTCGTTATTTATTTTGGGTTTGGCTTCATCGGCGATCTCAAGGTCGAATTCAGTACCATTTGCTTGTTTCCCTGCACACCAGTGAACGCGGACCGCTCCATATCATGGCTTGTCAGACGGGTATCCGAGGTTAGTCACCATAAAACCAGAAAACTTGTGTAACTTTAACTGATTTTGGTATATTCTTTTACGAAGTTGATTTCATGTATTTACAGCCTCCCCGGAGTTGATGGAGGTGTTCAATCGTGCCAAACTTAACTCCAACAGCAACAAGTTGCGTGCCATCAAAATCGTGGTGAAGGATGAACGGCTGGTGTGTGAGATGGAGGAGTCGATCGGGGGTGACTGGCAGAATGACTGGGCGCGGGTGCTGCCAAGGTGTCTGGATGATAAAACACCATGCTATGTGCTGTTCAGGTTGGGTGTTTTCGATTGATGGTGGCCCGGAGGGGATATAGATCAGTAGGTTAGAGAGGAGTTGGGTAGGTGTAAGAGTAACATTTTTTTATTTTTTTTGTCTCGATCATTGGATTGGGTATATATAAGTGAAGAGTAGTTGGAACTGAGTAACAGGTTGATCGGAATGGTTACAAAAGTTGAAGATAAGTTGGATAAAAAAAATACAGTGAGGTACGAACTAAATGCAGTAGTCACAATGAGACGTTATAATCTTAGATAGAACATAGTAATATCCTGCTGTTCAATGTGTTTACTGATTAATTTACGGTTTCTAAGAATATCTTTTCATATGTTTTAATGACTCTGTTAGACCAGAAACATATGGTAGGTCAGCAAATAAAAGGGGGTAAACGCAATCGCTAGACAGAACCTGTTGATCGAACAATTTAGAGGTATCTTAGGCTCTCTACATAGTTGGATAGGCCTGGTGGCAGGCAGCGTGCCTTAGTTGCTGAGCCCTATCCTAAACCTAAGCCTAGGTTCAATTCAAGGGGTTACGCTTAATTTTGAAAGTAGAGATGACAATTAATATAACAATGATATTCATTCTTTCTTTCCTTTGCCTACAACGACGAGACGAATAATAAAATGAAGTGTTCCAGACTTGACGCCACAAACGGCACAAACCTGCACTGGGTGCTGGTCACGTACGCACCGGATACAGCCACAACCCGTCACAAAATGCTGCTGGCAGCCACTCGTGCCACGTTGAAGTCCGAGTTTGGACAGTTCAATCTATCCGACGAAATACACGCAACGACCAAGGCATGTTGCACATTTTTTTGTTCGAAGGAAGACACATTGCAGATTTTTTTGTTTTATTTATTTATTTATTTATTCTCACTTCAAAACAATGTACAGAAAATTGAGAGAGGACGATAATAAATGAGTGAATAAGTACTGATTTTGGAGTTGATGGAAAAAAACATTAGCCAAGAATTAGATTAAAAAAACAATGATATGAAATTAGAGAGCAATTAGTTAAAGAACGAACAATCAATGGATTCCAAGAAATTAATAAGAGTACGGCGGTTGGGTGTAGTTTCATGAGGAATCCTTTCATAGAGATTAATGACTCTATTAGACCAAAAACGAGAGAATAACGTAGTATTACATCTATGTTTGAAAAGAGTACTACGGGTATTAGATTGATTTGGTGTGAATGGATTGATATTAAGGTATAAAGAGCCTTTAAAAAAATTTCTGACAGCAAAAATGTCACTACACAGAATCCTAGTTTCAATGCTTGGAAGGTTAATGTAGCGAAGCCTGTCAGCGTAAGGGATGTCATAAAGGTTGAGAGTATAGAGACAAAATTTTCGCTGAATAGATTCAAGGTTTTTGATTTGTTTCTTAGTAGAGTACATGATTGCTGGGGAGCAGTAGTCAATAAGCGGGATAATGAAAGTTTTGAATAATTGGATATGAAAATTGTGGTCTTTAGAGAAGAAGGCATTACGAAGTATACCAATTTTTTGATTAGCCTTATGGGTAAGGTTAGATATGTGTTCATCAAAGGATAGTTTGTTGTCAATGATTATGCCTAGATCTCTAATATGACTAACCGAATTGATAGGATGATTATCAACCAAGTACAGGTATTCCTGATTTTTTTGTCCAAAATGAATAATATTAGATTTGGTGTGGTTGAGTGACATACCATTAATGTTGCACCACTGAATAATTTTGTTAAGATCATCCTGTAGTTGGAATTGATCATCAATGGAACGAATAGGCTGGAGTATCTTGGAATCATCTGCATAAAAGAAAGAGCAGTTAACAAGATCAATAAGGTCAAATGTGTATATTATGAACAAAATTGGTCCAAGGACGGTGCCCTGTGGAACACCACTTAGTACGGGTAAAAATTTAGAGACAGAATTATTAAAACGAACAGCCTGCATTCGATCTGTTAGCCAATTCTGAATAATGTCAACTAGATGAGGAGTTACTTTATATTTTCGAAGCTTAGCAATGAGTAGATTATGGGGAACACGGTCGAATGCTTTGGAAAAGTCTAAATAAATAACATCAACAGGTATATTACAATCAAGATTGATCAGAATCTGATGTAAATCTGTTTGAATTTGGATGCGGTTTCGGGTTTGAAGGTGAAAAGTCCTGTACTCCTGTTGACTGGCCCTGGCAGCAAGAATACTGGTTTCTTTTGATCAAATCGGAATTTCATTCTTCTGGCTATGTCTGGCTATGATTCATGCTCATGGCAAGGCAGTTAAGCTGACCCAAAAAAGGTGAAGCAAATAATATGAAAAATCGGGTCTGACTAGTTCACAAATTGGTGCATTATAGCAGAGGTATTAGTAAAACATTCGATTGTAACATTTCAGAACGAAGCCACAATCGAATCTTACAAGGCGCACGTCGCCGCCAAGCAGGCGCCCGGCCCGATGACCGAGGTCGAGTTCGAATTGCACAACGTTAAGGCTGAACAGGATGCAGCCAGACAGCGGTTCGTTTTATTGAAATAAATATTAATAATACAATAAGGAACTTATAATAAACCAAAAACGATGTTGATTGGGTAAACCCTCACTTTGCAATCGTGGTGAACCACATACACGGGCAGTAGGAAACTGTTCACCATATCATGTGAAAAACTGTTCAAAGTTTTTGATTTGTACTCACTGTCACTGATTTTCAGAATACTGGCATCCCAGAGTTTGGCGGCACAAACGCTCCGTGGTCTGGCGTTTCCGATCGATCAGAGTGCCCAGCAGGCGTTGACCGATCTCAGAGATGGTCGCATCAATTATGTGCAACTGGTTGGTGGGCACTCAGCTTTTGTGATTGAAGGCATGTTTAAAAAAGCTACCGAATTTGATAATCTTGGTATCAAATTCGTCGTCTGTACTTTTTTTGTTTGAATTGGAAAATACTTTAGGTGTATAATTATACAAGAAAAATTCATCACAGTGTTTTTTATCGTCTAACAAATGACGCAGTTTTCATGTATTAAGTGACTTTCAGTCTGTGGACACGTTGAACGAAGCCATCAAACTGGAACGTTCCGAGCAGTCGGCCTCTCCGTCGGAGCTGAATGGTTTGGTGCCGAAACGAGTGCCTCGTTACCATTATTACCGGTACAAACACACGCACGAGGGTGAATTGCTTGACACCATACGTTAGTCGCTGTTAACACCAAATCAACAATAATTCATGTGTATATTTTTGTTTTCGGAAAAGTAGCCGATAAATGTTAGTATAACTATAAACAAAAACAGAATAACCCTCGGTGTCTTTATGATAAATATGGTTATTTGAAAGTCAGTTAGACTGAATGAATTTACGAAATCAATATTTAATTTGTGTTGTGTATGTAAGTTCGAAAAACAAGTGATAACATATGTGGCGATTTGGTAGTTAATTTTTTCGTATTTCTAGTATTTATCTACTCGATGCCGGCGCAGGGCAGTACCATCAAGGAACGCATGTTGTTCAGCAGCTGCAAGGGCCAGTTCGTCGACACCGTTGAGCGTTTCCTCAATATCACCGCTGATAAAAAGGTAAATACTGTTTCCTCGGATCGGATACTAGAGAATCGGTACCTTAAGAATCGCGAAATTCGTTACATACGATTCAATATAAAAAACTGACGGTGAAACATTGAAGCATGAATGCGCCTGTCCGCGCTCCCGCACAAAATAATGAGACAAGAATAAAATAGTTGACTTTATCTTTTTCAGATCGAAATCGACTCAGCGGATGACATTGACGAATCGTTTTTGATGGATCACCTGCACCCGCAGATCCACCTGGTGCAGCCCCTGTTCTCCAAGCCAAAAGGTCCCTCCGGTCGGGGTGCCCGTCGAATGGTGCCCAATCGACCGTCGTAATCAAATTGAAGTCTTCTATTTCTTTTGAGCCTCGTTTGTTTTAGTGTCCGAATCGTAATTTTATTAAGAAATGTGTTGAAAATTTGGTAGTTCTATTTTCAAGGAGAAACGGTTTTGGACATTGATGAATGGGTATCTTATCTCAATATTTATGCATTCAACTTATATTAATGTACCATTGCTTCGATAGTTAGTCTGTCCGTAGACGCATCTGAGTGTTCTGGTTACTGTATACACCGTAGCTGACTTGCTTTCGTGACTACTTTTTGCGTACTTCGTGAAGAAATCCTCAGCTGGTATTTTGTGATTGTCTATTGATTTTCATTGCGGAGTGCATTATTGTTTTGAAGAATTGGAAGAGTAAATTTTTCTCTTGACATACTCTGCTAATATTGTTTTTTTTGTTTTATAAATGCCCGATCAGTGAGCTCTAATTGTACCATAATAATCGTGTAATCGCTGTAATGTTCAGCTTCAATCATATTGTCACTCGGTCTTCAGATCAGAATCTTACGAAACAATAATCTGATCAAAGCTGTAATCATGTCAAACAAAACTTTTATTTTGCTTTAAAATATTCCCCCTACATCCGCCCCGCCCCACTACCTGTCTATCCGCCATCCGCTTACCCGTTCTCCTGTCATTTCAATTGGCACTCATATTCAGTTAATTAACACAGTCATTGGTTGTGTTATCATACCGATCGTGGTAAATTATGATGGTTTTTTTTTCAAAAGTGGCTTTAAAAATATTACGTTGCTTTACTTTTTGAGAAAAATTACAGCCACTTTTGCAGCATAATTTTTGTATTATCCTCACTCAGTTTACGTGGTAGGGGCTAAAAAGCGACACTTTTCTAACCCATGTAATTCGATAATGCAAAAAATGGTGACCGGCGACTAAAAGTTGTCAGTCTTTCGCCCAACCCTGTATATCATAATACGATGCACATAATTTGTTTGAATGGCTTCACATATGTTTTGTATAACTAATTCGTTTGCTATGACCGTATAAGTAACCGTAATCTAATGAAGACATACATGGAACAGACGGGCACGGACTATTGTGTTTGTAAGCCCAGTTTTATTCATCTATAAACCAAGCCAGCTGATATTTCCTTTGAAGGGAACTGTGTTATTTATAATGTTGCTTATTTATAATTAAATAGGTGATGGGGATAATATTTATTTGATCTGAATATCTATAATATTTTGTTAACAGTTATTTAAGGAATTGCTATCTGTTGATAACACAATCTAACAATCACCACACAATTTTTCTCTCACCCACATTGTTTCCAGAACACGTGATTAATTCTTTCGTTGATATAATCTTGTATGCCATTCTGGTCGTTATCAGAGCGCCAAACCGTGGTTTTTTGCTTATTGTATGTTGCAACTTATCTTGAACTTCGTGCACTTTGTTCATTTTTACACCAAACGCATTATCATATTATTTTTCTTATAATCATACGAATGGTGCCCATACAATTATCTACGAACAGTCAATGTATTCATTCTGTGAGGAAGAAACTGTTGAATTGCATGTATTTCGTGAAGAAAAACCCAACAAAAACGGTAGAAACAGACACAGATTTTTTTCTCATGTGAATCAACTTCTCTCATTGGTTATATTACAAAGTAACCTACAAAATTCTGGGATATCAATTTTCACGATATGGTTTGGATTTGTCTGCAGTTGTGTTTAATATGTGACATGTTGCTTTGTTGCATTGGTTTTAGATGTGATGCGTGTTTTTGGTCGTTTTGTGAGTAGTGGGACGTGTTTATGTAAAAATATTTCAA
The DNA here is from genome assembly GCA_964036265.1 of Daptonema setosum. Classification (NCBI taxonomy): domain Eukaryota; kingdom Metazoa; phylum Nematoda; class Chromadorea; order Monhysterida; family Xyalidae; genus Daptonema; species Daptonema setosum. The sequence continues at coordinate 10,043,923 of OZ038444.1, read as the reverse complement.
TGATGTTTCATAAACTCTGGCTACTTGTGCCGCTGAAATTGATGCCAATTTACATCTGGTTATACCATTTAAAAATGTTACTGATTTCAATGGTCAGTTATCTGTGTTGTCTTACTGATTCATTAGCCTGTTCACTGATTTTTTCGTCTCAACTGTCAATATCCCACGCTTAATACAATTTTTAAGTATGGACAAACTGCTGTTTATGAATGCTACTAAATGACAAACTGCTGTTTATGAATGCTACTAAATGACAAACTGCGCCCACCCAATACGAATACTACTAAAATATCTAATATAGCTTGATCATAAATGCACTGCACCAGAAGGAAAAATTCCTCCTTATTAAACTACCGACCCCACTTTTCTGGAGAAGAAATCATGGGTTTCGAAGCTGCACGGCTTCGAATTTTTTTACGATTCTATTTACAAATTGTTTTTGGTTTTAATTGTGTTACAATGGACAAATTCACAGGGTCCTTTTACGATCAAGCTATACATGAATGTTTGTGCATACAATGTGTAATAAAAACGCTATGAATTTCGCTGTGGTGGTAATTTTCAACGAAAACATGCTGAAATTAACCTGATCAAGACAAGGTTTCCGTTTTTTGATAAATCAAGAATATAGTTATTTTTCGAATGTCAATGTTCTGAGAGATTTCTGCTTTTATTATGCAGTATGAAGACTTTTTCACATTGCTGCCAAATGGAGATTCAATTTTCATATAGCAATTCACCCGTCAGAATTTTATGCATGAATTTATTGCCTGCTGGTTGACTAGTCGGATTTGGGGTAAGAACAGGTTTATATTTTGATAGTTGGAATGAACAAATAGCCTCTTTATACATTTCGAGCACATGAAATAGACGATACGATGGGGTTCATGAAAATCATGATACACAAGGTTATAGAATATCGGAAACATTGTATGATACGACATTTCCCTATACAAATAAAAATATGACCACTCAATAATATTGATACATCACTCAATTAGCAACTCAACGAACTCTGCGCTCAATTCAGAAGAAAATCCACGAAATATGTTCGCGTTGTCGTCGACCAAAATGGCAATCAGTTATATCTGCATTTTTAGTGTATTTGAGACCATGTTGGATGATTGTTTCAGACCCTTTGCTGTGATCCACTGTGATTGCGATGTCGACTGATGACGGGTGGAGTGAGTGCCGGGTGCACGTACGTCGGACCCGGTGATGGCGGTCGCATCAGATCCTACAAAATACATGTTCTCAAGTTGCCAAAAGTGGAATTCCCCCTCTTTGCAGTTCCGAAAAGTATAACTCGCTCCTTCAGGTGTAGATAAAATGTCCTCAAAACGGTTAAATACTGCGTCTTCGAAAAATTCCTCTCTCGTTGGTGGGTTAGCTCATTTGCCGGTGGACATAATAATAAGTTATTCCTATAACGAGGGTTATTTGAAAAGTCGGAACTTTAGGGATTCAAAAAAGTTCTCGAAATTAATAAATTTACCAGTCAACTAACGTCATTGCAGATATGCAACTGCTCGTACTGCTGATGCAAGGCACTCGATTCGCTGTACTTACGACCCGGTGTAACGTCGTGTGGGGCGTCACCCTGAAATCAAAGGTTTGACTTTGTCATTCACTCATTCAAATTCTCAGTCACTCAACTTCCTTCACTCATTCAAATTAAATCAACTCATTCCTTCACTCATTCAATCACTCAACTCATTCGTTCACTTATTCAGTAATACATATACTAACCATTGAATACAGTACGGCATTACCGTTCGTGACTGGACTGTGTCCCGGGTATTCTGGTGGTGGTGGTGGTAGACCTAGAAATATGATGGTTTAGAACATCTAGAACGAGATAGACAAGATCACCAGCCAACACAATAGCTGAAGTGGGTTAACAGTTTTGGTAGCCTACTATAGTCGATCATTTTATCCCTTACTCGTTTTGTGCAAGGACAGGCACATTCATACTTAATGTTTCATTGACGATTCGTCATGCTTAGTAATGAATCGCGCGCAACAAGTTTTGTCATTTATACCGAACGAACGTAGATCATAAATTTCGAAATCCGGTGCAAATTGTCTGACCTGGCACAAAATAAGTCCAGATCAAAATATTCGTCTATAACCTGGTTGAGAATTGACCGATAAATGTTGGAATTCGTAGCTGAGTCGCTGTTGTCTGGAATGGTAGGCGGGCGGCGGCACCTGCACGAATGATCGGTTACGGTAGAGGTCGATGGCTGAAACAATTGGAAATATGTGTTTTCGTGTAACAAGGAAACCAAGTTGAATACAGCCTTCTTGATCCATTATGTGAAATAGAATACATTTACTAAAATTAACAGGAGTGATAGCTGATTTCATGTTGGTGATAGTCTTTCCATTACAAAACCTTGTTCCTGAGTAATCTCCTTTTAAGTTAAGTAGTTTTATAAGTAACCTAATTACCATACGTTTACGCATAATGATTCATGGAGGCTAAAAACGAGTCTGTCCAAAAAACACTCGGACATCAATGGTAGATAAGTTTAGGTATTTTTATTTGAATTGAACATTTTGAACGATATTGCTGACGATTTGACGACGGTGGATTACAAGGGCAGAACGTCAAGCAACATATAAGGGTTTTATATGAACAATATTAATACAAAATGTTCTCGGTTTTTTACAATGGTGTGAAGCTGCCGAACTACAAGATTACAATGATTCATAAATGTTTGGCAATTACTGAGCATCATCAAATAATTTCACTATGATTTTCGTAAAACAGAGCTCTTTCGAGAAAGCAACTAATTACTCACATTAAAAGTAAATTAAAGCAATGTCGGGGATTAGTGAAATGTTTAGCTATAGCTTGGTCGAGGTACTGTGGATATCCTGTTAAAATTTTGTCCAAATGACACTTGAAAAAAAGATTTCGTTTTCAACATTTTGAACGCGCGGCGAAATCAAAATCAAGTTCAAATAACGCGCCACTAAATTTTCTGAGTAACAAGAAACAATGGATAGGGTATACATAATCAGACCCCTGATACATCGAACACGTCGTGATCGCCGTCGTCTCTGGGCAATGGGAGTACCGGGTTGGCTATCACATCGACGGTATCTTACCTCCGGTAGAGGAGCAACTGAACCATGATCAGTTATATCTTATTGGTTATATTTTTATATATCCCTGTTTAATATAATATTCAAAAAAATACTCATAAGAAATAAGGGCAAACGTGAACTGTGAAGTAGTGGGCACCATTAAAAAGTACTTGACATTTTGTAAAACAATACCATGCATATCTCACTCAGACTTCTTCAGAATTTCGAGTCCATAGAGTGATGACAGAAAATCATCGCAATAAAAGAGACGTAGCTAATCAAATAAAATTATATATATTAAAATATAATAATATAATAAATATCTAACAAGTGTCGTTGTTGGCCGTGTCATTATAGACTGTTTCTCTGGATGTAGCCAGTGCCGTGATGGGAGTGCTGGGTTCGTTGCTGGGTGACGTGCTGGCCGTGTTTGACGTGGACTTGCTCGGCTTACGTTTGCCAAACAACGTCATCATGCTCCATTTAGCTTTCTAAATTTGGTATTGGTTATTTGCTTGCGGTTGTTTATTATTAAACTGATGAAACGATCAAGGGAAGTCAAAAAATAAGTATTTATTTACAAAAGTAACTTCAGAAAATATTCAAAAATCAGTTGGAAACAAACACGATAACAAAATTCAATTCATCCATCTACGCCCAACCTGATCATTTACGTTTTCTTGACTGCCTGTATGTGATGACGAACCATTTGCAATGTAACCGTTCTTTATTCTGAAAACATGAATGGTTCCGTAACAGACCGAAGCAGCAGTAACAATCACAAACTAACAATTCGGCTTGTAATTGTTGTTGATTATATACGGCGTTGTTGAAAGAGGCGGGCGCGCTGGATTTGCGACGAGCCAGTTTGGCTGCAAACGATGTTATCACTCACTCACTCACTCACTCACTCACTCACTCACTCACTCACTCACTCACTCACTCACTCACTCACTCACTCACTCACTCACTCACTCACTCACTCACTCACTCACTCACTCACTCACTCACTCACTCACTCACTTACTCATTTACTCACTCACTCACTCACTCACTCAATTACTCACTTACTCACTCACTTACTCATTTACTCACTCACTCGCTTACTCATTTACTCACTCACTCACTCACTCACTCACTCACTCACTCACTCATTTACTCACTCACTCACCTGACGCACTGCCTGATGTTGACTTTCCTGGTGGCACATGAATGCCTCCACCCCACATTTTCGAGAAGTTTTTCACTCGTTTGTCGAGCAACATACCTGAGATACATATTTCTTATGTAAATAGTCAAAATATGTATTGACTGACTGACTAACTGACTAACTGACTGACTGAATGAGTGACAGGCTGATTGACCGACTGACTGACTGACTGACCTGAGGACCCCGTTGCAAAGGTGCTGCTACCCATGCCATGACGAGCCAGTATGCGCTCCGAACGCGATTGTGGTCGAGACATAATTAATGCTGGGAGAAATTATAACGATTGAATGGAAGAGTGTCTGGAAAGTTTTGGATTGAGTTGTCAGTCAAACAAAGAAAATATGCCTCATCAAAACAATTAAAATCAACAATGGCTGTTGCGAGAATCCTTTTTTATAATTACCATGGTATGAAATATACACAGCCAAATCATCTTTTATCTTACACAACAAATTTGCAAATTATTGTACTCAAAACCACAATAACAGTTCACACGGCGAACCATGCTTTAATTAACAACCACTAAACCAACACATGTCAGAACATGTAAACAGAGTAATTGGAATTCCCCGAACATAGGTACATAAATGTACTACTTTCCTACTTTCTCACGTTGAACTTGGCACTGATAGTCATGGCAAAATATGGCTAAGATCGGCCACTAATACTGTCCAAGAATTGAATTGACTTATAATACTATTAAAACAGTTAAGCGGTTAACAATCGCGGTGTTGAAAGTTTGAACTACACAAGTCAGCCAAAACCTCCCGATGGGAACAATTTTACGAAAAAAAACTTATCTAGACAGGATTTGCTGGCCTGTCTGTACAAGGATGCCTGGATGCCTGGATGTAGGTCCATCAAGATAAAGCGAAGAAAAGGCTGCGTTTGCAGGAATGGTTTTGCTTTAACGATACGAGCCAGAAGAATCACTTAGCGTTTCACCAGATACCACCAACAAAGCCTAACGAAATCAACAAAACCATTTTGATTTCCGAACAAGCCCATCTTGATTCGACTTGAGTGTGAGGATTGGGTGTCTGGTTTTAGGAGAGGTGAATTACGACAACAGTTTGGGAGGTAAGACGCCCACTCATACATACAATTGTACATGTACGAGTCACCGTATTGGAGTGGTTGATGTACAGTACTGCTCTGCGATAAAAGGGCCCACATTGTTAATAGGGGAGCAAATCGGCAGTGAATCTGAGCCGGTTTACATTTACCTGAGCCTTCTAATAGACGAATTCCACTGCAACCAATAAAGTGAAAAATTTCAAGTTCCTGGTATGATACGAAGTATGTTGAGTATGTGACGTGCAAACTGCTGCACCACTGGTACATGTTTGACTCTGAGACACCTCGTGACAAAACACTGACTCACTCATGTGTGAGTATATTAGTTTAGATTACAAGAGGTGTCTGGTATGTAGGTCTGGAGGTGATGGTCCAGACTCTGGGGAAATTGGGCGCCGCGGTACCATCACGCCAAAGAAACCAGCTCACGGATACGTAATTGAATGCCATTGTGTTAAGACCAGCAGTTTCGGGTGTTTCTGCGTTACTACTGAACCAAACGTAATTATGTAGGCGAATCACTGAAAACGTGTGTTTTCTTCACTCTCATCAATTACATAATGAAAACAAGTTTTTTGTGTGATTCATCCCTTCCCGTGTGGGTTGAAAAATGGTTGGGACCAAATTGGGGAAGTTATTGTAAATGGCATTTTAATTTATCATTAAGGTTATGGAAAGAATGGAAATCTTGGAATCGTTTACAAGTAGGAAGTATCGTTATTTTTGGTAACACTGTTTTCCTTGAGCATGAGTACCTGGCAATGAGTTTGATGGTACATAAATGTAGCGGCGTCAATTGACCGCACGTGTCTTGAATACCAAAATCAAGGTTAACAGACCAAAATAACAGGTTTTCCATGAGAATGTCGGATGCATCTTTCACCTGTTTTTATTGTAGGTTACAAACCCAGTCCGTCAAACGGCCATCGTTTCATGGGCCCAAATGAATAACAGCTGGTTAATCTAAGGAGCAGCCTTTCCTTCCAGATTGAGAGATTAGAACAAACTCGAAGGCAAGAGGTTTCTCAAAAATCTTTTAAGATAGTCTCCACTGGAAGACTGACTGAAAGAAAAATGGTTTCAATTGTATACTTCCTTTAGGTTACAAGGTGTGCACGCATTTTGGAGCAAACTTCTCTGCATAAACTGTGTGAAAAAAACAATAGACTTTTACATACTCTCCTACATCTACTGTATGTACATATATGTAGCAAAAATCACGAATAAGAGTAATAATAATCATGATATGATTTTCCGTCGGTGTGCAAGAGACTTACACTTATTGAATCTAGTTTATAAATGCACGATGAAACACGATTCCCTTAATTGAAAACGAAACTTATTTACCTACATTTTTTTCCGCTCGATTGCAGTGTTCAGGTATTCATGTACATCATGACGCCACAATCAAAGCGCCCTCAATTTGACCACTTTTCGGACAGTCAGTTAATAGAGGCACACATAATGCGGTTAGCGTGGTTGATTGAGTGGGTTTACTGTACCTACATGAATCTGAATCATGACCAAATCGGCATGAAGCACGTCAAAAATGACTGACTACCAGACTGAATGAACAAGACATAATGAATCCAAGAATTTAGTCGTCCAGCTCTCACATTTGATGATCAAAGTCAGGCCCATTTCACAATCACAATGTACCAATTTTCTCGAACGTTCTTGCGAATACTTATTATGTACATACTTCAGTAGTTCTTCTGCGACTTAAAAAAAACTGGATAAAAATACGTATGGCGGCGACTGTAGAAAAGTACGTGTCGAATGTTTAACGAAACAATCAAACTGGAATCTTGATTAAGAGACGAAACATATAAATTTAGCTGAAATTTACTGGTACATACTAGAGTTATTTTTGTGACCACAATGGAACCAGCATGGAAGCCATGTCATGATAATTGAACCCAATTAAGAGCGAAGCGACGAATCAATTTCATTACATTTATACTGGTGACTATTTCAATTGCAATAAAACGGTTCACTTGTCAATAACACGGGCAATTGTCATGTGGCAGATAGTACATGCAAGTGAATAATGTATGTCGCCTGTCTAGTCTCAAACGTAGGGTGCCGGCCTATAAAAACGGTGGTCCTAAGTTTGAAACCTGACTTGAAACACAGGCACTGACGCGTTGCTTTGGAGTTTCTGCCATTACCCGTCGGTTTATTCAACTCTCTGGCCACTTCGAAAACACCATTCTGATATGGTATTAGTGTGCCTTATATGTACATAGCTGTAAAGGAAAAAAATTGGTTATGTGATTCAGGAACCTCATTATCTTACGGTTGCTCCGTTCATCGCCTGTGCTACGTATTATTTCACAAACTTTTAATGAGTATAACACAAAAACTGATATCAATGAAGAATAATAATATAAATTATAAACAAACACGTGGCAGACATAAAAAGTAAAGACACGTTGTCTGTGGCAGCGTGGGCCCAAAGTCACTGGTATATCCGACATACAAAATTGGGTATGAACATTGGCATATGCCACCAAATATCCCTACCACTGTACAAGTACACATGCGCCAAACGGATTCGCCAAACTGAAACCAGTTCTCTTTGCCACACCCGTCTTCGCAGTAAAACAAACAAACCATTCGTTCGCGAACGTTCATATTGCGAAGACGTTTATGTAAGTACAAGGATCCAACAATCCTCGATTTCTCCCAGTTCCGACCACATTGTGACTTGGACCTCTTTCTGGCAAAAAGAAGCTGCCGCTCACCCGGGCTCCACCGGCGTCCAACATATAAATGTCGCTTCCTATATATGTGGAATTCGACCGAATACGGTAGGCGAACAATAAACGAGTTGTGTTTGGCATTGGCCAAGTGGGGTTGGATGGCCGCCCGGGCATCCGAACTTGCATTTACTGAATCGAGATGCCAATACCAGGCAGTCAGTGAAAAGTGGATGCTTCTGTGCAATCAATGGAAGCAACGAATGCCAAACCAACTGGAAGTTTACTGGCATCAAGAAGTATGGTTCCCTTCCCTAAAAATGGGAGGTTACTAAATTTACTTAGTTTTATGGACGTTTACGGATACTTTTTTAATGTAACGTCCTTTATAAAATAGAAGAAAGTCTTACGTACAGTAGGTTACGGTCGTTCCGTGTCTGTGAGGCCATGGTGAAATGGTTCCAAGTACTAAGTAACTGTTCTGTACATTATCTATACTAAAATACATCACTTTCATGCCCTTCCGTTCGTGGTAATCACAATACGAAACACTTTCCGCAAAAACAGAAACGGACTGGCGAAACTTGCCATCGCCAAAATATGTACATACTTCCATTTGCATATTAGTTTCCTATTTTTTTAGATAATATATACATTTCTTTTTACCTTATGAACACCAAAAACCCTCTAAAATGGTTTATATGTGTTCTGCCGCTTACCCTATAAACGAAAGGATACACTAAACGTATCTCTTTGGCAGTGGTACATGCCTTGCCGAGGTATGAGGAAACGGTAATGTTCGAGAAGCGAATCTATCAGCATGGAAAGATACCGTACAATCATGAAAGTGTGCACTGGTCGTTTGTTGTGGTTGGTCGATTCCAACGCAAAATCACCGAGATTCAATTTCCGCCAGCGAATGTGGCATTTTTTTCAACTTGGAACATTGCCGTTTTGGCCGGTATATGATGCGGAAGGTGACATTTTGGGTGGAATGATTCATAGTTGAGCCATCAGATATTTTAGGTATAAATTCATTTCAGGATTTCAATCCATAAAGTTGAGCCATCAGACAGTTACGGAAACTAATCATTATTGAATTAGGTTCACTGAAACCCTCCAGGAAAAGTCTATAACAGAGTGGGTATTCACGTTTGACAATCAGGCACTGTCCGGCAAGCAAATGGCAGAAGAAGTTTTCAAAAGGGATTCATCTGTTTTCACTCACTCACTCACTCACTCACTCACTCACTCACTCACTCACTCACTCACTCACTCACTCACTCACTCACTCACTCACTCACTCACTCACTCACTCACTCACTCACTCACTCACTCACTCACTCACTCACTCACTCACTCACTCACTCACTCACTCACTCACTCACTCACTCACTCACTCACTCACTCACTCACTCACTCACTCACTCACTCACTCACTCACTCACTCACTCACTCACTCACTCACTCACTCACTCACTCACTCACTCACTCACTCACTCACTCACTCACTCACTCACTCACTCACTCACTCACTCACTCACTCACTCACTCACTCACTCACTCACTCACTCACTCACTCACTCACTCACTCACTCACTCACTCACTCACTCTTTCACTCACACACTCACTCACTCACTCACTCACTCATTCGAAGCATTTTACCTACACCGAGATGGATAAACGACACTCGTTGGAAACCGTAAAACACGCATTCCACGTTGCCTTTCCACTTTCTCTGATTTCTTTAGTCCCTGAACCGCCACCACGATGAAGAGACATACGGTTATGTTACGGTGGACCCCCGAATCACATTTCCTGAATCATCAGCACATCTGATCCTGACGACCGGACATGCCAGCTGATATATGTAAATCAACGACATTTTCACGTTGATCAAGTCAAGATGAGATCAGAGCATGGCAAAGCCCTGATGGTGTCAAATGAGGATAACCTATGAAGATTGTTGTGTAGTATACATAGATAAAGAATATCTAGGGCTTCTTGCTACTCAAAAACAGTGTTTGTGGCGCAGTTTGAATTCAACTATGCTGGCGCGCAACCAAATTTTCGGGGGGAAATTAATTCCCATGGTATTTGGATAACATAAGAACGGTGCACCTGATGGCAAAGTAGCAATGGTTTCATTGAAAAAGGTTCTTGATAACAAGATATATACCTTCTACAAATGTCAAACCAGTGAGAACTATACCAAACGTGAAATGCAAATGTCAAAAACTACTCTCATGGTATGGAAACATACGTATTGATGAGACATGATATAAGGATTCATCAAAGGTCAACAGTAAACAAGTGCTATAGTCGTTGATCAGTTTCTGCAGAGGAAAACCGCTGTACGAACAATTCTGTGGGATAACGCGTCAATGACATGACAACCAACACCCTCCTACACCCTATAAATTCAAAATGAATACTGTGCCACCATATGTATTTTATACGTAGGCATCGTAAATTTTATGAGATATGAAAATGCGAAACTTGATGAAATAAAGGCAAGTTTTACGATATTCAGAATTATACTCTGCGTAATAAAACAGGGTTCTCAACTTCATGATACTGGAAAATCTTATTCAGCGTGATTTATCGGTCGTGAACTGAAATTGTTTTTTATAACCAATGGGGAGACCTAGAAATATACTGGTTGCCACAACTATCAAAGGTTTGTCCAACTGTTCATTTCAATGAAACGCGACAAATAGAGCATTGATGGTATTATATAGTGGACGGGAAATCAGTAGGCAGGAATCCACAACACCTACATTGGAACAACCGCAATCAAGCCTTCCAATCCCACTCAATTAATATATGTACATACATTCGC
>OZ038444.1:10022995-10030495 GCA_964036265.1 Daptonema setosum | reverse complement strand
TCACTCACTCACTCACTCACTCACTCACTCACTCACTCACTCACTCACTCACTCACTCACTCACTCACTCACTCACTCACTCACTCACTCACTCACTCACTCACTCACTCACTCACTCACTCACTCACTCACTCACTCACTCACTCATTCACTCACTCAGTCACTCACCACCAATATGCAGCAGTCGCATGTGAGCCTGAGCGATAATGGAAAGAGTCACTCAAGAAAAACTGACATACATATTGCATAAGCCCGAAAAAAACTTGCCTTGCTTATAATGCTCCAAATAAATAACATACCAAATATAGCGTACATGTATCATCACACATATAATGTGATGGAAATAATATGCATGATGGATATAAGAACTGTTCGAATAAACCACATAGCATAACAACCATAAGAAATACCGTAGTCCTCAAAAAGCATATGCCTAAGTCATGGTCTCATGAGACTTATTTATAAGAGGCCACATGAGAGAAACAAAGTATCGGTCTATGAACAACAATCAACAGCAGCTATTTATAACTCATAGCCGTATTTAACGACGTGCTTTCTCGGCTGGTATAGTTAGCCAGTGAAACTCACGTAGAGACCGTGGGTAAATTGAAAAGGGCCCTTCAAATTTTACAGTCTTCCTGATCGGATTATTTATGTCAGAAAATTCGGCATGGCATCATAAACAACAGTGGATATGTTCGAATTCAGACCATAAAATCATCATATATGAACGTAATGTAACAGGTTTCAATATATACATTGGGGAGATAAATAGTAGAAAGAATCGCTTTGTAATAAATAAGACTTCCGGGTTAATGTTTGTTTATCTGATGTTGCTCAGCAACCAAGGCACAGTTTCACACGGAACATTTTGGGAGAACAACCATTGCAGTCATAAAGATACAACTTTGCAGGAAAAGTGATGAGTCGATGCTGATCAATGGATAGTATTAAACTTGCAGTGCAAATCCAGTTTTAACTGTAATTAATGGATATAAACAATCAAACCATAACATGATCCGGATTATTGGGAAAAATATTTAATGGAAACTCGTATCATAAAAGAGTATGTATGCGCACAAATGGTGAGTAGCTAAACTTATCAGCTATAAACATGGGCAAGCTATAAAAACTATTCTAATTGCAGTTTCATAATATCATTATTTTTCATTATGTGATGAAATACTGTATATAATATGTTTGATATAATGGTAATAACACAATAGAATTCGATTCGATTGTGATGATGATGTACCGGTTGAGATGAGTCACTTGATGTATCATATTTTACTGTTATCTGATGAAATAAACTTCACAGCAGCAAAAAATCTGAACCACTCAAGAAACATGTCCAGAGAAAACTTCAGTGAAGAAAAAACACAGAAACAATACAGGTGCCTGTAAGAACTGCTACATTTGTAAGTGCATGGACAAACACAATAATATAAGTTTCAAACAAGTTTGTAGACTGGCCAGACTTTCGACCAGTTTGCTTTGTTTGCGACCACGTCAGATCACTGGCGGACCAGCTAGTCCTCCAAAGGGAGGGTGAATTCGCCAAAGAGGGGGAATTCGCAGTTGTGAAGCCGTTTTGGCTACACCTTAGGGAACAAACGACACTTTTCAAAATTTCCAAGCAAGGGGAATTCCACTTTTCCCTCCTCTTCTCGTCCGCTGGTGCGTCAGATGATCGGCCGATACTGACACGTCAATCTGGGGCATATAAACGAGTGTGGACCCACAATAAGTGGTACAGAATAAGTGGTCAAGCAGTCGGGTATGGAAGAGGACCGAGGGGATTTGAACGGAAGGTTCATGATACAAACCGTAGGTACGTACGGCAGTGGCATAAGTACCATAACCGGGCACAGATGGGTTTGGATTGGAACGAGAAAAAGCAGTTCTTAAAATAGACTTGAACGATGGTAAATGATACAAACCGTAGGTACGGACCGTGACATGAATACCATAACCATAGACTGCGGCACAGATGAGTCCGTATTGGACCAAGGAACAAACCGTACTTAAAATAGACTTGAGTCTGCGGAAGATGGAGTAGGTGAACCGAGTTGGTTGTAATTGTAGCTTAAATGATACACAATACTTTTATTCTATGTATGTCAAGCAACCGGATTATCTAGCTTCATAGATGATTTAAAAAACTATAAACAACGTTTTTTAAGTGATGCCTCTTCGGAAACCTTGATTTGTTCAGTGAAAATTTTTAATTATCATTATTATGGTTCCACAAAAATTTTGTTTGCTGTCTGGTGAGCTTCCAAATCAAGCTATAGCTCAATTACGTTGTTTAAGAAAAACTTATGTTCTTGACACTTTTTATCCAAAAGTGCAATGTTGAACATGAAAAAATTACTCTTCACAAGAACGTATGTATTTACTGTAAAAAAATTTTCAAAAGACTACGTCCGAGTATCAAGCAACTCTGTATATATATGTAAACTATGAAAAAAATATGCAACTGTATCTTACACGTAGTTAACTAGTGGTCTCAGCAGAGCTCGTAAACCTGTAAACTGACATGCTGTGAGCGAATGACGTCATCTGAGACCTTTCTCAGGTTGGATAGTTAACGAGGGCCCATTTCACTTTAACAATGCTTTCTGAGTGCCTTTTCACTGGACTTTTTAGAAACAAAAATATACAGGGCATGATTTAATGCACGTAAGCAATGAATTGTGTCAGCGGCGGAAAAGTAACTGTGAACAGCGGAAAAGCAACTGCGAACTGTAACTAAAATGGAACCGTATCTGTGACTGTGACTGAAACTGTAACGGAACTGTAACTCTGACTGTAACTGTAACTGTAACGAAACTGGAACTCTGTGACTGTCACTGTAACTGTAACGGAAATGTAACTTTGGCTGCAACTTTAACTGTAATTTTAACGGAACTGTTACTGAAACTGTGAACAGCGGAACAACTGTAAACGAATTTCCGATGGTTACTTGAAATGGTTGAGCTCCGTGTGGAGCTAATGTTATGTTTATTTACTCCGTCATCCACGAGTCTTATACAACAAAAGTAGACGTATCCTTCCGTACATTAAATGTCATACAGGGAATTTGTTATGCATTATATGTATGTCTAAACAAAAAAAACTGTGAGATGCCGTGGTAGCATGGAATAATGCCTAAACTCATACATAGTTTATTGCAGTCGCTCATCGCAAACTTCATAGGTCACAGGAGAACGTCAGAGAAAAAACTGTTCTCAACTGTCCACACTTTGCAGAACGACTTTCCCAAGTTGGCCCGTTTGAGCTATGGAAATAGAACGTTGACTGCAACCGTAAAATTAAATGTCCGGTAGCTTTGCAAGGTCAAAGTTAACAACTGATGCCCGTTAGATAATGGCGGTCGAGTCGAACCTCCAAAGGGAGCGGAATCTTTCAAAAGAGAGGGTATCGGTAGATAGTAGGTGATTTTACTCAAACCTTGAGGAACAAACTATACTTTTTGAAACTTCCAAAGAGGGGGAATTCCACTTACCCCTCCCCGTACGTCCGCCAGTGCCGTTACAGTGTTATGTGGTGGATCGGTCAGGTCATGCATTTCTAAGTTCGGTGGTCACCCACCACGACACCATCCAGTTTTCCGTGAGTCATCGGCGGACGAGTCAATCATCCAAACGGAGGGCAATCTAGCCAAACAAGTGGCATCGGTACGTTTCAGATCATACATAATTATGTACGCACTGCTAAGACACAATTTGAAACTTATCCAAGTCATTGTGTCAAGGAATAGTGCCATTGCCTTCCGTTCTAGTTCGCTAGTTCCAATCCAAGGATGATTCTTTTCCGCTCTCGTACATTCCACTTCCCTGTTAACAGGCGGATTGCAAGTTTACGGACCACAGTTGCTGATATAAAGATCGGTCGATTGGGATGTGAACGGCTAGAATTTTGCAGAGCGATAATCTTTTTCATATAAATCTTTTTCGCAAATATGTGAAATATGTGAGTTGGTGAATGTGAAAACAGGGTCACTAAAAACATCATCTCACACTCTCGTCTTTTATAGGCTGCATGCGACGGAAACAAGGAACCATCTAAAACGGTCGGTCAACGTCATAAAAGCGAGTTACAGTATGCCATGGTATTATATTGGGGTGGGACGGAAGTGAACGACAATCAAGCTCACATTTATCGACTATGGGATCGTTGATAGACCACTAAAAATCCACAGTTAGAAGAATCATGTACGTACAACTGAAAAACATAAGCCGATATTGCACAAACTAGAATTTTTGGAATTGATTTTTGTAATCTTGTGTTACTGCGGAAAGAATTCCCAAACAAGCCTTTCTGTGAAACAACTCTTTCGATTGGTTTAGAAAATTTTAATCCCATGAAAAAGTAGATCCATTTTGATGGAAAAGAGCTGCAGAAAACAAATATATATGTGCATATATAGGGTGTCCCACATAACTTGCAGCATTCTAATCAACTGCCAAATTTTTTGTTGTGCTGTTAATGAAATGAGTTGTATATCATCTGATAGCATATAGTTTGATGTTTTGTTTGCCGCATCCTGGAGGTTCAATCCTATTATACAGCTTGAGATACAGCCCAATTCCTGAAAGTAGTCATTTTCAACTATAATTTTGTTTTTAATTTACTTTGAATGCACAAAATTACAACGTATCATTGAAATAACGGGAATTTACAGATACTAAAATAAATCAGAAGCATATAGTTACAGTTTGTAATACTTGGTTTCCCCAATCTCGGCGCATTTCGCACAGCGACTCATCCCAACTGAGAGGCAATCATGAAACGTGACCAATACGGTCATTTGCACTTAACTTTTCGAAACTTTGTGAATGGATGCAAAATAGCTTTTCATTGTTTATTTTAGTGATTTCAGATTTTTACAAGTTATTTAAAAAAATATTTACAAAGAAAAATCACGAAAAAAATGCAAAACTCAATCAAGAATATTTTTTAGATTTTGACTACTTTCACGAAAAGGGCCATATCTGAAGCTATGTGACAGGTATGAACCTCCAATATACGGTAAACAAAACATCAGACTATATGCTATCTGATGATATTTAACTCATTATGTTAACATCACAACAAAAAATTTGGTGGTTGATCAAAATGCTGCAAGTTATGTGGGACACCCTATAGATGTGTGTAGCTTTAGGTGCTATTCAGACTTGTTTGCGATACCCGCGCGATAAGTCGCGCGATACACGCGCGATAAGTCACAAAATCGCAAATCACAAATTTGTTCCTGTCGCAAATCCCTTCCTAAATTTGGTATCGCAAATAAGCATGAATGGCGCCTAATATTGCCATAAATGTAGGTCGAGAATCCTTATCCACTATAGAATACCAATGAATGTAAACATGTTGACAGTACGTGAGTCAGTGACAGTACGGATATATCTTGCAGGAACAAAACACCATCTGGTACATCATCATGCACAAATACAGTATGTACATACAAACGTATAAAATCGAATAAGGAACGGTATATTTTTATGTACATACATGTGATTAACAGACAGATAGATGGTAACCACATAGGTAATTAGCTGAAAACTTTCGAACTGAATAGTGCGTAAATGATTAAGTTCGGTAGCATATTTTTCCTATTGACAATGACATGATAAATTACATGCATATTGTTGAAAACATGGAAAAACATTATGTAGCAGTGTCTCTCATGAGCTGAGTTTTGCACAAAAACAGATGATTCAGTCACAGCAACATCCAGAACCCTCATTAACTATCCAGGTGTAAGCACACGACATCACGTCACAATCGCTTTATTGATTTACTTTTTTTCTATGTGATGCTTTAATTTGTTGGATTTCGGTTCAATGGGCTTGTTTTGATGAATAATGGGATACGCCACCGTGGGATCATGCCCCAACATGAGTCATCAACGATGCCTAATTCATAAATCAGCGAAACGTTAATGATTTTCCGTACATTTTTGACGTATTTGATAAATGCAACTTAGATACCATTCTCTAGTTATTAGTTCACTTACAAATAAGATTGATGTCTATACACTAACAACATTATTGGGCTCATCTGAGCACATCTGTTTACTCTGGATTGAAATAAACTAACTAAATAAGTAACCAATCTGAATAAGCGCATCATGCAAGAAAGGGCTATAAAATGCAGGCCAATGTCTGGCAATTTCTTGCTTAATCTTTCAATTGAAATTAAATTTTGAGGAGATTGAATCATTTGAATTTTTATAAATCATAATGTATTCAGTTTGCGGTGATGAGCTCAAGTTATGTATAACACCTAGAGGATCATGCAGCTATGGTGTATGTCGTTAGTATATTATTCACGTACTGACGGTTTGACCCAGACGACATGATTAAGTTGTTCATCGCCTCACCCCGCGTGCCGGCAACCTTATTTTGTATTCCAGTGTATTGAATGCCCAAGGATTTCAAAGACATTACTTTTTTTATCAACATTGAAAATTTTGTTTACCAATTTCATTAACAAAATTTTGTGCTGAAATTCCCATAACGTTATCAAACAAAATGAATTCAAAACCTGCATTTAATGTGAAAGAACAATTAATATATAGTAATTATCTAAATACAACGCGTGATGTTAATAATCTTTTTTGTTGTTGAAATGGCACGTAAACTGTAGCGAACGCATGCTTACATGCTACCATATAAAGCATATTAGGCCATCAATCACCAAGTGTACCCGTGGCACATGAGGGCATATGTGGGACGGTTTGACCAGGCAAGGTGACCACAACTGGGAACACGACACGCCATCAATCATCATTCATACTCAGTCATTAGAATGGTCAGTTATCGAAACGGTCTGCCATTTTTAGGTCATTTGGGATCATTATGAGCTGATGAAAACTTTTCATGGTAACTTATCAGGTTGGTAAAGCGAGGGGGTTTTTGGTCGGGTGTCAGTTTATGAGGAATAATTTGGGAAAATCGTTGTAAAGTTCGGGTTTCACCTGAATCGTAAGTATGTAAGTGAGCGAATGAGTGAGTGAGTGAGTGAGGTAGTGAGTGAGTGAGCGAGTGGGTGAGTGAGTGAGTGAGTGAGTGAGTGAGTGAGTGAGTGAGTGAGTGAGTTAGTGAGTGAGTGAGTGAGTGAGTTAGTGAGTGAGTGAGTGAGTGAGTGAGTGAGTGAGTGAGTGAGTGAGTGAGTGAGTGAGTGAGTGAGTGAGTGAGTGAGTGAGTGAGTGAGTGAGTGAGTGAGTGAGTGAGTGAGTGAGTGAGTGAGTGAATAAAGGAGTGAGTGAATAAAGGAGTGAGTGAATAAAGGAGTGAGTGAATAAAGGAGTGAGTGAATAAAGGAGTGAGTGAGTGAGTGTGTGTTTTAACTTTCAAAAAGTCGTGACGATAAAAGGTGGCAAGGCCGGACAGCCATGGAACTACTGCCGAACCATATCTGTGAATGTGAAAGAAAAAGCAAATATTGTTGAGGATTCGTCAGATGACAATGATTATATTAAATTTTCCAACG
>OZ038444.1:9987995-10020495 GCA_964036265.1 Daptonema setosum | reverse complement strand
TCCGAAATTTCCATTTATGCGGGAGGAATATTATGAAAAAACTTTCCGAATAAATTTTTTCTAATAACAGCTTCATGGGATTCTGTCAAATTCACTCACATCGAATCGGACATTAGACACGAGTCGGTGCAGGTCGCTGGTCACCACTATGATCTGGCAGGGAGACGACTGCGCCAAAATGTCCCGAAGTTCATAACAGAGTTGCATGAAACCTGCAGTACACATATCTGTCATTTGAGTACCGTTAACCAGGCGAATCAGTCGTCGGTATGTCGACCACTCAATTGATCTGTTTTTCAGAAAAATAGTGTTCAATAAACCAACTCAGGTGATTCACAGTCAGCGTCATTTCAAATCCATCTTTGGTTGTCTTCTTGGGTCCGTGATAGGCGGCGTTTAGCACCAGACTGTCGATGCGTGTCACCCTGTGAGTAGGTGAGTGGTGACTGGTGAGTGAGTGAGTGAGTGAGTGAGTGAGTGAGTGAGTGAGTGAGTGAGTGAGTGAGTGAGTAAGTGAGTCAGTGAGTGAGTGAGTGAGTGAGTGAGTGAGTGAGTTAACTTGGTCTTCAGCTCAGCGGCAAATTCCTTGACCGATGCCATGTCAGCCAGATCCACCCTCATCGGTTTACCACCGTATTTGGCACAATGTATCTTTAGCAGATCCAGTGATCGGGCACATGCCACAACATTGGCACCTGCAACAAGATTAGTCCGTCAGTCAGTCAGTCAACCAGTATTCAACCAGTCAGTCAGTCAGTCAGTCAGTCAGTCAGTCAGTCAGTCAGTCAGTCAGTCAGTCAGTCAGTCAGTCAGTCAGTCAGTCAGTCAGTCAGTCAGTCAGTCAGTCAGTCAGTCAGTCAGTCAGTCAGTCAGTCAGTCAGTTAATCAGTCAGTCAGTCAGTCAGTCAGTCAGTCAGTCAGTCAGTCAGTCAGTCAGTCAGTCAGTCAGTCAGTCAGTCAGTCAGTCAGTCAGTCAGTCAGTTAGTCAGTCAGTCAGTTAGTCAGTCAGTGAATCGACCTCTCTGACTCAGCTGCATGGCCAACGATTCACCGATTCCGGTAGATGCCCCAATCACGACCACTGTTTTCCCATCAACTCTTTTGTCGGCCGGCACTCGCTTGAAGAACCATTTACCTCTGCAGAAATTCAGTCTGTCAGTCAATCAGCCAGTCAGTCATTCAGACCGTAGTTTAGTCCAGTCAATCAATCACCCAGTCAGTCATTCAGTCCATAATTTAGAGCACGGTATATCTACACTTCCCTGAGTACGTTAAGTCAAGTGTTAATCGGATTTCGCATGTCGATTACCCCATTCTGGTGACTTCAGTAAATGAAGAAGTTTTCGTAAAAAGCTTACACAAATTTTACCAACTTGAAGAATTCGGCAACGAGAAAAATTAGCGCCGATCCCCATAGCCATGCGGGCCAGGGCCACCTGATGTAGTAGCTCGATTTCCTGTAACATCTTAAATCAATTAGTAAGTTAATTTATGCATTTATACAATCAAATAAACAGCCAGTCAGCCAGTCAAACAAATTTTTTTTTAATAAACTGACCACAGAATGGGAATCTGAACGATCATGAATAGCCAGTACTGAATGCTTTGTTTCATTGTTGTGTATTTGAGGAGAACTGGAACAGAGCATTAATTGCAATGATGAGAAAGGAGTCGGTGTTTAGATAAGTTGATCATAAATTTGAGTGTTTCAAATTAAACTGAGTATTTCAAATTAAACTGATGAACAGAAGTACCAATTAGCATGAATCGAAATCTAATGCAAATTAATAAGTGACATTTTACTGGCATAAAGTTTTTATAATGACATATTAACATCATTCTAAAACTGTTACGATGGTCACTTCTAATGTTTTGTATTTCGGTTCTTTTACGCTAGAACATACACAGATATAAACATATTTGTAGTATTCACGATAGACCTCGACAAGAGTACTCTTAAGCAAAAATATTCAATACATTCCTAAATATCAAAAGTGATTTTAGGATAATTCATAAATATTATCTAGGAAAACATACGTAGTCAGGCCTAGAACAGCAGACAACCAGATGATATGGTACTGATATGTTTGGCCTACAATCATGGCCTGCTCCATTGAACTCGTTGCCGGGGACGACGACCAGGGAAGCCGTGACTCACTGGTATACAAACAAACATGGGTACCAATTTGGTATAGCTTATCCAATGTTTCTTGTTGCTACGATTTTAGGACGCAATTCAAATTCAAATCTGTCTTTGGCACGGATTTATTTTTTTGGGAAAAAAACAATATTTTTACATGAACAAAACATGTCAAATACGAATGTTGCGTTGCGTCTAATTCTATTTATATGTGCTAAATGGATACACAGAAATAATTATTTGGTAACAACATATCTTGATCAGCTATACGTTCATCATGTACTATGTACGATCGTAGTTTTAGTCTTGGCTAAGTATATGCAAATTCAACATGTCATTTCCATGTTAAGCCGCCAGTTTAAGAGAAGATCCCTGACCTCATTCACCAACCTCTTCTTTATAAATTACTCATTTTCTGCTCAACAGTGTACTCTATGCCTGCTTTCATAAACTGGGGAAGTATAAAATTGTGAATGAAACAAATAAATCGGAAGATGAGATGAGTTTCCTGCGATGAGTGAATTATCGGTATGGGTGGTAGCCGTGATGAATCGGCATCATGAGCATACAAAATGACGACGTACGTTGAAATGACATGATGTTGTTCAAAGTATTGAGAAAAACTATTCGGGTTGCTATAGAATTTCGCTCATGGTTCAGAATTCATATCAGATATTAATCAGTCTTGTTTACAACGGCTATACCACCAGCGGACGAAAAGTGGAATTACCCCATCTTTAGCGTTTTCAAAAACAAAGTTTGTTTCTATGGTGTAGGTAAAAAGACCTCCAAACTGCCAATCCCCCTTCCCATCTTTGACGAAATTCCCTTCCCTTTGGCGGTTTCGCTTGTCCGCCAGTGAGTTATACGACCGTAAGTCAAACAAAATAGGTGATCGGTTTGAAAAAATACATCAGTGCTAAATCAAATTGATAGGCAAATCCTAATGAGGCAGAAATGCAACTAAACTAACTATATCAAACTGTTTGTTCATAAAATTTACTTTGATGGAATTAGGTAGCAACTGAATTTCCTATCAACGAAATAATCTGTCAAAAAACTCAAGATATCAGCAAGTTAGTAGATATAACGTTATCTATATATAAATTAGACGATGTCTGTCTGTCACGCTTTTAGTATAAATATCGCGAAAGAACATTAAAAAACTTTTCATTACTTCATGGAAACAACGAAATAAATCATCACCTTCCCATCAACCTGACCAGAATGTATGCACCTCAACCAAGGCTAAGGCCATAATAAATCGGTAAGGTCATGATAATTGGCAATTGCGATCCCTAATTTTTTCTTTCATTCACTGATTATTTCTTCTCAACAAAGGTTGCAATCATCAGCACCCTGCTTTAATGGTTGAACTTACGGACCACAAAGCTTTCGAGTAAACTTTATGAAAAACGTTTTTAGTTCATGCTCTTTGTATTTGAAGATTTGAAGGTTCAATGAAAAAAAATCATTGGCACCCTCCCACTCGATTAAGACCAATTCTTTAACTAAACATAACATATGGTGCCTCCTCTTCGATGTATGATGTACCACCGTCAGGTATGTATGTATCAGCACCTACTCTCATAAAAGTTCAAGAGAAATGGTCATCGACATCCCCGCAATATATTCCTCATTTACCGAACTGGAATTATCAATGATTTTAACAAAGATTGACGCTAACTATTGTGCCCACGGTGTCAGATGTTCAATGAACGATTTCTTCGAAATGTTCATCATATAACACATTCAGAAATGCCTACGTCGATCATCAGCACCTAAATTGAATGTGTTAAAAAATTCAGTTAAGTTATAAAATACCGTACATATGTATGTATGTACGTATACAATGAAACGACGGGTTATGTTGTGGAAGGGGTGTGTAAACTCCACGCCGTAAAGCTAAAATAGATTAAAGTAACGGATGAAATAAACTAAATTTAACGGGTGGGTAATTCGAACTGAATAAAAAAACTATATTGATACTTGAGAAAAAAGGGATTAATTATCGCAGCACCGTGCATATGATAATTTCCTGTAAATGGGCTAAAGATAAGCCAATGAATGAGTCGATGGGTTTTGTCTGAATTTGATTACAATAGTTGAGTTTGGTACAATTAAATAAACAGTTGCGTAGCAACGGGTTTACCCTAGTTTATATAACATAAAATATCGTGGACCCGGAGAAAACTTACATATGTAGGTATTAGTATTATACATACGTAAGTACGTGAGAAAAACACAGTTTACTACGTTATATAGTGTTACACTGGCGGACGAGTTTATACTCCAAAGAGAGTGGAAAGTCCTCAAAGAGGAGGAATTGGCAGTTTTCAGGCCATCTAACCTTAGGGAACCAATTCTACTTTTGAAAGCGCCAAAGAAGGGGGGAGTTCCACTTTTGCCACCCCTTCTCGTCCGCTAGTGTAGTGTTATATACGTACACATAGGTTAACCGGATTATCTTCTAAACCAAAGTCAACTAACTAATTCTATCTAATTCCAACTGTTTTTGGTCTAAGTCTACTGCGCTGCCTAGTGCCTACATTTCTCAGAGAAATGCAATGCGGTCCGTCTGCAACGATACGTATCTACAGTTCTAAACATGATTCTTCATCGAGAGCCGACCTGTTTGTAATCTTGACAGGATGATGATACGATACCTTACCTTGTAATACATACAGGGTGGGCCAAAAAACATACGATTTGAACGTTAATAACTCGAGCTAAAGACAACCGATTTAATCGTTCTTGTTTTCATTTGAAAGCCAATATTTTAACTTAAAATCCCTCCTATTTTAGTCTTATTTTATAGATTTACCGACAAGTTACAGAAGAAACCCCCAAAAATCGTCTTTTTATATGAAAAAAAACGGAATTTTTTCGGTGTAACGAAATGTTCCTTTTGGACTACGAATTTCTGAATTTGAAAGGTCCAATAAGAGAAATAGAGTTTGCAGAGCTCAATTCTAACTTGGAAACCCATGCATTTCGATGACTTTTTCGCTAAAAATACACGATTTTTCAATTTTTTTTCTGTAACTTCAGGGCAACTTCATGAAACACAACTAAAATTAGAGTGATTTTAAGTTGAAATATTGGCTTTTTCAAATAAGAGCAAAAACGATAGAATCGGTTGTTTATAGCTCGATGTATTAACGTTCAAAATCTTATGGTTTTTTTACCCACCCTGTATGTCATGCATGTAAAAGTAGTAAGAGAAGCACGCAACACAGCAACGCGGCAGCAGATGAGCGCACAGGTTGTTGTTCTGTTGCACGTAAACACGTTGCATGTAACCTAGACTCAGCGAACGAGAAGGACACTCAATAAAATGATCCCCCTGTTTGGCGGCTGCGTGAAAGGTTGTTTATCAAAATTCATTGGTGAAAGTGAAACCGTCAAAAACTAATTATTCGTTCATCCAAATCAACTTAACCGTTGGCTCTGTAGTCCGCCGATGGATGGAGTAGTAGTGAACTGAGGTGCACTAGCGGACGAGTAGGGGTGGGAAAAGTGGAATTCCCCCTCTTTGGCGTTTTCAAAGGGTATAATTTGTTACATAAGGTGTAGGTGAAAATGCCTAAGTTCCGCGAATTCCCCCCTCTTTGGAAAAATTCCTCTTCCTTTGGAGGTTTAGCTCGTCCGCCAGTGGTGAGGTGTTACGGTGGTCAAAGTGAGTACAATGAACCTGGACGCATCAACACCACCGCTAGCGGCCGACACTGGCGGTCGAGCTAATCCTCCAAAGGGAGGGGACTTTTGTTAAAGAAGGGGAAATTGACGGTTTTCAGGTAATTTCACATAAATGTTAGGCAACAATTCTACTTTTGAAAAACACCATAGAGGAAGGAATTCCACTTTTCCGACCTTTTCTCGTCCGTTAGTGGCGGCAGAGAAACAATGAACTTGTACAATACTCAACCTCACAATTACTGACTGACTGATTAACTATTGCAATAGGTCAAAATGCGGCTTTTAACCATCAGGGAATTCTCGTTTCATGAAAATGACCTCAGGCATGGAATATTTTTTGTATTTACTAGATTACGTTGATTTTGCTTCTGAGAGGTTTGGAGAGTGTGAGAAAATATTGGGATGAGCATCTAACTCTCTCAGTAATATATTATACTCGTTTTTAAATAAGCATGTAGAGAGGTGAGCGTGAGATACAATAATAATATTATCTTATACTATTTAATAAATCTTTTCCGGAAACTCCTGTGAATCAGTTGGAATAATTTTTTTCCAACTTGCGCATTCTCAATGAACATGACGATTGCAAGGTTGAATTTAGTTTAATCGTGAACGCATTAAGACAATTTAGTCAAGTTTCTCAGTTTAGTTGAAAGTTTTCTGTTTCTGATCTTCTGAATATACATAGGACGGTTTCCAGCGTCATGCCAGCCAGTTCAATGTACAGGGTGTCCCATTTAAAAATGAATGTTTGTAAGTGCTTTAAAAACCGCAATTTTCATTCGATTTCAAAAAAGTTTGCGCCAAGTTGTAGACAATTCTTGGCTATTTTGTTTCTTTTTTCATTTTTTAAAATAGGAGTTAGGAATCGGTTTTTATGGCAGATTTCCCAAAGTCCCTGTTTTTGGCCTTTTTATACCAGTTACTTGACATTTCAATGTGCCGCATGACATGACCACGCAAACGCAAGTTCAACCATTTGTTTATGTGTCGAGACAAATGGTGTTACTGACTATGTTATTAAAATAAGGTAACAATGAAAACCAAATCGGTGTGAACCTAACATAACCGACTGCAGCCTACCATTACCCTCCGCTGTGCGGCAGCACACAACACAGCAGTTCAACACCGCAACCGCAGGCATGCGCTCCCGTCGGTAACCTGGGTAGCTTAACCAGGGTGTTTTGTCACTGAGGAACTAAAACGTGTGTGTTATTCACTCAAAAAATAATTAACATTTACAAAAAACGTTTGAATAGTCAGTCTTCTCAATGAAACGTCAACTAAGGGTTGCCGCGTTAAACTGCGGGACAATGTGCACCCGCGCAAAGGAGAGCACTGGTAGGCTGCGGTAGGTTATGATATGTTCTCACAAACTTGTTTTTCACGTTTTCCATAGTATAATAATATAGTCAGTTACATTATTTGTCTGGATAGAACTGAAAAAATTGAGCTTGCGTTTGCATGCTGCACATTGAAATGTCAACTGATTTAAAAAAGCCAAAAACATGGATGTTAGGAAATCCGCCATAAAAAACTATTACCAACTCAGATTTTTAAAAGTAAGACAATAAACAAAATAGCCAACAATTGTCTACAACTTGGCGCCAAAATTTTGAGATTCGAATAAAAATTGCGGTTTTTAGGACTTTTACAAACGTTCATTTTTAAATGGGACACCCTGTATTTTAATTGCAACCCTAGACGATCTATAACAAAACAATATATTTTGAAAACATTATGTCTTGTCGTTTCACGATTCACCTTTTTACATGATGAACAACAGTAAACGTAATCTTCATTTTTACAGTGTATTTTTAGAACCTACTAGATTTCATACCGTATAGTAGTTACATCTCAGTGACTACCATGAATTGGGTTTTGATTATAAATCATGGACGAATAGTAAACCTTGATAACAATAGATTTCCACCATTCCTAATACAAAGAAGCAAATTATGGTGTTCACACATATCAAATAGCGTTGTTCGATGTGAAAGCATGTTTTGTGCAGTCGTATTTTGCGACGTGCATGTTAACATTATTATTATGTTAACGAAACGCCTTAGGATATTTTAACTTATTTTTCGAAAATTTTCTCTTAATAAGTTAGCAAGATAACAATAAGTTATAATTTTACTATTACAATGAGCTATATATAATATATGTATATGTTCGTTTTATTAATTCACTCAAATAAAATACATTTCTCTCAACATTCAAATCAAACCCAACAAAGAAACTTTTTTTACTCACATGTTTATACAAATAGAATAATGAAATACAGGATTGAGCACTGGACATAACATGACTACAAAATATATGGCTGCTGCAGTATAATTTGATTTTATGAATAAAATCAACGGCCATAAATTACTACTTCATTGTCATAACTTTCATACAACCTCACTTGATGTGATGTTTGAACGACGACGACGTTATTACGAAACGATCATGCGATTACACACAATTGAAATAGTTCTATAATTTATGATACAATATCACGGATACACATCAAGAACTGAATGGTGTTTATGTTTTCAGAGTCCAAAAGGAAAATAAAGGGAAAGGAAAACTAAAATCTGTAAACCTTTCTGACTGAAAAAGTTGAATTTGTTTATGTTATTTATTTTTCCGTCAAAAGGTTGAAATTTTTTTTTCACTTCCCTTCGGACTCTGAGAGCACCCAAGTTTTCAGAATTAGAAATTTCTTCATCAGACTTCGTACGTAAAAATTAATTAATTATTAATAAACGTCAAAATCAGATCAAATAGACGTGGTTTCGGGTTTGGGGAACAGCTGGGTCGGGTCGGCGCTTTCCACCTTCTGCTTCTCACCGAACGGCGGCGGGCCGAGTAAACGTCTGACGTCGTCATACGTCAGGGTCTCGTGCTTTAGTAGGGCTTGCGATAACTGAACAGATCTTCATATTTGTATGAATATCATGGGAGACAATAGTAAAGTACAAATACTAATACTTTAACTGAATATACACAACCAAACGAGTGAAACTGCTGAACTGATGAAAGTGTAAGTACACAATGAAAATATGTGCAGTGCAGAGATATTATAATTCTCATGTATAAATCACTTCCCAGTATATTACCTACTACAATATACGAAATCTTAGCTAGTTGGGAATGGCAAAACGGCTCATTCAACTAACCGTTTCCAGCTTGTCTTTGTTTGCGCGCAGCACCTGTTCCGTATGCTTGTAGGCTTCGGAGACGATACGCGATGCTTCCTGCAACCCAATAACACGAATAAATCACACATCCTATATCCGTGAAATTTATTATTCATCATGCAAACACGGACAACTTCAACTGTTGATCAGGTCACCAAAACTTGACTCGTAGTCATCACTCACTAACAATATCAATAACGTTGGCCAGATACCGACTGTATGGTTTCTCCTGGAGGTCCTGCTCCCTTGATGTCGGATTCCATGCGATCGGCCCAACCACGTCGGACATGCCATAGTTTTTCACCTGGATAGACACGATTTCATGGTTTAAAAAACAGAAACAATTGAAAAACTTCCTATAAACCAGTTCGAAACTGAACTCACTTGAGCGTAGGCCATTTGAGTGACCTTTTCCAGATCATTCTGAGCGCCGGTAGTGATTCTGGTAAAGGTGAGACTTTCAGCTACCCGTCCACCGAGTGCCATGCACATCCGGTCAAATAACTGCAACAAATAAAGAAGGCATCGAAAACTATCTAAAAAACTTTGAAAATAGCACACAGACTGAACATAATTGAGTGATAGAACTTTCAACATAAAGAGGCGGTTTGCTCGCAAAATGTTGGTTATTGTAAAAAACAGAAACAGTTACCTCTTCTTTGGAGAAGAGTTTCCTGTCGACGGGACTGTACTGTGCAAAGCCGAGTGCAGCCGAGGTGCGTGGAATAATGGTCACCTGTAGTCATAACAACAATAATTGAATAACAATACAAATTTAAACAAACCAAACAATAATGCAACATGAAAACACGAGCAACCTTCAACAGAGCGTCCGTGTGTTGCAGCAACCAACCGACCAACGCGTGACCGCTTTCATGGTAAGCAACAATCTGAAACATAATATTGACTGAATTGATTTGCCTGTCAGTTTATTCAACTTTCTGTTGACTACGTAAACACTATTTTGAAGGGTATTAGTGTGCCATGACGGCTTCAGTCACAAAGGGCGGCTTCAAAAGGGATAAATTGTTCACGAAGGTCTAGGTAAAATGACGTGATAACTGGAAATTCCCCTCTCTTTGACGAAATTCCCTACCCTTTGGAGGGTTTGCTCATCCGCCAGTGGCTTCAGTTAATGAAGAAATCTAGGAAAAACACGAACCTCCCGCTCCTCAGGTGCCAAAACGGTCGACTTTTTCTCGGCACCGGCGATCACCCTCTCCATCGCGTGCGAGATGTCTTCGGACGATACGATCTTCTTCTGATTGGTGGCCGCGTGGATGGCAGCTTCGTTGACCACGTTGGCGATGTCAGCACCTAAGTTTACCATACTGAACTCACTCACTCACTCACTCACTCACTCACTCACTCACTCACTCACTCACTCACTCAATCACTCACTCACTCACTCACTCACTCGCTCGCTCGCTCGCTCGCTCACTCACTCACTCACTCATTCACTCACTCACTTTCTCAAAACTTACTCTAACATACAAATTGTTTGGTTGACTGACTGATTCACTCACTCCCTCACCACTGAATCCCGGAGTCAATTGTGCCAATCGCAGCTTGTACGGTTCTGTTTTGCAGTTCTCCTCCAGTTTGAGTTTCCTCAAGTACAACTCGAAGATCTCGGCACGCTCTATCAACGTGGGCAGGTCGATCTGGATGTGACGATCAAATCGGCCGCGACGCAGCAGAGCCTGCATCAGTGAGTGAGCGAGTGAGTATGTGAGTGAGTGAGTGAGTAAGCTTGTGAGTAAGTGAGTCAGCTTATGAGTGAGTGAGTGAAAGAGACACTGAGTGACTAGTAAGAGAGTGAGTGAGTGAGTGAGTGAGTGAGTGAGTGAGTGAGTGAGTGAGTGAGTGAGTGAGTGAGTGAGTGAGTGAGTGAATGAGTCAGTGAGTGAGCAAGTGAGTCCGTCAGATTGTGAGTGAGCGAGCGAGTGCATCAGATTGTGAGTAAGTGAGTCAACAAGTGAGTCAGTGTTTCAGTTAGTGAGTGAGTAGGTCAGTCAGATTGCGAGTAAGTGAGCAAGACTGTGATCTGTGAACAATGAAATACTCACTAACATGGTGCGACCAATCATTCAATCCGTGAACCAAAATGTTATGCCATTTCCAACCAACTTTATCGAGCATATCAGCTCTGTTAGTGCTGGCCATTACCACCACACCCGAGTCTGTGCCCATGCCATCCATCTCCACCAACAATTGGTTCAATGTCTGCTCGGTTTCCGAGGAATTGCCGCCGCTGAAATGCAGAATTGGTCAAAATACGACCGAATTGGTATTGTTGTAACAAGTTATCAATAACAATTGTAGAAACTAGTTGTTAAAAACTATTGGTAGAAACAAGTTGTTAATAACTATTTATAGTAATAAGTTGTTAATGTTATGATAAGTCGGAACTCGGCAATTCTGTTTAACATTTTACATAAAAAGTTACGGCTGTGAAAATCATGAAGTCTGTTATCATGAAAAATCTCGATAAGTATCGCCAAAAACCAACAAATTTCCCCCTGTACCCTCAGATCGTTGTTTACCGACGGCATCCACCTCATCGATGAATATGATACAGGGTGCTCGTTTACGGGCATCTTTGAACAGATCACGAACTCGGGCGGCACCCAAACCTGTAATCCGACTGAACTATTGACTGTAAAAAACAACCATGACAGCAAACCCATTTATAAAAACTGAAAAAACAACAACAACAAAAACAACCACAACAGTCACAATAACAACAGTAACAACAACATTAACATTAACAACAACAACAACAACAACAACAAAAGCAACTAAAACAACAGACCTCCAATCATTTCTACGAAATCACTGCCACTCATGGCCATGAATGGTACATCTGCTTCGGTGGCCACAGCCTTAGCCAGCAGAGTCTTGCCACAACCGGGCGGACCGAGCAGCAGACCACCTTTCGGCAGTTTGGCACCCAGACGCTAAAAAAAAATTTCAATTGTAAGTTTTCAAGATAACTGCCCTCTATTTCTAACTTTCCATGTGAACGCAAACTTTTCTCAGCGGTCAACTTCTTCTCATGGAAAACTGATAAGGCAAAATACGCTGAAATTTTTTGAATGGGAACACTGTGTTGCGTACTTTGTTTCACACCACAACCAAATATCCCACTGATCACGTCCCGTTTCATTCCATTTCCTAACCGTATACGCTTCCGGTCGCTGCAGGTAATCAACGAATTCTTTTACTTCCACTTTGGCTTCATGCAGTCCAGCAATATCCTTGAACTTTATTTTGGGTGTCTTGGCTGATCCTTCGCTGGTGCCTTTGCGGTCGATCAGACGGTAGTTGGCTTTACGCACGCGGTCCTGATTTATAGGTAAAAAGTTATATTATTAACGAATGGATGCAGTTTTACAGCGAGAATCTTGTAAAAACATGAAAAACTACAAAATCAACACATGACCATCAAAAACAAAACAACAACGAGAACTAACGAAAACACTGCCCACGGAGAACGTGAACTTTTTGGATACGACGCGGAACGCCATGAACCAAAAGTAGGCGAAAGTCAGCAGAACGACAGCCATTTGTAGACTGAAATTTAGATGATACCAAAGTTTATTATTATAAAAACCACCAATTAAACAAATAATAACTAACTCAAAAATGAAAAACATTATGTTTTTCGCAAATTCAAAATTCCGAAGACCAAATCACTAACTTGGCGAACAGATTCCAGTCCTCATATTTGATGGGAATCCGTTTTGAGGGCGGAATATTGAGTTCGGTTTCGGCTTCGATTAGTTTCTGCTCGAAACTTCTAATGATGCCGCCGGACGAACCATCGGAGCCACCGAAATGGGTTGCCAGGTTGAGGATGAATACTTGCTAAAAATGGAAAATGCCACAACAAAAAATTACATTTGAAAAACTACCGCCAATTACAAAGTGTAGATTAGACCAAAGTATTTTTGTTTATAAATCGGTCAGCTATACAAACCTTTCCGGGAAGTGTGATGCCACCGATCACGGCGTTATCGTGCAACGTAATGTAAGCCATACCATATGGCTGACGGATGGTGATCTCCTGCATAAAACATTGCTAAATACCCAACAACAATAATACAAACACCAAGGAATAGAAACATCGTTTTGAAAAACTACTCAAAAAATTTGCAAGAATGAAGTAAATTAAAATTTTTATGATATAAATTGTTGCACTCCACTTATTTCTTCATTTTTTTACCAATTTTATCACTAGAATACGCCTTGATACGTAGCAGTGCCAAGAGAATTAAACATTTCTAGCTCCTGGTATGATTCGAAGCCATGACGTTATCATAAATAGAACAGGACAAGAATTGAACCGAGTAGAGTAGAGATGTCATGATGGTTCCAACCTTAACTTCGCCACTGGGCAACAGCTCATGGAACAAGGCATCAGCCGTACATGTGGCCGTACCATTGCCGTTCTGTACGATTTGACCCAGTACGATCATTGTCGCCAAACCCATCACCAGCACGAAAACTATAAAATTTCAGGTTATATCATTAGTCAACCATTAAGTCATGTTGTCCCTTAGTCAGGCACTCATACACTTTATTCAGTCAGTCACTCATGATACACTTTTCCCTCATTCATTAGGCAGTCATACACTAGTCAATCAGTCACTAATACACTAGTGAGTCAGTCCCTATTACACTAGTGAGTCAGTCACTCCACATCAAACACTTGTCAGTCAGTCAACTATAAACTAGCGGTCAGTCACCCATAGACTAGTCGATCAGTCACCTACAGACTAGTCAATCAGTCACTCATTCACTAGTCAGTCAGTCACTCATACACTAGTCAGTCAGTCACTCATTCACTAGTCAGTCAGTCACTCATACACTAGTCAGTCAGTCACCGTCACTCATACACTAGTCAGTCAGTCACTCATACATTAGTCAGCCAGTCACTAATAAACTAGTCAGTCAGGTAAAAACTAACAAGCGCGAGTCATTATTTTCTGTGTTTCGGGGTCTTCATCCTCGGGTTTGTTTTTATCGTCGTCCTTGGCGGCGCGATCAGATTTCTGATGGTGAACGGCTGACGTGTGCAGGGCACGCATTGAATTTACTGCAATTCAATATCTAATGATTATTTTAATCAACTAAAACTTTGAAATTAAACCACAGAATTACTTGGCTAGCTACTTAGGGTGCAACAAGTTTCGACTGAAAGAAGATACTTCTGAATAAAAACATTCGTTTTGATGTGATAAGAAAATGGTGAAATCGATCAAAAGTTATGCATCTTTATCTTTAGACTCAGCTCAAAAGCCATAAAGCGAGCAAAGAATCTAATTCCATTGGAGCCAGGCCCAGCAGGACATACTAAAATATGATTACACACAGGGGTGGGCCGGGTTTTTCGGCACTTTGCAGGGGGTGGGGGGGGTAGAATTTTGAAATCTCAGTTTACCCCCCCCCCCACCCCGAAAAGTGGGGGGGGGCAGGGGTGGGCCGGGTTTTTTGGCACTTTGCAGGGGGTGGGGGGGGTAGCCGACCGAAAACCCCGTCCTACCCGCCCTGTCCGCAAAGTGGGGGGGGTAAGGTCGGGTAGGGGGGGGTAGGAAAAAAATTTTTTCGCAAAAAAGCTTTGTTTTTTGTTTGTTTTTGCTAAAAAATCTTCTATTATAGGGTATAAACATCACATGTACCGGTTTTTTCAGGTTTTAACCAATAAAATTGACCCAGAAAACGTGTTTGTTCGAAAAAAAATTCTCACAGCCAAAAATTTTTGAAAAATGAGCCTCAAAATCGAGGTTTTCAGGTCGATTTTCTAAAAAATTTCGAGTAGGGGGGGGGGGAGGGGGTAGGCGACCTAAATTTTTGTCTAGGGGGGAGGGGTAGGCTACCCGCCGACCCTGAAAAGTGGGGGGGGTAACCCACCCCTACCCCCCCAGCGGCCCACCCCTGGGGGGGGGTAAGGTCGGGTAGGGGGGGGGGGGTAGGAAAAAATTTTTTTCGCGAAAAAGCCTTGTTTTTTGCTTGTTTTTGCTAAAAAAATCTTCTATTATAAGGTATAAACATCACATGTACCGGTTTTTTCAGGTTTTAACCAAGAAAATTGACCCAGAAAACGTGTTTGTTCGAAAAAAAAATCTCACAGCCAAAATTTTTTGAAAAATAAGCCTCAAAATCGAGGTTTTGAGGCCGATTTTCTCAAAAATTTCGAGTAGGGGGGGGGGAGGGGGTAGGCGACCTAAATTTTTGTCTAGGGGGGGGTGCTACCCGCCGACCCTGAAAAGTGGGGGGGTAACCCCCCCTGCCCCCCCCAGCGGCCCACCTCTGATTACACATGACAAAGGTTTAGCATGACCATGACCTGATATCTAGTTGGGTCAAGATGAACCCCATTGACCAACCAATCGTTCTATCGATCTGTCTCAACAGCCCCGGACTACACGACCCGACCAGCGATGTCATGAATCGGATGTCAGTGGAAGAGGACGGCATCGATGAATGTGCATGCAGATACGCCGAACTCTGTGCTAGATGGTGTAGTGCCGTGGGATTCGTGGCCAATGTCCGTACCACCAGACGTTGACATCGATCCAACAGATGCTGCGCACTGCGACGATCTGCCAGACGGCTGGATGAGGTCGCCATTTTCGATAACATAGTTCTACAGATAAATGTTTTTGTTATGTAATTTTTTTTCATTATTATCATTATTAATTTGCCACTGTTTTTTATGAATTTTTTATGAGTGTATTTACTATCTGTTTGTTCTACAACTCTTTCAATGTAGTGACAAGGCGGATTCAAAAGTGTGGAAACATTGCGTCATCACAACAGACGGAACTTGAAAAACTATGAATCAACACAGTTAGCTGATTTTGCAATGGCATAAAGTCAAATATGATCAAATTACGTCAAGTACTCCGTAAAACAGAGCTTGAGACCAGCATCGGCCACCTTTTCATTCTAGAATGATATTTGACCCAATCCACAATTTCATGTTGTTTTTATTCATTGCTTGATAGAATCGGACAGAAATTTCTAGTGAATTAAAGATAAAAACAATCAGTATGAATAACTGAAGTTGATCACAGTGTGAATTGGGGTGCGAAGAACAATAGAGAATCGTATAGGGTATAAAAAATCGAAACGTACACACCAATAACCAATGCATGAGTAACACTTGTTATTCACATAGGGTTTCGAGTATATTAATAGATATTAAGATAAAGATAAGTGTGTAAAAATACATATGAAAATAGCACAACACTCACAACCCGAAAAAACATTTATAAAGAGTTCATAGACCATGTTTGCCTTAAATAAATGTACAATTGCAGCTGACCTCACCTATCCTCCCCATTGCCCAACCACAAGATATCGCATAACAAAACAGCTGTATAACAATTACATCTGTATAAAAACACCACATAAGAAACAAGAATGAAACAACACAACAGTTGAATGTCAAAATATCGGAACCGAGCTGAATAAATAGTTTAAAACTATCTAGTCAACGAATAAATCTTAGATAAAAATTCTATGCTATTTTACATTCTGACATGACGACACGACACACAAGACGGACATAAAACGAAGAAATTTCATCATGATCAGACTCAAACGAGCAGTTGCCTCAAATATATAGCACAAATACAAACCAAACTTCCTCCGAACTCTATTCCCCTACCACCATATGAAATATCTGTACAAGTACAAATCACCATCCTTCTCACCATTCAATTAGTTTACAATCGCTGACACGGATGAGTGGGATCAGTGAGCAACAGCTTGTAGCACTTCAACGTGTCCAATACAGCATGTCGTACGCCCTCATCCTTGGATGCCACACACTCCACCAGCAGACCGTAGATCTCGATCAGATCAGATCGGAAGGCACACGACTGTGTGCACGAGGATGACATCGTCGAAGAACTGTAGGATGCGCGGGTTGATGACGTCTTGGACGGACTGCTACTCGCCGTTACTAAAAATTCATTTTAATTTTTCATTCCATTTCATTAGGGCCAGATTAGGACAAACAAAAGCACTGTACACATGACAAAGGTATTGTATGACCATGAACATTGAATAGGATTTTTCACTGTTGTGTGTGGGATCGGGGGGGGGGGGGGGGGTAGACCGAGATTTGCATCATTCTGCCCCCACCCAACCTCCCCGAAACATCCGAAAAACCCGGCCCACCGCTGCGTACAAGTAAAATCGAACCTTGATGATTATAAGTAGAGTTAATGATGGTTTGTAGTGCGGCCAACACGTTCCTGGCATTGAGCACGCGCTGCTGCGTCAGTGGCACTCCGCATGATACGCGCTCATCTTCCACGTACTCCGAAATCACCTGCAACAGATGGGACAATAGTGAAATGCCATTATTTTTTCATGGCCCGATATGAACAAAGTATCAGCTTAAGGGTGCTTTCAGAGTAGAAAGCAAAGTGAAAGAGGAAGACAAATCTGTAAAACTTTCGACCGAAAACAGTTTCTCCAGGAAAAAATAGCATAAATTGTTTATTTCCTTTCTTTTTGAACTCCGAAAGCATTCTGAAAATAACAATAAACTATCCCATAAACGACCTTTTTGCACTTATTGAGCAGGGTGGTTATGGCAGCCGTGCCGCTGGTTGACGGCTGTTGACCGCCATCCGGCACCTGACTGGCAGACTTAACCAAATCGGGCGTCATATGTGCCTGCGACATGGATAGCAACGCCTCGAAGCACGCCTTCACAAAGTCACTGCGCGCATGAATGTGAGAGTCCGTACCTGGATATAGTTGATTGGTCATAACACAGAAGTTTATGAGTGACGTGGTGACCATGCTAATTTTAAGTTGTAGCATTGTTTGGTTTTTTTCAGGGTCACTGGGACTTCTTCACTGAAGTCGGGCACACTACTACCGTATCATATTTTGAGTTGTTTCAGTGATGATGCTAATGCTAATCATACTGTGAGACCACAGTCCTTAGTCCCATAAGTGAGTCAGACTGGACCCTGTGGCATAATGAACGAATGAGTTATCACAAACATGTGAGCTGACTGCTGAACTCGCGCTCATTAACGGATCCATTATTGAGTATCTGTATGATGGAGTGCACAAACTCATCGGGCACCTGTGCCGTGTACGGCAACAGCTCAGTCCGGATCAGTTCGATCACCTTGCAGTCGGTGAACTCGTCCTTGCGACGCTCTTCCGGTGACAGCTTCTGTTTGGGTTGACTGAAACCGAAGAATGTTCATCAAAGAATGCAGCAAAACTTCACAAAAAGTTTAAAGAATTTGTTGCATCATCAAAAAGACACCTGCTAATTTGTTATCTGAATTAAGAGTGCATGCACGACATACAGCGCTACGGCTAATTTGTTAGCCATTTTGTGTGCCCTCTTATTTTGGTTTTTTATGCGAAAAAATAAAAACCTTGAACTTTGATACAGATGTAAAACCAAACGACAACCAACCTTTTCGGAAAGAGAAACTTTTCGAACGCGTTTGCGATCTCCGGCCACAATGCACGATTCTGAGCAGCTGCAAAAGAGACGACATAAATGCTGGTTAGGTCGATGAATATTAATGAAAAAACTACATAAATGAAAGATAAAATAACTTTTTGGTATATAGTGTAAGAAATCAACCATTTTTCCTGGCAATGGGTAGTCCCAAGCGCAGTATGCTCATCAGGGCTGAGATGGCCTGCTTCCAGGTGCTCTGCGATGGACAGTCGTACTTGAGGGCCAGGGGAATTGTCAGCACCTAGAGATGTACATTATGTTAGGATACCTTCATAGTTAGAGTTTTTTTCAGAACTCTTCTGAAAACTTTGCATACTTCGTTTCGATATTTTCTGTTCTTTTCTCCCCATTTCGATTTTGGTTTCGATATCCATCGTGACATGGGAATCGGTTACAGAAAATCTCCGAAAAATTGCAACTCGGAATAGTGGCATCAGTAAATATAGAAACACTCTACATAAAATGTTTATCTCGCTATTTTCCGAAGCCATTTTCAGAGCGGTAACTAAAAGATGAGATAATGGATTGAGATTAAAAAAACTTACCCGTACGCATTCGGTGAGTACTTGACTGTTGGTTATGTCTTGATAATGGGCCGTCTTGGCATAGCACTCGACCAGCATCTTTAGACACAGTTCACCGAACGGAACATACTCGCTCACAAGCCATTCATCCTGGAAACAAAAGTTGTAATAAGTTACATTTTCAGTTTCAAGTATTCTCTCGTAAATTAGACGAGATGAAGGGTACGAGAAAAAACCGAATTATGGAAACAATTTTATGAACTCAAATAAAAAAACACATCTATTGCAGCAACCTGATTGAGTTTTCTGCCAGTGGTGTTGGTCTGAGT
This sequence comes from Daptonema setosum, assembly GCA_964036265.1. Taxonomy (NCBI): domain Eukaryota; kingdom Metazoa; phylum Nematoda; class Chromadorea; order Monhysterida; family Xyalidae; genus Daptonema; species Daptonema setosum. The sequence goes on along the minus strand of OZ038444.1, from coordinate 10,001,101 downwards.
GGTTGATGAGATGGTGGGTGCATGGCAGGTGCAGACCACAAAGTCAAGCAGTAGTGAGTACAGCTGAGGCAGCTTGGGACGCAATCGGGAGCTCGTTGCCGTCATTTCCTGAATATTTGGTCTGCGTCAGTTAATTATGATCAACATAAGTATAATTTTTTTTAATTTTATTAAATTCTTCTGCAAATTACGCAGAGGCTAAATTTAGTTAGTCATTTAATGTGGCCTATTCATCTCGTCCAATTTACGAAATAAATCAAATTGGATTAGATTTATTTAGTTAACCAGTACTTTACTTGACAGACTCTCATTTTACGAACTATCAACTAAAATGAATATTCCAACCAAAAACATCATATGGACAATATCGACGATAGCGTTCTGCGTGGGTGTGATGTTGGAGTTGTCGATGGGCATGATGAACGGGGCCTGGTCGGCTGTGGGTGTTATTGCGTTCGCACCACGCAATACTGAATACAACCATAACACATTGAAGTTACACAGAAACGTTTATGGCTCTCAATTTAAATTCAAAACTGATTCTGGTGCAAGTTCAAAATTTCGAGAAAAAAAGTTTCTCGCATAATAATCGGAGAAAAATGGAACTTTGCGCTTTGTTCATTGCACACGTGCTTAACGGGTTCAAGAAAATAATTTTCAATAACACGATAATTTGACCAAACTATATGTTCATAGCAGTATATAACATAAATGAAACTTAAATAAAATCCATGTTCGACATCGAAAAACTAACCTCTATACAATCGCGGCAGATCGTGTTCATCGACGGTATCGCGCACATGCGACCACAGGGGTACGAGCGAATGCAGCAGTACGGTGACGTGCTGCGGGGTGACTGAGGAGCTCTTGAGTGATGACACTGAAAATAGATACATTTTGAAAAGATACGTAATCTAGTAAACTACTAATACAAACTTTTTAAAGTCAGCATATGTCAGAAAATTCACGGCACTATAGCATCATTTGTAACTGTTCAAAGAATGGCATGTAGTAAAGTACGTTTGCCTTGACTTAACTCAACGATTCACCAACCATCACCCGTTTTTTTGCCCGGTTCGACCGTAACGACGCCGTTGACGGCACTGCCGGACTCGGCCTGAGACTCGGTACCGCTGGTGGTCAACTCGACCCCGATTTGTAGCCACACCTGTGGTCACTTATGATGTTAACACCAACAACAACAACAACAACAACAACAACAACAACAACAACTTTAACAACTTACCTGCCACGTGTTCATCCAACAGCTGACTGGAATCAGTTTAGTGGTCTTATGAGGCTCAACCGGCCGTTTGCGTTCGCCGTTGGTTGTTTTGGACAAAGGCTGGTTATTTGCCGCCTTAAAATAGTCCTTTAGTGAGTGAGTGCTATGAGGAGTTAAGGCGTGTGAGAGAGTGAGTGAATGAGTATGTTAATGAGCGAGTGAGTGGGTATGATAAATGTCTGACTGACGCTCTGGCTCACATCGTCAATGTGGTCAATGAAGCTGCCATCCTCAAGAGTGAGTAAGTAAGCGAATGAGTTGGTGACTTTTGTATCAGATGCGTGTAGAAATCATAGGCCATAAACTGAATTCTAATCAAATATTACACATTATCGAACTATAAACAATCAACTTCACTGTCTCCTCAATCTCACCCACCTGATTGCTGGGCGAGAATCCCAAAATCAGTTCATGCAGACTTCGAAGTGCACACAGTGAGATCTCCGTGTCTCCGCTGATGGCTGATGATTCCAGGAAAGACAGCAACGTCGACCACAGAGAGCCGAATTCAGCTTGAAAATTAAGCAGTGTTTACAAAAAACTTTTTATAAAAATTATAAATTTACTTTCGTTCCATGTTATCTACGGGGACAATGTAACGCTCTTTTTTTCAAAATCAAATTTATTCAGTTATTATGCCATAATAACAAAGTAGGATACCAAGTCACAATAGTGAAATAACGGTCATCCGATTTACAATGACAATCACTGATTTTCATTGTAAATAGTTATGCCTTCCAGTTCTGACGGAACTAAATTTGAACAAAAGCATACAATAACTAACCAATAGTAACGAGCAAAGGTGTATGTACATTGACGGTCTTGACAACAGCCGACAGAGTTTGAGTGCTAGTCTCGGCCCATTGTTTCCTCGCCGTGTCACGCGAATGATGGATTAATAGATTCTCCGGTTTGCCAGACTTTTCATTGACTGCTTCATTTTTGGTGGTCGACGCTGAGCACAATTGGCGAGTCACAGAACCCAGCATCGGGAATAGAACCTGTGCAAACATTTAGTGTTAAGTTAGCTAAATACATTGTAGATCTACGTTTCCATTAACAAGGGCTCATTTTCTTTGATGGCAAATAATGACAAGTTTGTTTCAGTATGAGTTTTGAAGTTCAAATATGCACCTGAGTGAGCATGTGCTTCCAACTGGATGTATCCAATGTATTTCCATGTGTAGTGTTGGTCTGCAGCAACGTGTGACACGCGCTCTTTCGGACGGCGGGTCGACTATCCAGACACAGGTCGCCTGAACCACAGAAACTGTTAACATTGAATTGGGAAGTTAACACTTTTTGCCAGAAGCGGGAAAATTTTTTTCAATGTTGAACTGCCTTTGAAAAAACGGATGACTAGCCAACCGAGACATTGATATGCGACGAGCCACAGATCCTGTAGTTCCTTGCTGGCTGGCCGAGTCGGATACGATCGGTACAGAAAGTCGGAGATGGCCCACTGAAACAATCGATCCGTTCTGCTTATTTTGCATGAAAAAACTATCAATACAATTTCTCCAAGAAAATGTTAACGAAAAAGTGAATTGTGAGATATTTTCAATGAACATGGTTTAATTTTATTTTTTTAAATTCTGAATGAAGTTCGCAGCTGTAAATGTTTAACCAACCAATTGTCCCACCGCTGATAGACTGATGTTGAGTTCGACCTGTTGCTGGCCGAATTTGGCGTCGACCATCACCAGCTGACGGACACAATCCAACGACAGCAACTGGATAAAATCCGTGATCAGCAGGTTAACCGCACCGAAACTGTTTTTGACGAGTGGCTCGCCGAAACTGAAACAAATTACGATCGTAAATTTATGCGGAAAATTTTTCGATCAAGGACGCCCTCCCCTTACCGAAAATTGATTTCGGAAATGGGGTTGGATGGAACCATCTTTTCGGCCAAAATACCGGCCTATTGCTGACTGTACTACAACGAAATTATAGAACACATATTAATAACAAACTCGTCCAGGTCAACGTTCAACAGACAGTCTCGTCTGAGCTTTCTTATATAAAAACTCCTTGGCTTTTCATGACTTTTACTCTGTTTTCTGAAAAAGGGTACATTGAGATTTGAATCACGCCGCTGCAATTAAATGTTTAAATTAAAATAATTCTGAAAAAAACGTAGCCAACGAGAATTTGTTATCAGCGACGGGTGCGCCGATGCAGCGAATGACGGTGGGCCAGAGATTGGCGGGCAGACGTGGTGCGTGCTCGTGCAGTAGTTGCGAGATGGCCTCGATCTAATAAAATATATTATAATCCAACTGATAATTCTTTGGTTTTCAGTTTCACAAGCCAGTTAGATTGGTAACAAATATAATACGATGCTGAGAGATACGGCAAATTGAGATGCACTTCCATTCAAGTTCGAAAGAATCAAAGTTATAGTCGGCTATGACAAACCTTTAAAAAGTGTACCGAATTTCGCGTACACACATATAGAGAAATGGAATTCTTGTTCTGTTTTATCGTTATGCCTTGAAAATATGCTCACAAATTCTTCAAAAGAAAATCGGTTTCTGCTTCAAACTTGGCTTCTGCAGACTTCAATCCCGCATATTTTGAACAAGAGGAACGGGGCATTTGTAAGTTTTTTGTGCGGCTGGTTGGCAGTTTATTCCACTAAATTTTTTTTAAGGTTTATCATAACGGCTATAGGGTTATATGATCATGCGCCAACCTGCTGCAGTCTCACATCCTCATGCATGCACTCGCACAATTCGGCCAGAACGGACAGCACCAGCGCTGATTGCGTGCCCTGAAATAACATCCATTCCATTTATCTGCAACAACATCCATTTTCTTTCTAAATCCTTATATGATAAGTTGATATTTTTTGTCTCTTAATTATATAACACACCCCTGAAACAAATAGATAAAACAACTCATCCATGCATAATAATGGAGTTTGTAGAGGAAGATAATCAATTACAAAAATGCGAAGTGACAAAATGAGCAAACTACCTTGTAATCAGGTGCCTCGGCCTCGTCTGGTTTATCGAGTACGTTGTTGATGGCCGTCTTCACCAGCTTCACCACGGCCACTCCGCCCCACTCACGTAATCGACCAAACGGCTGATTACACACCTGCATGTAGCCATTTAGAAAGACCATTCACATCCATATTTATGATTCCGCCCGAAATAACTTGTTACGCTTGTCGAAATCATATCAAGTGAAAATTTAGCAAATTATGAACTGAAAATTTAATTATGAAATTATAGATAGATAACGAAACCTCAATCAGATGCCATGTGACCGTCTTCCAGAACACGTTCATCCGATGCATGTTGACGAGTCCCGTGGCCAGCAATTGAGCGCATGCAAAATATGATGGCGCACGCATCGTGGCGGCTACCTGAATACATGATTATTTATGACATTAAAATACTATTTAAATATCACAAACTTGAACAATATATTTAAATTCGAAAGAGCATGATAATTCGTGATACACACCTGCATGCTTTCATTGCTGAGTTTACAGAGGGCGGCCAGTACATGGTGCAACGAGACTTCGTCCAGTTCACTGCAAATAACATAAATCATGTCACGAAACAGGTAACTGCCTATGTTGGAAGTGATGAGAGACTGACTGGTCATAATATTTCGTAAACGTTGTTTATGCAAACCAATATTTACAAGATGAGCCAAAAATCACGATGGTTTTCCTAATTTTCCATGACACACTTGTATTGAATTATTAGGACTCATTGCAATTATCTAACACACCCCAATTCAATGTGTCTCAGTTTTAAGCAATATCCATGTTTAAGTTGATCATAATAGCTTGATACCGTACCTGGTATAATCGAATAGTTTGCACAACATGCTGCTGATCACCGGTACATCAGCGAGTACTGCCGTCGTCAATACGGTTCTGGCCTGCACGTTGGCATCCGAATCTGCCGACGATTTGGCCGATCCCGACGTCGACGAACCAATATCGGATGCCGTCTTGAAGCCACCCGAATGTTGGGGCACAAGACCGAGCATCCAGCACAGATGCTATAATTTATAAACATTAGTTTTTTATTTTGATAATCTAAAAACACCCTTTTCTTTTTGAATTTTTGTATTCTATTTTTTACATTAATAATAAAAGTTGTTTCTGGTCCTATGAAACGATACATCAGTCAGAATTTCAAATTCCAGAGTAACCCAAAACCCATGACCTGTCCAATCTGGTTATTTGCTGTCTTATTGGCATTTATGATACTTGCTCACAACCAGTGTTTGATTATCGATCAAACGAATAAATAATAAAAATATACTGATACCTGGAGCGTGGCGAGAGTGAGATTCCAAGATGCCTCTAATGTTGTGCCATTGGACTGGGCAATGTTGATGAGCATGCGCATCGCTTGCAGGTTCTTGGCTGTCAACTGTAAGGAAAAACCCAGCAATTTCGCACACATTATTCATGAATTTCGTACTAATGAGCCAATTTAATCAGTGATAATTTATATAAATCTGATAGAAAACAGATAGATAATCACCAACCATCTGCTGAGCATTAAGCATAGACGCCGGCAGGTTGGGCATGGGGCATGTGGTACCGACTGCTACAACCTGGTGGGCCGGACTCGACGATGCATGGTGGTGGTGGGACTGATGATCCGAGTCGTGCAATGGCGAACCTTGAATTGAATTTTATTAAAATCATTATGTTTGAGTTACTCGAGATTACTACATCTTTACTATCAAGTACTCGAGTTACACGAAGTTGTTCTTATTCAGCAATCTACTTCAAAATAGAGGCCACGCCACAAGAACTAGCGAAATCAGCCATCTGGCAATGTGCAAAAGGTAAACTTGTACGAAAAAACTGAAACACTTCCAGAATCTTAGAGGTTGAAAGACTGATATCAGATAGAACAAACCCTGTGGACTGAGTACCCTTGATTGAGTCTGATTGGTGGCATCGGTTTCGGTCATGAGACGTGCAATGTAATTGGGTGGTAATGCCGTCTTGCATATGGCACAGATGCACGCATCACGTACGGCATTGGCCTGCAGCGCGCAACCAATGTGCAGCACGTGACTCACGCATTTCAGCAGCGTTTCCGTGATGTTTTCATCCGTACTGAAATCAAATATTGATCTAACTAAAGCAGCCATGAGTTACCAAATATGCATCGAATGATTGTAAAGCAGGGTGGGTTGTGAAGAAGGTGTATTCAAGTTTTTGATTAGCAATAACAATACTCTGCTCTGAAGATGGCTTATACATAGCACATTATAATTAATCAAGTATTATCTTGTTATGCTTTTTTTCAAACCTGGCCTCCAACAGCAGCGACAAGGATGTGAGAATGCCGAGTTGTGAAGAACTGAAAAGCTGACGTACGACGGTGGATTCAGCGGATTCACTATTGAGAGTGTGCTGCAGACCGTACGTGGCGTCCACGATACACGTATAAGCCAGCGATAGACAATATCCAATGGGCAGTTCGGGTGCCTCGTGCTTATCCACCAATTCCAAACTGCAAAATCCGCGTTAAAATATCTTGGTTACAGTTATCAGTTTTAACGAGCATACTTATTCAGAGAAGTATGGAGTTTTTCAAATTAAAAAATTGTCTATGTGTAGAACATCTCAGTCATCAGTTCCAACGATCATACAATCTTATACGAGTTTTTGTCATATCATTTTGCATACTATTTTTCTTTACCGAAAGTGTTTTCTTAGACTAGACTGATGCATAAAAAGGTAACGAACAGCAATGCCTTTGGCACTCCCAATGGTGCAATGAACGACAATGGCTGCCAGATGCCACGATACAAGAATCCAGGCTGACCGAGTGCCGCGTTCTGATCACCCGACGAGTCTGATACATCGCCGTGAGAATCAACGCTGCCAGCTGGAATTCAAAAAAAATCATCAATAATAAAATGATAATGAAAGGTGGATAACATAACATAATGATATGGAATGAACATTTTTTTGTAATATGCCATTGATATGGAAAAGGACAACTCCCTGTTCATGCTATGTATTACTGTGCTTAGAACAAATCAAAGAAAACTCTTTAAAGCATGACGGTAGAAGGTAAGAGACGATAGAAAAAACTAAACCCGATAATTTTCAACGCAACTAGAAAGATATGTTAAAGTGAGAATCAATTGACTCAAGGAATTAACTAGATGATATTGGAACGTAATGCCTTCCCTTCACCAATGTTAAACAATTACATAGAGGATTACCAACACGTTCGTCCATGGATATAGTGGGATTCTGTTAGAAGAACAACACATTTCTAAGAACAAGTCGATGAAACTGCTCAAACAAGCCATAATTTTATGATAGTTTTGACTCAATATATTATATACAAACTGATGGTAACAAAGTTTAAGTAACCCATGGTCATTGGCTGATGTGTGGGTGGTGTGAACGACAGTTGGATGACTGAAGCCAGTCCATTGACGGCAGACTCCAACAGTTTCGTATTGTTCGGACGGAGGTCATAGTTTACGCAGTACGCTCTACAAATCATGTACGCTGTCATAAGATGTCTATGTAGAATCAAATAAAACTTATATAAATTGTCATGAAAACACACCCAACATTGCATTAACACAGAATCAACTGCAACCATAAGTAACGAACTTGAGTAGTTGCCAACGGGCCATTATCTTGTGTAGTACTTCGAGGGCGAGTGCACGCTGCCACGGTAGTTTGTCCGATTCGAGAAATTTCAGAATCAACGACAGAAATATCTCGCATTCGGTGGTCTGGAGATATGAACAACTAAATTTTCGTTTCCAGTTAGTTTAACTCAGACTGGTGTAGCTAACGTGTATCGATAAATATATCGGTTAAAACGAGTTTGTATCGTCGGGTACCGTTGATTAGGCCGAAATTGATTAGGCCGAATTTGACTTGGCCGAAAATGACTAGGCCGAATTTGACTATGCCGAATTTGACTATGCCGAAAAGCGAAAATAATTAGGCCGAATAGGGATTAGGCCGAATTCGATTATGCCGAAAATGATTAAGCCGATTTTGACTATGCCGAATAGAGATTAAGCCGAATTTAATTATGCCGAAACCATAATGTTACATGCTTTGGGGGATTTCATTTTTATCACCCCCTCCTCCCCCCCCCCATCTCATCCGCTGCTGTAGGGTGTGCACGCAGTATGAACGCGTTCAGCTGGCTGACTTAGGGGATTTTTCTTCTCCTTTCCCCCTTCTCATCCGCTACTGTCGGCTCTGCCTATGACCTTGCGTTTTTGGGCACAATTGGGTATTAACACAACACATGATTTGTATAATAGTCATAATAAGGAGATACATTAGGTTGGAAGTTCATGGACGTTATCAAGTCCGCCATCGATGAAGGTGACATTGTGTCTCTTCATGCTGGCAATCCGCCACGTGCCAGTCGCCCGGAGTACCGTGAGCGACAGACCAGGCTGATGATGTCGAGCCTATGCACTACTTGCGTTCTGTGTCACACCTGCATGCATTAGGTTCTGTTCTGTTTTGTGTTGTGGTGGATGCACTGGTATCGATAACACCGCATGTCCGGCCTGTACTACGAGGAAGTTCAGTAGCGTCTCAGGCCGTGGTGATGATTGCACGGTTGTATATAAAATGGCTACTTAAATTATGAAGAAACTACTCAAGTTTTAAGATGTTTTACTTCCTCAGAGAGACCTAAAACCAGTGCATCCACCACAACACAAAACAGAACAGAACCTAATGCATGCAGGTGTGACACAGAACGCAAGTAGTGCATAGGCTCGACATCATCAGCCTGGTCTGTAGCTCACGGTACTCCGGGCGACTGGCACGTGGCGGATTGCCAGCATGAAGAGACACAATGTCACCTTCATCGATGGCGGACTTGATAACGTCCATGAACTTCCAACCTAATGTATCTCCTTATTGTTACTATCATACAAATCATGTGTTGTGTTAATACCTATTGTGCCCAAAAACGCAAGGTCACAGTAGCGGATGAGAAGGGGGAAAGGAGAAAAATTCCCTAAGTCAGCCAGCCGAACGCGTCCATACTGCGTGCACACCCTACAGCAGCGGATGAGATGGGGGGAGGAGGGGGTGATAAAAAATGAAATCCCCCAAAGCAGGTAACATGTGTAGGTATTAAAACAATAATTTTGATATCATCACTGAACTAATTCATTGTTAAAACTTATGGTTTCGGCATAATCAAATTCGGCTTAATCTCTATTCGGCATAGTCAAATTCGGCATAATCATTTTCGGCATAATCAAATTCGGCCTAATCCCTATTCGGCCTAATCATTTTCGGCATAATCAAATTCGGCATAGTCAAATTCGGCCTAGTCATTTTCGGCCAAGTCAATTTCGGCCTAATCAAGCGACCCCGTATCGTCAGCATTTTTATTCTACAGACAGTACTCTTGATTTATCGTTACATGAATATGAATCTAATCTACGAACAAACACTCACCAATATCTCATTATATTGAGTCAATAACACGGCTACAACCCGCAACAGTCGCATCGCTATCGGGAAATATGGCCGATCGGGCGATTGACGTGGCGATTCGGCACCTCCGCCACCAACGGCCGCACCACGACGTGAATTTGCCGCGGCCATCTAATAAAAAAACACATGAGGCTATGTTTCATTTTTTTGGAAAGGTGATTGCTAAATAGCCAGCTGAATCAATCAAGAATCTTCGAATAAATAAAAGTCAAAGTCAACCTGTACGAATTTGAGACTCGGTGAAAACAGCTTGATGACCAGTGGACAGACGTTATCCTTGACCAGATAGATGAATTCGGAGTGCTGCAACAAACACAATAACGTTTCAGCTAGATTTTTTTAAACTGACAAATGAGATATGGAAATTGAACAAAAACAAAGTAATGCCAACATTAACGAAGAGTTTTGCGTGACGACTGAGTGTGTTTTCGAGCAGCTCAAGTCCGAGAGTGCGTGTCATGTCCGTTATACCGATCAGCCATTGAGGGCGTTCACCATTTACCAACACGCAAATGTCCTGTAAAATGTAAATATTTATCAGACAGATTCGTGTTCAAATTCCTGATTATTTTCACTGGTGTATAAAAAAGTATACTGAGAATAAAACAAGAACCGTCGCCTAGGGCAGGAGCCATACAGTAGTTCCCTTACAATATGAAATGTTGGATGGTGATATTCCAACCTGAAATAGCATGAAGGCATCCGCTCCAGCTGTGGTCAACGAAGTAGGTGCCTGCTTCACTGATGTCGTACCTGAATTAAAACAGGTTTATATGATTGAATGTAACCTCAAATCAATAATGGCCGACTGATATATTTCAACCGAAAAAAAACATTTTCATTATAACCATCTTGTTTTGGTGACCCAAGATTTGCCGGCTTTTCGGCAATCTTGGGCTGACCGCTTTTGCAGGCCGGCAGCGTGTTCAGTCGTTCAAATACCTGAGTAGCACAATTACTAAAATGAACTCCAAAATTCCTACAATTCGTAGACTAGACGTAGAAGCCTGGTGTAAGATCAACATAAAAACTTGAAATTTGGATTATGAATGACTGCTATCGTACCTGATTGACCAACTGTCGTACAGATGCCGAGGCCGTGTTAATTACGCACGGATCCTTGGCAAAATGCAATCGGAAACACATGACGATGCACTGCAATGCAAAAAAACCTATGGCTATTAAAGTTAAGTCTATCAAATTTTTTTAAATCAAAACCGTGTTATCATGCATAAATATATTATTATTTCAATAATTCATACTATTTATTTAGTTGTTGTTCATATCATCGCCTCGACTAACGTAACGAGCTTGCAAGTCTGGTTTCGCACATTACTTTAACACACGTTCATGGCCTACTACTGTAAACCTCACGATTCAACTTGTATTATCGACCACGCATAAACAAATTCAAATATCATTGGTTGTTGTATCACCAACCCGCGCTAGAATGGACCCGGTGATCATGTCATTGGCCGTTACCAGCAACGATATCGACTGCAGCACTTTCAGCTCCTCGCATTCCGCTTCCATCAGTGACCAGAGTTCATTGACTATTGATGAGGACGAGTTCTGTAAAAGATAATAAGGCGTGACCACTAGGTCATAATGGCTGATCACTTGACTGACCATTCATACCGAGTTGTAAAAAACGATCGATTAGCAACATTGAATATTAATTCTGAAGATCAGATGAATGGACTGTACTCTGAAACCAACCATATCTATAGCACTTGCTGCAACCAGGCGTTGAATGGCCTGCAGCGATATTTGAACCAGTTTAGTCTGACGCGTGTTGCACGCCATCAAAAATGGGTGAAGAACATCCTGAAATAAATTAATTTGAAAATGAAAACCAGTTTGTTTGATGAAGATAAACTATGATATTACAAAACCATATCACATCAAATGGGTAAGACTGAAAAACTGATGACGTCGACGTGAACGGTTATTTAACCAACCTGATTCATTAGTTTGAGCCGATGAACAACCTGTTGTGTAGAGTGACAGTCGGTCAGAATATTTCGAACTTTAACCAAGCCAGTTTCGGCCGCCTATAAAATCAAATACACATATATTATATTTAGGTTCGCTTCATTGAGAATATGAGTTGATTAAAGATTTCAGATAGTAAATAAATGAATTGACACAATAAATCAATAAAAATGTAACCTACATCTTTGACTTGCGGGTATTTCTTCTTCGATTCACTAGACAGACTGCGCAAGTCTGACGACAGAAACTCAATTAACTTCTTCCCGGAATCGTCCGCCATTTCGTCCGGTTGAGACACTGGAAACATAAAAGGAATCAAAACGTTTCTCTCATTCAAAAACATTCTTTATTATACTTCAACTTCAATTCAACAATGCGTTGGCAATGGTTCGATATATACCCTCTTAGCACAGTGCACCCGTCTTAGCACAGTGCAGAGTTTTGTGTAAACCAGTACATTTGCATCTTGTTCCCACGGGTTGGTGTAAATCTCTAATGGTGATAGTCTAAAAACGTCTTTGATTGGGTGAGTAAAAAAATGAATAAAAAGAGAGTAATAATGTTGAAGCAAGTCAGATGAGCTTGTTAGAACATATTAATGAGTTTTACCTCTCCCTGGGAGCCAATAAACCTACTGTATTCCAGCCAGTTCAAACGCGAGAAAATCTACAACAATTACACACCCCAGAATTGAACCAAAATTACGGTATGATCGCACTGTTTTACACATGATATTGCGCACTGTGCTAAGACGGCACATTTTAATGCAAGTTTTGTGTAAACCAGTGCGATCAAATCTTAATCAAAATTAAATATCGAGGCGTATTTATGTGGTATAACTTTAAAACGAGTAAAAAACAATAAAATAGAGAATCAAGGCAGTTACATTGATTAAAAAACTAAACTACATATATACGCCTCGATATTGGATTGAAATTATGATTTGATCGCACTGGTTTACACAAAACTTGCACCAAATTGCCATAGAGACAGAATTCCTCTAGATTACGGTAGCTATGTTATAACACAGGGAATGAATGTACCATGTGTGCAATACAGTAATCAAAGTGTGCAATTTGGATGCAAGGATTACGGTAACTTACGGATTTGATTCAAAGATGATTTTGGCATTGAATAATCAACTATTTAAGATATCAAGAATCACTCGGGGGTTTTCGAGGGCGCTGATTTCGAATTTCACATTAGTTTTTGAATCAAACAATTATTTCATGCATTAACTGAATCCTTGATAAAAAAAGTAATTAATAGTGGATCCAAGGTACTCTAACATGATAACGGTAAATGTAATTGCACTTTATAAGTAAA
>OZ038444.1:9950495-9982995 GCA_964036265.1 Daptonema setosum | reverse complement strand
GAACTAAACGAGTGTGGGAGTAGAAAGTGAGTGAGTGAGAGTGAGCTAGTAACTGTGTGAGTGAGTGAAATATGAATTGTGCGGGTGAGTGAATGAGTGATTTATTGATATAGTAAGCGAGTGAATGATAAGGTATAGTGAGTGAATGAATGAATGAGTGATTAAATGAATAAATGAGTGTGTATTTGAATTTATGAGAGATGAGTAAGCAAGTTACTGATTGAAGGAGTGAGTGAATTTGTGAGCGAGCAACAAGAAAATAAAAATGACATGTCAGAACTTTCGATCCAAAACACACAATTCAGTTTCAACACGAAATATAAAGTTTTGCCACGTCACGTTTTTTGTTCGTAGAGTTGAAACTTCAGGTTGCTCAAGGCAGTGATCGAGTTCGAACCGAAATTTTCGAAATTGTTCGAACGAACAGCTGTTCGAAAATAAGTTTTTCGTTCGGACTTGAACCGGACGAAAATTCAAATGTTCGGTTCGAACCGAAAACTTTTCGAAATTTTATTTTTTCGAATGATTTTCGATTTGGATTATACATTCATCATACTCACTCACTCACTACAGCACTCACCGCACGTCACTCACCACACTCACTCACCGCACTCACCGCACTCACTTTCGCACTCACCGCACTCGCCGCACTCACTACCGCACTCACTACCGCACTCACCGTACTCACCGCACTCACTACCGCACTTACTCACCGCACTCACCCTACTCACTACCGCACTCACCGCACTCGCCGCACTCCCTGCCGCACTTACTCACCGCACTCACCCTACTCACTACCGCACTCACCGCACTCACCCCACTCACTACCGCACTCACCGCACTCCCTGCCGCACTTACTCACCGCACTCACCCTACTCACCGCACTCACCGCACTCACTACCGCACTTACTCACCGCACTCACCCTACTCACTACCTCACTCACCCCACTCACTACCGCACTCACTCACCGCACTCACTCACTAACTCACCGACTTTTGTTTTATATATATATTGGGAGTGTGTTTGAAACGTGAGCTATACGTCTCATGTGTCTATGGAGAAATCATTTTCGAAACTGAATCGAAAATAAAAAAAGTTTCGTTCCGGACCGAAACGAAAATTTTAATTTTCGATCGAACGTCAACCGGACGAACATTTGAAAATTTTTGTTCGAAAGATTTTCGGTCCGAGACCAATTTGTCCGTTTCGGTTCGGTTCGTTCGAACTCGATCACTGGCTCAAGGTGGATTCAGGATGTGCTATATGACACTATTTGTGCTATATGACATAGACAGTATATTTCTGACGGTTGGCAATTCCAAATATGAGAAAAAGATGATCAGCAAAACAAATTTTGTAAAACCTTTCTGTGTTACACCTTTTTTAATCTTTTTGAAGTAAAGCCTGAAATAAAGAACACTCACTCACTCACTCACTCACTCACTCACTCACTCACTCACTCACTCACTCACTCACTCACTCACTCACTCACTCACTCACTCACTCACTCACTCACTCACTCACTCACTCACTCACTCACTCACTCACTCACTCACTCACTCACTCACTCACTCACTCACTCACTCACTCACTCACTCACTCACTCACTCTCTCACTCACTCACTCACTCACTCACTCACTCACTCACTCACTCACTCACTCACTCACTCACTCACTCACTCACTTGCTCACTCACTCACTCACTCATTCACTCACTCACTCACTCACTCGCTCACTCACTCACTCACTCACTCACCCACTCACTCACTCACTCACTCACTCACTCACTCACTCACTCACTCACTCGCTCACTCACCACTTCTTTCATGGAGTAATCGGCGCCGAAGCGCGCCAAAAACAGATTTGAATTCAAACCTTGCGCCAAAAAGTTTTTGGCTAACAAGAAACTTTGGATAGGCTATAATATACAACGATATATTGAAGGGAAATCATACAAAAATTTACAAAAATTTCACAAAATGTAACACACGCATGAACAGCTGATAATTTTTTTTAAATATTTCGGTCCGTAATTTCTCACGAGGCAACATTTTTCCCGGTGAGGGGGAGGTTGAAGTGAAGAGCAATGAAATGGTTTATTTATTCCAGACATGGAATGAAGTTGTGATTTCTTCCATGAAGCCGGACGCTTCTTTATTCCAGACCTGGGCATCAGGAGTCAGGACGCATCTTAATTCCAGATCCCGGCATCAGGAAGCATCTTTATTCCAGACCTGGGCATCAGGACGCATCTTTATTTCAGACATGTACATCAGGACGCATCTTTATTTCAGACATGTACATCAGGACGCATCTTTATTTCAGACCTGGGCATCAGGACGCTAATATTCGCTGATTTCTTGAGTCCTCATCTTATATCATGTGGTATGGTGTGATTTCATGGTATTTAACCCATGGGAGATCTTTTGACGTCAACTCGTGTGGCCAATGCGGTAAACTCAAATTTTCTAATGTGATCTCGGCTCGGGTGATATCATGTGATCTCATGCTATCTCAAATTTTTTCTCATGTGACCCACTGTGATCTTATGTTAACTCAATTAACTCATGTGTTTTTACGGTGATATCATGTGATCTCGTATGTACGTTATATTGTGTTTTAATGAGTTACAGTATGCTCTGTATAGCGTATCCAGAGTTTCTTGTTAGTCAAGGGGTTTCTTGTGGTGCGCAATTGAAATCAATTTGCGTTAAAAAATTTAAGAAACGATTCAATTAATTTCACTCAACATTTGGAAAACTTACGAACACGCAGCTTAAAATTCACTGCTATAGCCTATCCATGGTTTCTTGTTACTCAGAAATGCTTTTGGCGCGCATTTAAAAATTCAAATCTGCTTTTGGCGCGCGGTAAAATTTCAAGAAATAAAATATTTTTCACTCAACATTTGGAAAAAATACAAAAATTGCGTTCAATTATTTGCAAATCTGCATAACGGATTCTTTAAAGTTCAGTTTTGATAACAAGAAACCCTGACCAAGCTATATTGTGCGTAACGGGCTCATCAAAATAATTTAGACTAACCAAATCATAGTTTTTTTATGGTTTTTTGTGAGAAGATGCATGGGAAGCGCTGCGTTAAATATAGAGCCTCAGCTTACGCCTAAACGGGAAACGGAAACTCTTAGCCTCATGTATATTAAGCGTTGGCCCCGTGAAAGTTCAACTGCCAGCTCTCGATGAGAGCCCTCGGGTAGTGTCAAAGTATTGACAAAGCTCTCCTCGAGAGGCTAGTTTCTGGCTCAGCAACTGAGACTGAGCTTTCGAGTAGAGCTTGTCCATACTTTAACGCTACAACTGGGCTCTCGAGGAGAGCACGGAGGGCTCTGTTCATGTGGCCAGTCTCAGCTTCTGAGCCCGAGAAGTATAGACAGAGCTTTCTTCGAGAGCCGACGAGTCTCTTCTCGAAAGCCTTCGAGGCTCTTCGGAGCCCTCAAGGCTCTTCTCAAGAGCCCTGTTGTAATGTTAAAGCATAGGCCGGGTTCTCTTCGAGTAGAGACTCTAGTCTCTCGAGGAGAGCCCTGTCTATACTTTAACACTATTGAACTGGCCACTCGAGGAGAGACTCGAGGACTCTCCTCGAGAGCCGGCAATTGAACGTGCATGGGGCCAGCACCAAAGTATGTATAGGCAGAGCTCTCCTCGAGAGACTGGTTCGTAGCTCAGCAGATGTTTCTCAGACTGAAAAGATGGGCTGCCACTATATAGCCTATCCAGGGTTTCTTACAAGTCAAAAACTTTTTGGCGCGCAGTTTGAATTCAAATATGGTTTTGGCGCGCTTTCAAAAAGTTCGAGAAAGAAAACCCTAAAACGTAGATTTGGACAACATACGGAAATTGCGATTAACCCATGGCTTACGTGCGTAACCGACCCGCAAAAAAACTTTGATAACAAGAAACCCTGACCAAGTTATAGAAGGAGTAGCAATACTTTATAAAAATATTATTATATCAATATTAGCGTTATAGACGACCCTTATTAGCTAAAGAAACAGCTTGAAATTGGCATCTTCTTTCAGTAATTTTTTTTGGTAAATCTATGCGTAGTTTTTTTACGACTGCTCATTTCTTTCAAATCATGTTTTCACTTTTCACTAATCCCATACCAAAAACCCAATTCGGTTTTCTTCCAGGCAGAAATACTGCTGGAAATCTGATAACATTACTCCACTATGTCACTGAGGCTTTGGATTCAAGAGTCCCAGTTGATGTCGTATATTTAGATTTTAGAAAGGCCTTTGATAAAGTGCCGCACCAACTAATCATAGCTAAACTATTGCACTACAAAGTGAATAAAAATATTGTCAAGCTGATAGAAAACTGGCTCTCTAACAGACGTCAATTTGTTACTATTGAATCCATGCGCTCAAGAGGTGATTCAGTCATCTCGGGAGTCCCTCAAGGAACAGTCCTTGGACCCATTTTATTCATAATATTCATCATTGACCTTATTAATGGTATCAAACACGCCATTCCTCTTTTCTTCGCTGATGATGCTAAGCTGATTAAACCACGCCATAATGATGTCGATCACATACTGTTGCAATCCGATCTGAATTACATATCTGACTGGTGCCGAAGAAACGGCATGGAACTTAATGCAAAAAAATCTGCTTGCTTGCATTACGGTAAACACTTTGTCAAAAATTTGATCCCATTATACTATATAAATGGAAGCCTACTAGATAGTACAGAATGTATAAAAGATCTGGGACTGTTGTTCGATGATAATTTATCTTTTACTCCTGCCATTGCCGATATTTGCCGCAAATCCAATTTGAGGGTTGCCCTTCTACGCAATTCTTTCAAAAACCATTCCATAACCTTTCAAGTAAAACTGTATAAAATTTTTGTTTTGCCTATAATCACCTATTGCTCCCAGGTACTTATGTTTCATACCAAAGAATTATACATAGACTACATCTTACATTTTACTTTTCCAGAAGGAATTAAAATTGTCGATAAAATAAATAAAAATAGGTATCTAGAAATTTAGTTAAGAAAGTTAAGAATACAAAAATCTAGTTACGGTAGTTTCCATACAATTTCAAAGTTTTTATTATAGTCATTTCCTTACTCACTCAATCACTCTCTGACTCGCTCACTCACTCACACACTAATTCACTCACTCACTCACTCACTCCTCACTTACTCACTAACTCACTAACTAACTCACTCACTCACTCACTCACTCATTCACTCACTCACTAACTCAGCGACTCGTTCACTTGCTGAATCTCTCACTGACCTACTCACTTAATCATTCGCTCACTTATTGACTCACTCACTCACTCAGTCACTCGCTCACTCACTGACTCACTCAATGACTCACTCACCCACAGGCACGAGGCACGTTCAGACTGTGTGTACTATAACGGTCAAGCTTACGTCGGCATTCCGAATACGAACAATATACCCGCTCAAGTAACCGATTGTGCCAACTGTACGTAGACTGACGGTAGATTGAATGACTGCAGATGGTACGTAAAACTGCAGACGGGTACGCACATTGATTGACTGCAGACGGTACATATGACAGTATAAAAATACATGGTACATTGATTGACTGCAGATACTCATTCACTCCTCACTCACTCATTCACTCACTTACTTACAGCCTCACTCTCCCCTCATTCAGTCACTCAGTTACTCACTCACTAATTCACTCACTCACTCCCTCACTCACTCAATAACTCACTCTCTCTTTCACTCACTCACTCACTCACTCATTCACCCATCACTCACTCACTCACTCACCCAATCACTAACTCTTTCACTCACTCACCCAATCACTAACTCACTCATTCACTCAATCACTCACTCACTCACTGACTCACTCCTTCTCTCATTCACCCACTCACTTATAGCCTCACTCTCCCCTCACTCATTCACTCTCTCCTCACCCACTCAATCCTCACTCACTCACTCACTCACTCACTCACTCACTCACTCACTTACTCACTCACTCACTCACTAACTCACTCATTCACCCATTCACTCGTTTATTCCTCACTCATTCACTCACTCACTCACTCAATCAAACATATAATACTATCGAGAAAAACTGCCATTGGCCCCGGTAACGTATCTATCCGAGGTCTACAAAGTTAAGCCGCAGGTTAAAGCCGGTCCTATTGTAAAAGTATAGGGCCTGCTTTAGCCGGCGGCTACAAAATTAAGCTGCGGCTTAAATTTAAAACCCTTAACTACTAAAATTCTGCGGCTTAAAACCTAGAAGCTGCGGCTTTAAAATTGAGCGGTGGCTTCAAAATTAAGCTTGAGTTCATTTAGTGGACACAGGTCATCTGTGCGATTTGCAACCAAATTTTTCTTCGACAAAATCAACTCAAGCTCTAAAATTAAGCCGCAGCTTAATTTTAAAGCCGGAGCTTTTAGTTTTAGAGCTGCAGCTTTTTCGAATTTCAGTAGTTAAGGGTTTTAATTTTTTAAAGCCAGAGGTTAATTTTGTAGCCGCTGGCTAAATTTTGTAGCCGCCGGCTTAAGCTGGCCATATACTTTCACACTAGGTCTTTAATTAGCGGCTTAAATTTGTAGACCTCGGATATATACGTGAACAAAACAATTATTATTAAAACTACCGTTTCAAAAAATTTACGGTATTTTTTATTTTTATAATTCATTACCCTACAGCGTTAGGCGAGTGTATTTTGGATTCAGATTTTGTGGCATTGCAGAATTAAAATTGATGGTTCATCGACAATTTTAATTGTAACGGTAAGAGGAATTCTGTCTATGCAAAGAATCCATGAATAGAATAGAGAATATTCAACATAGATTTACCAGACTAAATGTTCATTACGAAGGTGCCGAGGGTAACCGCCTGCCATATGAGGAAAGAATAAAAAAATGCAATTTACAGTTACTCGTAGATTATTTCACCAAGACAGATTTGATCACAGTCATCAAGCTTACCACAGACCGATTTTACTGTCCTGTACGGTTGATCGATTGGTCACAAATACACTGTAAACGACTAAAGAAACCAAGACACAACAGCCACTTTCGAAAACAGTTTTTTTATGACAGGACCATTAATCATTACAATGATCTTCCAATAGCCCTGAAAGAAGGAACCATTCGCGTCGCTGATCTGGAAAGGTGGCTGGTCGCTCGTCATATGGAGGAGAGAAAATAGTTAATTTATCTATTATACACACCTAGTGGATGAAGGCTGGTGAATTTGAATATTTTTTTGAATATTTTTATTTACACATATCTCTCCCCTGAATTTTTTATTTCTATTATGACATACTAGCAATACATCCGTTTAATGGAAACTATTTCGTTTCTCATATTTAAATATTTAATTATTTGATATTATATTTTATACTCTATTACCCAAAAACTCCGACTAACGTAGCTTAAACTCTGGTCCTGTTTCACACACTCTCAGTTCTCAATTCATAAAATGCATATGCATATATACCCATGACACTTATACTGACCACGAATAAAACTAAACTAAACTAATCCCGATTCCCGACAAACGTGATTCGGAAATGCATACTGGAAGAGGTTTACAAAATATTATTGCCAAGCTGCAATTATATATTTTTTAATTAATCATAAATAATTTTTGATTAAAAAAATAATGAAACTGTTTTTAGTTCTGATATTTCAAGCGGTCATCGTTTTAATTTCAGGAAGAAGGAACAAAATGATTGAATTCAAGGTGAAAACGCTGGACGGTCAAGACCACATGTTCAATGTGGACGAAAATGTTGGTTCCTTCAATTCGGATTCATGCTTCTTAGTTCGGGGCAGGTGTCGAATCGGGGGTAAAAAAGGCATATACGTATATGCCTGATACGCATATGCCGATACGTATATGCCGGCATATATGTATCGGCAGGGGTGGGCCGGGTTTTTTGGCACTTTGCAGGGGGTGGGGGGGGGTAGCCGACAGAAAATCCCATTTTACCCGACCTGTCCGAAAAGTGGGGGGGGGTAAGGTCGGGTAGGGGGGGGTAGAAAAAAAAATTTTTCGCATAAAACGCTTGTTTTTTGCTTGTTTTTGCTAAAAAATCTTCTATTATATGGTATAAACATCACATATACCGGTTTTTTCAGGTTTTAACCAAGAAAATTAACCCAGAAAACGTGTTTCTTCGAAAAAAAATTCTTACAGCCAGAAAATTTTGAAAAATGAGCCTCAAAATCGAGGTTTTGAGGCCGATTTTCTCAAAAAATTTCGAGTAGGGGGGGGGGGAGGGGGTAGGCGACCTAAATTTTTGTCTAGGGGGGAGGGGTAGGCTACCCGCCGACCCTGAAAAGTGGGGGGGTAAACCCCCCCTACCCCCCCCCTGCGGCCCACCTCTGTGTATCGGCATATACGTATATGCCGATACGTATATGTATTGGCAAATACGTATATGCCGATACATGTATGCCGGCATATACGTATATGCCGATACATATATGCCAGCCGTATATGCGGCATATACGTATATGCCGATACGTATATGCCAAAAGTTGATGTTAGCTTTTTAGGCTGTAGAGAGGGTCTGTGGGTCCCACCACCCCTCATCCGCCCGTTTTGTGATTTGTTTAAAAGTTTTACTATTCCCTTCGAAGTATTACTGTTCGTTAACCCCCGATAACCTATCGTAAGGCTGGCTTGTCCGAGCGATAGCGAGGACAAGCGCGTTAACACCGCGCGGGGCGCGGAGGTGGGATCCGTTTGAAAAAAACTGTCATCATCCCCAATATTTGGCATATACGTATATGCCAATAATCGGCATATACGTATATGCCGGCATATATGTATCGGCATATACGTATATGCCAAGCTACCCGATGGCATACACGTATCAGCATATACGTATATGCTGGCATATACGTATCGGCATATACGTATATGCCAACTGGCATATGCGTATCGGCATATACGTATATGCCTTTTTTACCCCCGATTCGACACCTGACCCCTTAGTTCTGCTGACTAAGACGCTCTGTTTGTTGATAATTGATCGATTTCCATACCCAGCAAACATCACCACGATTCATTCTACAGTTTTGAATCATAAGTTTTCCTAAAAGTTGTTTTCTTCATTGTCACGGTCTGATCATGCAGATAACGCTTCGCGAGTTCCGTGCTCATCTGGAGGATAAGACACAAATCGCTGCCAATCGTCAACGGTTGATTTTCAAAGGTCGGGTGCTGACCAATGACGGTGAAACGCTTGGCACTCTTGGTTGGCTATTTATTTGGTTAATAATAGCTCCATGTTAACTTGATTTATCGTCTCGCATGGTTTGAGGAGACTGGTAATAGACTTGAAAATGAGATTGTCTAATGCTTCAGGTGTTGCGGATAAGGTGCTGCATGTCGTCGAACGGTCGGCTACGGCCACTAACCGGGCCCGCAATGCCGGCAATGGCAACGGCGCTGCGGGACGACGAACCAACGAGACGCAGCACATGTTCCAACAGGCAGCCGCTGGTATACCGCAGTTCCTTAATCGTAATATGACACAGACCCAGATTGAGGTTCGTATTAGGTCTGAGCTCAAAATAATTTCCATAAATTGGTTTAAGTTGTTTTAGGATCATGACTCATCAGTGTATGCAGCTGGGAGGGGGTGGGGGTAGCCGCAACAGAGTCAGTCACAAACTATAATATATGTTTGTTACTTCGTGCATCTGTGTGCATAACCAAACTGTAACTTCAGGGTCTGATCCGTCAAGCTCTGGACCGTCTGGGTGACGTGGGTCGCAACGCCCGGGTGACCAGTACACGACGTGGCAATATGCTCGATGTCAGAATTGTGAGTTGTTTACTAGACGAATCGAGATATCTAATCTAGTATAGACTTTCAAGACATAATCATATGGTATTAGATTCAACATTGACAATTTTTTTTACTGCCGCAGGTGTTCACTCCGTCGGCTCCCAGTCAGATGAACAGTCCGGCCCGGTCCCGCATTCACCACATTCGGCGCGTCTTCTCGCACATTCACCACATTTGCTGGCATCTTGAGGTCTCAGTGTGATTTTTTATTTAATCACATGGTTGACATACGAAAGAGAGCAAGAGTTCAAATTTTTTAGTCAGTATCAAGTTGTTTTTTGGTTTATAGCGTGAATCGCTGGAGGGCCTACTGCCTGCCAATGCAGAAGCGGCGTCACCCACCGTTGACAATACGGGCGAACTCAGCATTGATAACCCGCCACCACATGAAAACGACCAGGTGGATCTGGGTTGGTAAACGTTTTGCAGAACCGTTTTCCAATCTTTTTATTGTAATGAAGTTTTGGAATATTTATAATGGTGATTGGCATTGACGGACGGACGAGCCAAGCTTCCAAGAGATGTAATTATATCAAAATGGAGAATTAGCAGTTATGAAGCCATTTTACCAACACCTTTTTGAAACCGCCAAAGAGGGGGAATGCCACTTTTCTCTCCCTCTCTCGTCCGCTAGTGGCACCGGCTGGTTATATTATAATATGACATCAGAAACCGTCCTTCCAAGTTGTACGCCCATTGAACGGTATGTTTCTTTTGCATTACTGATTTCATTTTGTAGGTTTTTCCCCGTTGGTCGGCGAATGTAACGATCGGTCGCACGAAATTCCGCCTGGTGAGGAAACCTCGACTGCTTCAACTACGACCACGGCTGGCAGCAGTGACATTGATGGTTCGTTATCGTTATTATTTCATATTGATTGCTATCTACTTCAGTTTTATAACATAAAATTTGGGGGTTTTCTTATATACGTTTGTATTTGTCGTTTTGCCGCAATCCTGTCACAGTGGACAGTGGTTGAGGGGCCGGCCTTGAAAACCGATGGCCCTGGTTTAATTCCCGTGTTAAGACCGTTATTCCACCATATTTTTGTGATTTGGTAACCATCTTTGCTGTTGTGGCATAACAACAACTGAATAAATTTGTTTTTTTAATGAACAGGTTCACCACCACCACTACTCGTCAACCGTAATGATGCAGGTGTGACGACGGCTGCGGCAACGGGTGAAGAGGAGGTGGTGGGTGTGGGAGCGACAACTGGGGATAACACTACTGGTGGCACAGATCAGGAACAGCCTGCTGCACCGTCACAGGAACGAATCAGGTGACTTAGATTGTTTTGTTAAAGAGATGTTCAAGTAAATTGTCGCCTGACTAGTTTAGTGCGTTGGGCGTCAGTATCGTAATGGGGTTTCTGCCATTGCTCGTCAGTGTTCTCAACCTCTCTGGCCACACACCATTCTCATATGGTATTAGTGTGCCCTGTTGGCTTCATAAAAAAATGTCACAGTAAAAATCATAAAAAAATAATCTGACATATCGGGTCATGTATCTTATAAATATTTTCCATTGCCAGAATCCACCACTCAATGGCCACGGTCATGTCTGGTCTGTACGGCCAGCTGATCGCCGTTCAGCGTCGGATGGAACCGCAGATCGAACGATTCCGTCAACTGGTGGGCGCCGATCGCGATTATTCCGATGATGTTGGTCAGAGAAAACTGGTAATTTCATGTTCAATCGAGTGCTGAATTATAGTTTTACTGTAACATTTCCGTCCCCTCTTTTCGTCACAACTCAATTTTTCAGATTGAACTCGGCCGGCGCGCGGCGCGATTCTTCAATGCCGTACAGGTAAAATTTATATTTTGTTGTAACTTGCATAAATCAAACATCTTCACTTAGCCATAGAGGTTGTTTTTATACATTGTTTTTGAAACCGCGTCTTAGATATGTTGAGTGGATTCTTTAAAAAATTAATAAATAATCAGGTATGTATGCACGATGTGGCACACGCCAGTCACGCACTCAGTGACCTGACGATGCACTTCTGTGAGCCGCCGCCCCGTCGTCTGTACCCGCAGTACACGCGCACTGATGTGCCTCCAATGCATGGAGAGGTTTGACAATCAACCTAAACTTCTATAGTGAATGACTGACTGACTGGCTGGCATATGGGCTCAATAATGGCCTGACTAATTGACTGTCTTGCCTGGACCCATCGATTGATAAGCTGTTTGACAGTGCTCAGCAATATTTTAGTTACATATTTCAGTTTAGAATAATATTATTGAATGTTTCCCCATTTCATCTTAATCATTGTTTTTTGCCTGCAGGCCGAAGTCGCAATTACGATAGGCCAAAGCGATGCGGAGGTGTTGCAGGCGGCCAATCAGGCTGCCGCTGCTGTCATGCAACAACAACAACAACAGCCGCAACAACAACAACAACAACAACAACCGCAACAGCAGCCGCCGTCGACCACATCGAGCACAACAACAACGACCAGAACGCTGGTGCATGCGACGGCTGCCAATGCCGAGGGTGAAGTACAGGGTGGCATCACGATCGAAATGGATGACAATGGACAGTTTGTCATGCAAAACGATGGTGAGTGGGGGTTGTGTGTGTGTTTGCGGGGAGTAAGAGTTTTTACTTGGCAGTACATTTGAAACTGGCGCCAAATAGTGATAAGATCAACATAAAACAATTTCAATCCGAATGAAAAAGGGAAACCTGTGCAGGCAATCTACCACCCAACATCAGCCAGATGATCCAGAACAGCATAGCAACACAGGCCATGCAAGCCATGCAGGCTGCACACCAGCAAAGACATCAACAACAGGTTAGTCTTATAAAAAACATTCATTGTAATAGTAATGCCCACTTATAGTGAACGTTTATTGATATTTTTGTTGTTTTTCTATCTGTCTTTCTATTTGCCATGTTCTTAGATTATTTCGAAGTGATTTTTCGACTGTTGACCATTCAGAAATGTCAGCACGTTGATAACCTATGAATTTTAGTTGAGACAATTAGTTGAAGTGAGTGTTATGCATGGCAACAGGTACAACAAGCGCACATGCAGGCACACGCACAGGCTGTACGTCACAACCACCCTCAACAAGCTCGGATGCCTCCTCCACCTTCAATCCCACCAACACCGCCTGGCCCCAACAATGTGCCAGTGCCAGGTGAAGTCATTTATTGGATCTATAGGATCTACTGAAGTAATTTATTTTATAAAGTTTTTTCTAACTGGTAAACGCAACTATAGGATAATTTTTTCGCTTCCTGAAAAATTTTAATACGACTGGTAAGCAAAGTATGTTAAATAAAAAAAAACAAGGAAAAAAACAATTAGACCGTTTTTTATGTTTTTTCTCTTTAATTCAGGATGGTTTCTTAAAAAGCGCCTACGGTTGTTTGTGTGTGTGTTGTTTGTGCGAAAAAGGCAAAAGTTTTACATGGTAAATTTTTCGCAGGCCGATTTTCAACATTTCCGTCCACCAAACGCACAAAATTTGAAATGTATTTTTCGAACTGAAAGATACATCTGGCAAACGCACTAAATTTGAAATGTACCTACGCACTGAATTTGAAATGTACCTTTCGAACTGAAAGATACATCTTTCAGTTCGAAAGATACATTTCAAATTTTGGGCGTTTCCCAGATGTATCTTTCAGTTCGAAAGATACATTTCAAAACTCTTGATTAGAAGAGTACCCGAGCATGGGTGAGAGTCTAAACGTCATTTCAGATTTGATTTGCAGTAAAAAAATGGGCCGAAAGTGTTTAATGATGAGTTGATGACAAATCGAATCACCACAATAACAGTTTGCTTTTATTTCCATCCCAAAATACAGCCGAAAAAATTTTAGTACCCGAACCCGGCGGATTGGTGGATCATAGCGATTATCTCTTACCTTTTCAATGTTGAATTTTTGCCAATGCCGAAAAACAATAAATTTCGGCATTATTTTCTCGTTGAAATTTTGAAGTTTTCGATGTTTTTCAAGTTCGTTCGAAAAAAAAATAGAACAAGGAAAAACAAGGAAAAAAAACAAATGGGCCAATTGTTTTTTTTAACATACTCTGCTGGTAAGTGATGAAAATTTGGTTTCTAGGTGCGCCGATGCTACCGTTCAGAATGGCACACGGTCCCATACGCGGTCCGTTCCCTCCACCCATTCGACCCGGGCAACGCATGTTTGGACCGCGTCAGGTTGGAGATTTAATTCAATGGGGCAAACATGTATGCGTAGGATGGCCAACACAGACAATAAATTAACCAGATTCCCATTTCACGATCTGTAAACTGCTTCAAATGGTTTTTCCGAGCGAAATTTTATCTGCAATTTGAAATATTGTTCACAGGCCCATGCCCATTTCCGTGGTCGGATGGCGATCCCGGTTCCGGCCCGATTCGCCAGTCCGAATGCGGGTGGATTTGGTCGTGGTGGTGGACATCATCATCACCATCATCATCCGCCCACTGGTGTAGCTGGAGGACCCACATTGCAACCCAATGCCGGGCAACAGACGGAGGCTGCCAGACGTGGACGACAGCAGCAGGGACTGCCATTGGCGGCTATCAGTTGGTTTAGGGATATGGTAATATTGATAATGTGTGATGTGATGCAGAATACAGATAAGAAGTGAGAGAATTATTGTAAGTGTTTATTAAAGTGATTATTAAACGAGTTAACTAGTCGCTTTAGAGGAGTTGTAGTGAATCCAACCCAACGTTTCGTGGATTTCGGTTTCGCTGGTTCCGTTTATGTGATATAGAGTAACTTGGACGCGGCAAACAAACTGAAGACAGTACATTTATAACTGATATATTGTATTTACATGTATGGTTGTGTTGCAGACATCAACGAGGAGAACATGGACTCTGTGATCGAACAGGCACTGTTTCTCGGTTATCGACCGCCGAGTGAACTGCCGTTGTTCACACTGGATCCGTTCTTGCCGTGCTCGAGTCGACACTTTGATCCACGGCAGTTGAGACGTCTCAGGGATACTCGCGCTCGAGGTACAATATATATTTTCTATTTAGATGTTTGGTTGTTTTCTGGGGTTTCGAAGATAATGCATGATTCACAAATATATAACTTTGTGATTGTAATTTTTTGTATTCGTTAATTGCTCAGGTATTTACGCGGATCGTGCGCCAGAGGCAGAAGCTGGCACAACTCAAGCGTCAACGGCCGAGACTACCGAAGGCTCAAACACGACGACAACGACAACAACAACGACTGTAGAAGAGCAGGTTGTTTTTTGTGATTCGATGAAGTCATCCACGAAAGTCATGTATCAAAAATCTATCAACGTCATGGTTATTGATGTCCAAAAACTATATAGAATAACTTTCAATTAGTCGTTTTCCATACATATTTATCAAATATTGTATAATATTATTTTTAGAAGGAATGATGTTCCAGGCAACTTCTACGACGGCAGCCAACACATCGGCCGAAGAGAACGTGTCGTACGAGAACGACGAACCAGGTAATGTGGCGGATGCCGATGCCGATTTCGTGGATGGTCTGGAACGAATGCTGCGATCGGCAGTACTCAATCTGTATGATGAGCCGGGAGAGGAACAAAACGATAATCAGGAACAAAGATGTTCGTTTGGTTTGGTTCCTTACGCTAATGTAGTTGTTAGATTCACATCCAATGGTGAAAGACTGGGAGCAGATTATCGTGTTTTTCATGCATTTCGTGCAATT
Source organism: Daptonema setosum (assembly GCA_964036265.1). Lineage (NCBI taxonomy): Eukaryota > Metazoa > Nematoda > Chromadorea > Monhysterida > Xyalidae > Daptonema > Daptonema setosum. The sequence continues at coordinate 9,967,463 of OZ038444.1, read as the reverse complement.
TTTCATGTTTTTTTCATTTGATTTCAGTGTACGCATTCCACCAGTTGACGCCGACACAGGCCCAACAGCCGGCACAGGTCATCCACGGCACATTGCATCTACAACAACAACCGGGCGCTGCACCTGCTGCCGGTGGTGGTGCAGGTGCTGGAGGTGCAGGTGCTCAGCAACCCGGCATCAACTTGGGACAATTGGGACCGGTTAGTGCAACATCTTGAATCATTATGCACTTGTTAAATTTTCTACTTTCTTTCAAAGTTTGGATTGATATTAAAAAACTTGATCAAATTCTTCATTGTTCTATTTCATTTTATTTTATCCTGAATGCTTTACTAAGGCATAGTGGTTAGTCATTTATTCGGTCCTACTCATTTCAACTAATTGAAGGAACATAAGGATTGGATTTGAACCAATCATCAAGGCATCACCCATCTCATATAATTTTTATTCCAGGCCCTTATGCGATCACTGCCGCCGCAGCTGCAATCGGTGGCCGAGTCGGTGGTCAACAACCCGAATCAGTCGATGGAATCGTTGATGGCCAGAATGCAGCAGCAGGGTATCGCGCCCAGTGATGACTTTCCCGGTACGTTGGTGGCAACTTTACATTTGCTGGGACGTGGGATTTCTTCATTACTGATGCCAACGGGGCACACTAATACCATATCGGAATAGACTTTTCGCAGTGTTCAGAAAGCTTGAACATGAATAAACTGACGGGCAATGACGGAAACCCCAGAGCAACTCGTCAGGGTCTGTGTCTCAAATCAGGTTCTAAACCAAGACCATCAGTGTTTTCAGCCTAGCGCCTTACGCATTAGACTAGTCAGGTGACAAACATCTTAATCATTATTGTTGCGTCTATGGTGAGAGTGGTGAGACCATATAATAAACAATACAAAATAACATAGTTCATGGTTTGCAGGCACATTCTCTGAGCTGTTCCCATTGCTGACGAACAACCTGACGATGGTCGACATCAGCTCGATGTTGTTCGGCTCGGGTGCCAGCGTGCTCGAGCGCAATCGACAGACCATCAGATCCCAAGTGATCAGTGCCATCATGAACGATAACTCACGGCCATCGCAGGACGATATCAGGTTCGGTCAACTCAACGTCAACATTGTTCGATAAATAAAAGTAATGAATATTTATTATTGATCGTGTTTGATAAATTCGAGTCCTTATACTAATCGTTTCTGTTCAAACCGACATAATTTTTTTACTATTGAGTTGTTTTGTTCATAAATAGGGTATAGGTTAGTTTGTAATATAGTTATAGTTTAATATTTATGGTTTAACCTGTAAAGTTTGTTATGTTTAATTTATAAACCCCTTTTTCCAGGGCGGCCGCCCGCCGGATCGCAGTGACGCCCGAGCAGTTGGCGACTCGGTTCGGTGCCCGCGAGGAGCAGCTGCCGTTTGTGGGCACGGTCAATGGCCATTCGATCAACTTACTGGCAACGATGAGCAATGTGGATGAACGCTTTGCCAGGGAGGTGCTGCAGGCCGTATTGGATCCAGAACCAGGTTCATTTATTTATTTTTTACACTTTTTTCTTGTTTCAAGATTACTGATTGCATAGTTATCCAAGTTTGTTAAAAACGACAGCCACTGTTCTAAAATTAACTAATGAATGATTAATACCCGTGAATCACACTTAATGAAAACGCATAGTAGGAGATGTTCTTGATAATATGTGAATTTGCTGAACAATGGCCAATGATAACCATGTGTACAATGTGTTGCGTTGTTTCAGCCAACTTTGGTGCGCGTGTGTGGCAGGCGGGTGTGTCGAACGTGCGTCGTATGTGGGCTCTGCTGGACACGCGTGTTGATAACGCACCTGAAATCAACATGTTTGCCAGTTTGACCGCCAGTCAGGTTAAATGTCATTGATTTGAAGATTCGTCTAGATCTCTAGAAGAACAGTATGTTCATGTTTGCAATTTTCATCGCCATGGTATTCGGGTTATTATCTGCGAATCATGGCAATTAGAAGAATGAGATTTTCAGTTTTTATAACATGTTGCTCAACTGGCAGCGTTGCATAACGATATTGTTTGTAAATTACAGGGAGATAACGACCAACAGATGTTGACGGCCGTCACACCTATGATGATACAGTTGACCAGAAGTGTCGTGTTCGGGTTCGTTCTCATTTATGTTTCAAGTATGCTCCTTCATGACTTTTCTCTTAGTTGGCCTGACTCTAATTTGCTATTTTAGTTTGTATGTGCCATTCCATATTTTTTAGCTCAAGCACGGCTGAAGCAGTGCTGCGACAAATTGAGAGTGATTTGGTGTTACCCGGAGCTGCCGGTCATCGAGGTCTGATCGATGATATGGATGTGGATGATGGACCCAATGTTATGGCGGTTAATCATCTTTATCAATCAATAATAAATATTTCAGTGTTCGGAGTGTTAAGTGAAGTCGGAGCTTTCCCCTATCTATAATCTAAATTCTAAATAAGCTCATGTGGTGTCTTAAAATTTTTGGACTCTCTTTACTGTATGAATCACAAGGATTTTTTACAGACCAACCCGCCAGCACCCATCACCGCAACACCAGCAGCAGTGCAACCGCAACAGCCGATCGCAAGTAATAAACCAGAAACTGAAAAACCGTCTGATTCTCCCAAAACACCAAAGTCTGTCACCAATGACTCTTCTGATAAAACGACACGCAGACCGAACAAGGAGGCCAGTCCTGCTGGTGATCAGGCGTGGAAACGAACGTTGCCACCGGTTAGCTATCGGTCGGAAGTTGATGACATAATCGTTCATTTTATATTAGATTGCTATACAGAATGATTATTCTGGTAGTCACTACTCGCACCATCACCACAATGTTGATTGGAATTGGATATAGTGAAAGGAGTGATTATTAATTTATTTAGAAACTAATTACTTCAAAATCTGAAATGTTCAAGGACAAAAATACTTCAACTGTTTTATGGCTCCACTCCACCAACGGCGGGAAAAGCAGCTTTTATTGATAGTAGAGTCGATCGATCCTGATTAGCTTAAATTGTGTTTATTTTAGGATTGGGTACGCGTGATCGAGGAAGACCTGGAGTTGCAACGAGTCATGGACACGCAACCGCCTTTGTCCGACGCCTATCTTACTGGCATGCCTGTCAAACGTAGAAAGGTTGGCTGCTTGCATATAATCAACAACCATCTGAACACATGCTTTTTTCTGAATAACTTGTTTTTTTACGTCTTTTACAATTTTTTTTTGTAATCGAAGAATACTGCTCAACTTTCGAACATAGCGTAAAAAGTTATGCGTAAAGAGTTAATGAGTAAAGAGTGGCAATTTCAGACAATACTGGAGGAGCGCACGCAGGCACTCGACGTGTCCAAGGTGCTCGGCAGCGCCATTGATCGGGCATCTGTTAACTCGGTGACTGGTTAGTTCGGCTATTATTATTGTTATTATTATTTTATTTTTTTATATATTTATTATTATTATTATTGTTATTATTATTATTATTATTATCATTATTATTATTAATATTAATATTTGCAGGAGAATCGAACGCCGACATCGTGTCCAGCTGCACAGCTACCAATTCGTTAGCATCGGCGCACAGTCGCGATTTACAGGCATGTTGCGTTTATTGTTAACTTTGTTGCTGTTTGTTATTGTTGTTGTTGTTGTTGTTGTTGTTGTTTTGCATTCGGTTCGGGCTGTTATTGCCGTTTTAAAATGGTTGTTCCTGTTTTCACGGTTGATGTTCAATTAACTATTTCCTTGATTACAGACCCGAATCACTGACCGACTTCGATCGGACGCTGATGTTCGGCCGGAAAAGATGCCCAACTCGACCAAGATGTGCGAAAATGGTGATGCTTTGTAAATGATTTATTATATTTTTTATATTATCTTATGAACGGGCACTTTAACGGCGCATGATTTCGCTGTGCTTCTTTAAGGGGAGACAAATTGTATTTTTTATTATTAAACTTATGGTAAGCAAAGAACTAATAGTGAATAGTTTGTGAAAGTCTGTTTTTCCCATTTGCAGACGGACAACCGTTTGTATGTACAGTTCAGATTTATGTTTTCACTAATATTGTTGGTCCATATTTTTGTTCAAGTTTAGGTTTTCATACTTCAGATGAAGAATATCGTGAACTCCGGTATTTGTGAACATTATTACATCCATCCACCCACATGACTTGTGTTGTTTACCGGATCGGCATGGTTTTATTTTCAGAGTTCCAATGTCATATTTTTTCTCGAATTTTGTATGTCACCATCACCACACCACATGTTTTTTATTTATTGATAAAAAATTCGCCAATATCGCATTGAGCGGTGTTTTGTTCCGGTGTTTTAATGAATTTGTATATGGGTTTATAATGTATCCTTTGTAAACGTGTTATCCTGGCAGTAGTATTTATACCCGCAGAATCATATCTTTTAACGGATGAAATGATGATTGGTAGTTAAGATTTTTTGTTATACCGGGTTTTTCATTTTATCATTGACTGCAATTAAGCCTTGGTTTCATTTTTAATGATCTATTGCTGCTGTGGCACATGCAGTGCATTATGTATTCACATTCAATACACCCAGATTATTGCACAAGTGATGATACTGTTGCAATTGTGAGTTTGTTTATTAGTCCAGTCCAAACATTAAGAACAGCTTTGCAACTTTTGCAACAGTACTCATAACTCGTGTTTCAGTCCACTACTGTACTATCTACATCCCAGACACGTTTATATATTACAAGAGTTATCTTGAACACACAAAAGTATGTTATTTCGCTGGTCCTCATTCGCTTGATAATTCACAAAATGAAATGAAAATTATATAAAAGTTGTTTGGTGGGATTTCTGCTATGGTTGCTCTGCTTCAGTCAGTTGTCAATGTGACCGAGATACTTGAATATTTGAATATTGCTTTTAAATTGATATCTACAATTTTAGGCATTCACGTTTCCTATGACTACGAAGAATACTGATTTATTTAATTGGTAATTATTTAGAATTCTTCGATTATTTCAATGAATTCACCTTATTATAGCTCTTATGTGATACTCTGTCCCCCAATACAGCACATGTTCGTAGTGCTACGAAACTCGGCTAAACATACAATGTGCATGTTTCAGTATCTGATAATGGATATGCAACCACCTGCTTCGAGCAACGGATCATCCAGATCAGGGACAGGCGGCGTGCAACTGGGCAATGTGCTGGCCAAACCGAGTCAGGTCGAGGAGTACGAGTACGGCCAGTGGAGGTTCAGAGTGGTCAAGGATCACATCATGCAGAGCAATTGTACCTGTGCAGGCAACAACACCTGTGGGGTTGGTCATCAAGGTATCTTGAAGTTTATCATAATTGAGTCATCATTAGTGAACTGGAACTCTACTGTCATGATAGTAATCTGGTGGATTAGGAAATGGCTGGCAGCGTACAGGATTATTCATTGACACGACTGATTTTGAAAAGATAGACAACTTGTTTCCTGACTAAAATAAGGTTATGTTGAGAAGTTTACGATTGGTTGTATTGTAGGTTTGCACGTTCGAGCGTTCGTTCGCAGTACTGCCTGAAATGGTGTTCGATAAGAATATTCTCTCGATTCAGCATGTGTCCGGTGCTAGGATCAGGTCAGTTTTATAACACTTTCAATTGAAATATTTATTATGTTACCAATAATTTTTTTATATAATTACAGATTTGACTGCCGTGGCGCGCTATCTATGGTCGACTATACACAATCTGATTCCAGTATAAAGGTGATTTGGCAGCCAAAAAAATTTAAATCACATTTCTTCCGATTTTCTCATTGAAATCTTTATTATGTGAGGAGTTTCCGCTAATAACTTGAGTGTGTCATCATAATCTACTGTACAATAGAGATGTTCTCAGGTATCGGCCACCTCGGAATGGCAGGAATCGCGACGGCAACTCACGAGAGACATGCCTGCCGTACAGGACTGGGACTGGACGTTCGGAACCAAGTACACCGGTGATGTTGACAGATTTCAGGTTGTTGTTGTTAACTATGCAATTCTTGTTGTTGTTGTTGTTAATTATGCAATTCTTGTTGTTGTCGTTAACTATGCAGTTCTTGTTGTTGTTGTTGTTAATTATGCAATTCTTGTTGTTGTTGTTAACTATGCAATTCTTGTTGTTGTTGTTAATGTTAACTATGCAATACGAACTGTTGTTTTTCTTACTGATAATGGTTACATAACTTTTCTCGCTGGTTTCCCTGTTAACATTCGCTGTAAATTTTTTCGCCAGTATTGTGATATCTGTTTATTGCAGGTCACGCCGGCCCCACCCAACGTCCGAATCGACCTGGACAAGCTGCGTCAACGCGAGCCCATCCTGTTCTACGACGAACTGCCCCTGTTCGAGGATGAACTGGCTGATCACGGATGTGCCGTCGTCAGCTGTCGGGTGCGCGTTATGGCATCTGGGTTTTTCGTGTTACTCAGGTGGCTCACTCACTCACTTACTCACTCACTCACTCGCTCACTCATTCATTCATTCGAACATATCCCAAAACATTTCACTTCAACACTCTTATTGACCATATGCAGAATTCTGCGGCTGATTTCGAAATTGCTCTGCAGGTATTACCTTCGTGTTGATCACGTGATGGTACGACTGTACGATACTCGAATCTACTGGGCCCAGTCGTCGCCCCACCTGATCAGGGAATGGTCGTGTCGCGAGTGCAAGTGGGCTGATATGCACGATGAACTCAGACAGACCGTTGGTTGATAACAGTTACCACATTACTATACTTTATAAATAATTAACCTTGCACGGTTTTCGACGGATCATTTCTTCGCGTACCTGACCGTAGTTGGGTTCGCCAGCGGTCGGTTCGTAGCGAATGGTACTTGACTGATTGACTGACTTTTTATTTGACTGACTCACTGACTGACTCACTGACTGACTGGCTGGCTGACTAACTGACTGATTGATGAACTGACTGACTGACTGACTGATTACACGGCTGACTGACTGACTGTTTGACTGACTAATATGATGATGATGACTGACTGACTTTGACGTTGCAGGTAATGCAACCCGACCAGTGCTGGCAGTCGATACCATTGAAAGAAGAGAAGATTGACCTGTTGACGTTCGGTTCATAACATTGAAATATAATTTGATATTATGTGATAAAGGATTCCTTCCCACCCTCTGCTGATTCTAATACTTTGAATATTTTGAACTATCATTAATCATGTTTTTGTGTTCAATTTCGATTTCGTGCTTGCTCCGTCTACTGGTACAATAAATCATACAGAGATAACTTCATAATAGTTGCTGAATAATGAGTAAGTTGGTTGTATCATTATAGACCGATGTCCGATCGAGAGCTGTCCCCTCAGATAATTTATCAATTCCAATAAATGCACTCTCTTATATTTAATTATCAGCAGTGTGGTAATTGTGTAAAATCAATTTTGCCGGTATCTAGCCAAGTTCTGTGTTCGGATTAAAAAAATTTCACGAAAATTTGTAAATATTTGATTAATAAAGTTATTTTTTAATCTGTCTTTCGAACGTACAATTCAAGTCGAAAAAGTATGGCTCACTAACACTGTTAATGAACCTTTCGATTATATTTTTGCTGCCTTGAATTTTATACCTATGTTGTATTTCTGTAAGTAACTATTTCTACCTTATCATTCTATAATATCATGCCTATTAAATATAATATTTTTGCCGGCAGATTTTTTGTTTGAGTAAGAATGCAATTTTGAAATAAACTATTATTGAAGTGAAATTGTTTGTATTCTAAGATTTCACGTTATTGCTGTTATATACAAAATTGTGATTTTAATTATGCATGTTGTAATTTTCGTGGCACATGTAGTATTTTTCTACTTTTCATTCATTCCCCTATAATTATTGCAACATTACATTGAAAAAATAAATGATTTGAAATTGTTTGGGGTCGAGGAGTTTCCGGTAAGTTTCGTAAATATATGCTCAGCGCTCTGAAAAACCCAACATAATACTTTGAAAATGTCTCAAGGCATTTATGAAGACCACTCCGATAGTTTCACAGAAGTAGCAAGGTTACTGCGTACGCAGTCTGTTGTTTCCGCACTTCTGTTCTTATTTTATGTAATCAACAATGGTATGACATTTATTATAAATACTCTATTATTCGGTGAAACGTGCGTTCATAAGAATTTCATCTATTAAATTCTTTATCGTCATAAAATCAACTAAAATAACAGCATAGAATTTATGGTTTCATCCTTGGGGTAACTTTAGTTCGCAGAAGTTGTTTACAGTTTTTGTGCGTGTGTGTTAATTTGTCCTGCGGTCGAACGTGCATACAGTATTTCATCTTATTTGAATACATAAAGTAATAGTTTTTGACGAAAGACTTGACAGTGTTTACGACACTAGTACAGTGTCAGTAAGTGTTTCGTAGCAGCCTTCAAAGTGTCAGTAAGTTTTGATAGAAGAATCAAGTCATCAGGAAGTGGTCAACAAAAACATTCAGATTTCTGAATGAGTGTCGGTCAACGCTGTTCATCTTCGTTCTAATGATCTGTTTCTACTTTCAATACAATCTCAATTGTGTCGTAGTAATGTCGTCAGTTGTTGCAATCATGTCGTTGTACATAGTTTTAATGCAATAATTCATTTACATTAAAACTGTGTACACCGCAATGAATATTAAAAATGTAATGACGTTGTTGACGTATTACCGTATCTATTAAAACGTCTGAGCGCGTAGTAGTTTGTCCAAGCATTTTTTGCGTTTTGTATTTCCACTGTTTTATTTGTGAAATTCGAACGGGAAGCACTGTGACACAATGATTTTTACTACATTACATGTGATTGCTAGGAAACGCTATTTTTCGATTTTCATACATTTTATACATAACATGTATAGTCCAAAATGAAGTACTGTTCCCACAAAAATGTTTCGTTTGTAGCAAATTTTTGTCGATGCAATCTTCGTTTTTCAATTATTTCAAGCTATACGTAACCAATTCAAAAAAATTTGGCTTGCGGTTGTCTATCTTTTTTTGAATTCGTCCAGTAAACTTATGGCATCGATAAATCGATAAATTAAAGAAATGCTTATGGCATCGACGAAAAAATTGCCAAAAAATCTTTCGAGGATCAGTAATCAATTTTGGACTATAAGTAATATATTATTATCTTGAAAATGTGAAATGAAATAAGGCGGAAATTCAATTTGATGATGTTTTTCTCTAAATATTAACGCGAAATAAAGAATTCAAATACCAGTCGACTATGAAAAGAATGTTGGATTGGATACGAGTAGTCAGTCAGTCCGCTTCGATGACCACATGATCGCAGTCATCAAAAATCCAGCTGATAAATTATTGCGACAATGGACGGTTATAAATTATTATCTCATAAAAATGTAGAAATGCATGTATGTAGAACATACATAGAGCATTTCGTCTAACTTACTATTAATTTTATAGTGTTCGAATCAGGTTTCGTCAAATCGAACCAAACGAGGCCCCTGAATATTTTGTGAAGTCGCAGCTCTTATTAAAAGCAAGTTTCATCTTCTGCTCATCAATAACTGTTAAGAAATTTTGATTGTTTACTGTTCTTCCGAGTTAAATAAAAACAACCTAAGCATGATGTTTTACAAGTCACACGGTAACTTGCAGCAGACAACGTTTTCAAATCTTTCTTTTATTCATGAGTAATAAAAATATCATCCCAAATGTACTGTGACACTACACTATGATAGTTGCTTATTACGAAAATACCCAAAACGTAAGTACATATATGAAGTTGTTACTGTGATGATAGTAGACTAACACCACGTGCAATTACCGCGCTTTGCTCTGAAAGGGTGTTGTAAAATGCAAAGTAGCAGTTCCTGGTGTGCAGCCTTTGTAAAACTTTCAAATCTCAGAAAGTCTGATTCAATGTTGTTAACATTTGCGGGTAACGATGGAATGAACAATTGCTTCATTTATGTGGCCTATCTAGTCTAGTGCGTTGGACGTCATCCTCGAAAACCGGCGTTCCTAAGTTCGAAACCTGACTTGAGACGCGTTGCTGTTGGGTTTCTGCCATTGCCCGTCAGTTTATTCAATTCTCCGGCCACTACGAAAACACCACTCGGATATGGTATTAGTGTGCCTCGATGGCTTCAATTAATGGAGAAGTCCAAGTGAAAAAATTACAGCCAACTCTAGAAAAGATTAGAGTGTCCGCATTATTCTGGCCTACCCTGTAATAAAAGTAAGAACACGATCATATGAGACGAAGTGTCTAGCGCTAAGAAGGCGGACAGCTTGATAGCGAGACGTTTCTGACAAGTATGCGATCTTTATATGACTGTTACTCAGCTAAAAGGTTAATTGGGAACAACGGCAGGATTTTCAAGCGGTTTAGAAATAGCATTTGTACAGTACTAGGGAATGTGTATAGAGACATTCAAATCATTGAAAATCCTTCGAAATTCCTTTGAGATGGGTTCTGGTGCCCCTCTACTGTTAGTAGCAATGTAAAAACCGATCCTATTATTCTAATTCAGCATCACATTTATTACTAGCTTATGCATCATTCATCCTTTTTCAGTCAGTGAGCAGCTAAACGGATTAACAAGGGTGTGATATATTCACGCAGTTAACCTTCTTGAAAGTTTTGTTGGCATTAATTATGTTGTATGAACTTATTTGATTAATCTGTTTTTCAATTACTTATCACTGTATGAGAAAAACGAGCCGGTCGTTGTGAACTGAGTGACCTTAATGTGCATGTCAACACCAACTGTATAGATTGGTCAGGGTTTCTTGCTACTTGAAAACTTTTTGGCGCGCAGTTTGAATTCAACTCTGTTTTTAGCGCGATTTCAAATTTTCGATAAATATTTTTATCACACAACATTTAGTTAACATACAAAAATTGCACCTGATTCCATGCATACGTGAGTAACCTGCCTAAAAAATTTATTTTTGATAACAACAAACCCTGACCAAGCTAAATATAACACTGGATGCCTGATATTTATCGGAACATCATTGCCTATGATTCTGTTTAATTGCTGTCATTAAAGTAAGATGATTGTGCCTGAATCATCTTGTATTTTAGCATACCCTGTATTACTTTTGAATATTTGAATGTATGTTGCTATGGTGACAACCAGTCCATATTATTGTTACGTCATTGTGCTAGGGATTAGTACTTGTATTTTTAGACGCGCATATTTTATGTATCGAAAATAACAGGCAGTTCAGTGTTGCGCTTTGGGCCCTAAAGAGTGGCTGCGTGTTTCGTGTGTTGCGCTGTAGGAAATTTTATGAAGTGAGAGCGCAAGTTGTGTTTTATATTCCGCTAATAATTGAACAGATATTAATTATACTGGTGTCCGGGGGTTATATATAATTATATTATATAAACTATCGTATTAATTGAATGAGGATTCGGTGCCGGGCTTGATCATAACAGCAACAGAAGAAAGGACCAAAGCACAGGCAAAGTAACTGGCAATACAACTATAAAATAACTGGCCGACCTGCCGCGACAAATCACCAACTTTTCGGACAACAGCTATCGGATTGCGCAACCGTGCGTCTACACAGAAGCAGGAGCAGAAGCAAACAGTTTTGCGGAAACAAGGATCGAGGTGTGTTTCGGTGTCCGAGGGAATTTTCCACAGTGGTTCGAAAATTCGAGTAGCGGATCAATTTTCGGTGGCGGATTATTCAAACGGTTATTTACTGCTGTCTGGGATTGAAGCATTGGGGGAAAGTACAGGTGTGTGTGTGGGGGAATTTCCACATTTCGAGTAGCGGATCAATTTTCGGTGGCGGATAAATCAAGGTGTCATTTATTGCTGTTTGGGATTGTAACTGTGGGGGAAGTGCAGGTGCCTGGGGAAATTACACCGAAGAGTAGCGGATCAAAATTTCGGCGGATGAGAAGAAGACATTTGATTTTATTTTGAAGAAAAATCAATAGAGTGAGTGAATTTTTGAGCGTCTACAATCGTGCGGTGCTGTTGGGTGTGCTTTATAACTGTTACATTTTTGCATACGCTCTACAAAACTTTGGTATTCGGACAAAAATATGAGTGACGTCTGGGACATTTGCGATACGAGGGAGGACGTGATGCCGAACGACAGACAACGGAGCGGAATCTATGTAAACACGCAGAAGATGTTACATGACTACATGTCGATAATAGATGAAGAAATGCGGACACTAACTGAAATGCAGGAAGTCATGAAGACCGGATTATGTGGGATGAAGGGATCGTTTGATGCCCGGGATACGGAGAGCAGCGGTGAGTCAGGTTTCGGTGACTCGGGTTCGGACACATCTTCAAATGCTGATGACTTGGGAGTTTTTGGTGAAGAATTTCGTAAGCGCAAACGACAACCAGTGTGCACACCCGTGACAACCAATGATGATGAGAGCATGAAAGGGCATGAGCAGCTGGGGAGAATGTTGGCGGCGAGCAATCAGATGTCAGGGAGTGAGTCAGTGTGTGAGCGGCAGCCAGTGACAGCTACAGCGACAGCCAACACCAGTGATGTTCGGGATAACCCTCATGATGGGTTAACTACGGCTATAAATGCATTGGCAGCCGAGTTACGAATAAACAGGACCCGAGAAGAAAGAATTCGTTTGACGACTGGGGCTTTCGAAATCTTCGACGGATCAGAGAAGGAGAAGTATTCGGATTGGATTGATGATGTGAAGTTCAATGTGGAGGATGACTGGGTGTCGGATGAATTGAAGATGCGGCATTTAAAGAGAAGGCTTGAGGGAAAAGCGTTGGTACGGTTTAACAAACAACTGTTCAACCCAACATGGAAGGAGGCATTGGACCATTTGGAGCGCAACTACCGCATACATCAGACATTAACAGAAAAGATGAAGAATTTTGTGAGCAGGGAACAGCAGGGGGATGAGTGTGTGCTGGACTACGCGGGGGTTCTGAGGCAGCTGTGTCCGTTTGATGATGAGGCAGAACGGGAATCAGCATTGAAGGAGCGACTAGGTGCGGGATTACTACGAGAGGATTTTGCGGTGCAGGCTGGGGTATCAGCGAATGAGGGACAGTTGTTTGGTAAAATAGTTGAGGAGTTGGCAAACCAGGAGGAGGTGGAAGAGAGACGGAGAAAGGCCAAGAGCGTCAACTGCAGACTAGAATCTTGCACAAGGGGAGGGAGCGAGCAAAGCTCGGATGCAATCAGCAGTGTGCCAGACATGAGCGTGCAGCAAATCATGAAGCGGAAATGGGGTTACAGGTGGAATGTGAGGTGTTATACATGTTCAGGTGTGGGTCACAATGCAAGAGATCATGGGTCATCAGGGTATGGAGAGAGTGCGCGTGCGCAGCAGAAGTTCTACAAACCGAGAAGACGTATGTACGGTGGGTATTCTGATGGGGGTGACAATGAGTTGGGGCGATCCGATGTGGACATGAACTGGAGAGAGCATCGAAGGCAGCAGGGTACCAATTGTGACCGCGAGATTGAGGAGATACAAACTATAAAGAAGCCTGGTCACATCGGGGTCAACAAACTGGTGAAGGGCAAGTGCGACCGTATAAACTGTGACCGCGAGAATGAGGCAACAAAAGTTAAAAAGAAGACTGGTCACAGTTTGGTTAACGAGCAGGATAAGTGCGAGCAGCGACAGGGTAAGAGCTGTGACCGCGAGAATCAGGAGATAAGTTTTAAAGAAGCCTGGTCACAGCGGGGTCAACGGGCAGGTCAACGGCGAGCGAGCGTGCAATGGGTGTGGCGAATCAAAGAAGACCAGCAGTGACAAGCGCAAAGGAGTCACGATTGAGATGGACTTAGCCGACTTATTGACCCTAGCCCTATGATACTTGATGATTGATGAACGTTTTCAGTAAAACATTGGAAATTTATAGTTCTATTCAGCCTGCTTTAAAGTCGATTTATTGAAAATTGTGTTTTGTTTAGGATAGCTTTATCATGCCTATTACCTATTTCTACGTCTATTCTGGTGGCAAGGGGAGGAGTAAGATGATTGTGCCTGAATCATCTTGTATTTTAGCATACCCTGTATTACTTTTGAATATTTGAATGTATGTTGCTATGGTGACAACCAGTCAATATTATTGTTACGTCATTGTGCTAGGGATTAGTACTTGTATTTTTAGACGCGCATATTTTATGTATCGAAAATAACAGGCAGTTCAGTGTTGCGCTTTGGGCCCTAAAGAGTGGCTGCGTGTTTCGTGTGTTGCGCTGTAGGAAATTTTATGAAGTGAGAGCGCAAGTTGTGTTTTATATTCCGCTAATAATTGAACAGATATTAATTATACTGGTGTCCGGGGGTTATATATAATTATATTATATAAACTATCGTATTAATTGAATGAGGATTCGGTGCCGGGCTTGATCATAACAGCAACAGAAGAAAGGACCAAAGCACAGGCAAAGTAACTGGCAATACAACTATAAAATAACTTTAATTACTGGTTTGTAAATTATATTACATGTTATTTTAACATTATATTTGTTTAAGTTTAGATTTTCATGTGTTTTCTACGGTAATCATATTGAAGTTGTTGAAGTTAACTCTGTTTGTTTCATCATTGAGAGTCAAAAGCATGTCAGTTTAACGAAAACCGCAGCTCAATCCTATTTTAGTCACTAACCTCCAAAAGTACAGTATGTTTTTTATTGGCCCATCCTGTATGATTATCATCAGCACTTACATAACTTATTGAACGCTTAGCGAAGCCAAAGACGACGGGAAATGATTTACCTGTTTGGACAACTACAGTCCCTGCCCTAATAAACGGCACACCAAGCTTGGTCCAAGGTTGGCCCAAGGAAATTTCCTTGGTGCGTGTTATAACATAGAGAAATGCTCACCAAGGGAAACCAAGGTTGGCCCAAGCGTGGGCCAAGATCTCACCAAGGACTACCAAGAGAAACCATGACGCCACCAAGGAGTTTGAAACATTATGCTCATATTTCTTTATAGTATTTGGGCGAAATTAAGTTAAGAAATACACAATTCGGAACTCAGTTGTTGAATTTTGGGGAAATAAATTGTTTTCTAACTGTTATTCACGAATATCGGTGCTGGAGTCGAGTTTAAGGGGGTTTAAGGTCGAACGGGAAATAAGGGTTTTATATTTGAATCCAACTTTCTGTTTTCGGTTTCATTTATGGTGATTCTATGAACTGATAATCCGACGGATAATTATTAAACTTAAAGATTAACGTTTTTATCAAATCAAACTAACAACTCATTAAAAGATGGGAATTCCGAAAAAAAGAGTGTTTATGAAAGCCAAGATGTGAACCACCTTGTAGTATTGGTGTGATTTTCTTGCTATTAATTGCTTATCTTCAAGGTGTAAAATAATTATAAAAAACATGGTGGGGAGTTGTGTGTGTTTTCGTTTGCATGGGTAGGGCGGCGTGGGTAGGTAGTTAGGCGAGTTTAGAAATGTTCAATTCTGCTATTTTTGTGGTTGAGCTCGTCTAAACCTCATGTTGCCTTTGGTGATGTTGTAAATTACATTTCTAGAGCCTGAAAACTATGTATGTAGCCGCGATGAATTGAAGTCGAACTGTATTTGACTCTATCATATCAAAAATCTGATAATTTTTCTTAAATGCGGACTTGAAACATTAGCTTTTTGTTCACCACCATGAAATATTTCATGGTAAAGCTTGGACCAACCATGGTTTCTCATGGGCGAAGCATGGTCCATCTTGGCCAATCCTTGGTCAGTGCTTGGTGTAATTTCACTATGCTTATACACGCGACGCACCAAGGAATCACCATGAACTGACCAAGAAAACACCAAGCACATGCCAACATGGCCCATGCATGGTCCAACCTTGGACCAAGGTTCAGTGCCGTTTATTAGGGCAGGGACTGTATGATTATTGTCCAAAGCGCGCATCATCTTTCAATTGCAGTTTTTATCTGAACGGAGCGTGAACGAACACATTCGCCATACCGAGCACACTGGTTTTAGATACGTATCTCACATAACTTTACTGTGTTGTGATTGGAACGGAAGTGTCGATAAAAAATAATTAATGAAAAAACCCATGATTTATGATAATAAAATATTCGATTGTGATGCCTGGTGAAACGGAAGTGTGGTGAAAACATTGTTTTTGCATTGTTTTGATGCCGATTCCTAGTCTTGTTTTTGTAACGAAGTTGGTTATGAGGTACTTGGCTAGACTTGCCCTTAAAACGGTTGTTTGGAATTTAAAAAAGACAATGTTTTAACACTATAAATGAGTATGATTAATTACACAGATCAATACATTCATATTTCCGATTTCGTATCGAAGATTGGCAATGCAAGTTATTGTTTGTCAGCGACGAACTTGCATCATCCGGCGATGAAAAAAACAAACAGCTTGAAATTACGCGTTCGCACACTGAGCTCGCTCTCTCCTAAGCTGCTTGAACCAAAAGTTTACGTTAAGAACATCTAAGTAACTGAGTAATTTATTGAAACAACCAATTGATACAACTGTGGGTAGGCTGTTGCTGTAACAGCATGTTGAGCAAATTCTCCTACATATCTGTAATGTAAAACCGATATTGCGATGATTGGAAACGTGTGTACATGTTCGAACGATGTATGTATACCTGTATATGACATGAGAGGTCAATCATGTCAACAACTTCATCAACGTATGGTGCTAAAGTTGTTCAACGCCAAATGCGAGATGTTGTTTTAGCCCACCCTGATGTAGTATAATTTTATATTCCTTAACAGATGTGGATCGAAAAGAGATTCCGAGGCTTATTTGCCAGCTTCGGTCGTCATTTAGTACTCAATGCCTATCTACGATGGAGCTGCTTAATTGTGCCAGTCCTCCTTACCATATTTCTAGCATCTTCGTTGCGCCGATTACTCCATGAAAGAAGTGGTGAGTGAGCGAATGAGTGAGTGAGTGAGTGAGTGATTGAGTGAGTGAGTGAGTGAGTGAG
>OZ038444.1:9922995-9940495 GCA_964036265.1 Daptonema setosum | reverse complement strand
CAAATTGCCAAAGACTTGTTTATTTGAAAACAAAATTTCATTTATATAGACTCAGTACAACTGAAACGCCGAGCCGTCAACATCGGCGGTTAAGGATGGGACACCCTGTAGAAGACAGCAATCATAATGTTTCATGGTCGATGTACCAATAAATTTTAGCTCTGGGTTGCATGCTCATCGTTTCGATATTATTCATGCCGAACATCGTTGGCACGATCTGCATTGTGATCGCCATGATCAGCATTGACACATGTGTGTGAGTGAGTGAGTGAGTGCGTTAGTGAGTGAGTGAGTGAGTGAGTGAGTGAGTGAGTGAGTGAGTGAGTGAGTGAGTGAGTGAGTGAGTGAGTGAGTGAGTGAGTGAGTGAGTGAGCATATTATTTCAGGTGTTGCTGGCTATCTGTTCCTCTGGGACTGCAACCTCGATCAAATAACCATGGTCAACCTAATAATGTCTATCGGACTATCGATTGATTTTTCAGCTCACATCATTTTTGGTTGGCTTTCTTGAAGAGTATCCTAGAAGCTATTGAATAAAACTCAACGAGTCATTACGAGTTGTTAGGGCACTAATATAAAACCTGTACGATCGTCGATCCAAGAATGACCGAGTGGCTGACTGACTGACTGACTGACTGACTCGAAGTTGGCGGTCTAGCGTTTGATATTTATTTCTTGACATTCGGTACATCAGTCTGTATACAGTAGGCTATCATAATTAATCATTTAAGGTTACGTGAACGCCGATGAATTAAGCAATCCTACCGAACGTGTGATTCGAGCCATGCAGCAACTGGCATGGCCCGTGTTTCAGGTTGTTGTTGTTGTTGTTGTTGTTGTTGTTGTTGTTGTTGTTGTTGTTGTTGTTGTTGTTGTTGTTGTTGTTGTTGTTGTTGTTGTTGTTGTTGTTGTTGTTGTTGTTGTTGTTGTTGTTGTTGTTGTTGTTGTTGTTGTTGTTGTTGATGTTGTTGTTGTTGTTGTTGTTGTTGTTGTTGTTGTTGTTGTTGTTGTTGTTGTTGTTGTTGTTGTTGATGTGGTTGTACTTGCAGGGAGGCACGTCTACCCTGATCGGTGTATCAGTACTCATGAGCGTGCAGTCGTACATGATCCTCACCTTCTTCAAGACCGTATTCCTTGTGATTGTGTTTGGTGTAGCACATGCACTCATATTCCTGCCGGTTTTATTGGCCACTGTTATGCCGTTTATGAATCTAGTCATTGACCGATGCAAACACTACTCCAAGTCATCATCTTCGTCCACTGCCTCCACCTCTGCGTCCTGATTCCTTCATGTATGTACATACAGTTGTGTTTGTACATATTTATTGTTATCAGTTATGAGTTGTGTTTGTACATATTTATTGTTATCAGTTATGTACGGACATTTATGTAATTACTGCTACTTGTCGACTTAATGTGCCTTAAATATTTCAATGAAACATATTGTCAAAGAAATGTACACTGTTTTTTTAATGGGTTCTCGAGAATATCATGTTGTATCGATCGGGAAAACACAATTAAACTCTTGGACAGACAGCAGAGAAATAGAGGAAAATTGAAATTTCATGGATTTATTGTTATTACCAACTAACATTTCAGTTAACTGTTCAAAAAGTAAAGGCCTCTGAATAAAAGAAAAAATCGCAATAACAGAAAAAAATAGACAAGGAAGTTTTTCACTAGATAAACTTAACTAATTGCATTCTTCGGTTTTCGGCTTTACCCATTGAATTCTCACCCTCGTTGGTAACATTTATTAAGAGTTCTTGACCATTAATTATTTACGACCACTTGGTTACCTGGTGTTTGACTATTCATGCGACCTCACGTTATTTGCAATCAAGTTTATTATCTAATCAAGAGCCGTGATCATGCCTCGCTAACCCACTTCACGTTCGTTTCGTAGCATCCTTAACGAAGTAAGATCAGGAAAATGAGCTTTTCGCTCCCGGAATTTGATTACTGTATGTGCCGTGATTACTGTATTACTGAGTCAATCAATATGCCATATGACAACTGTAATACTGAGTCAATCAAAGTGACATATGACTACTGTATTACTGAGTCAATCAATGTGCCATATGACTACTGTAATACTGAGTCAATAAAAGTTCATATGAATACTAAATTACTGAGTCAATCAATGTCCCATATGAATACTGAATTACTGAGTCAATCAATGTGCCATATGACTATTGTATTACTGAGTCAATCAATGTGCCATATGACTACTGTATTACTGAGTCAATCAATATGCCATATGACAACTGTAATACTGAGTCAATCAAAGTGACATATGACTACTGTATTACTGAGTCAATCAATGTGCCATATGACTACTGTAATACTGAGTCAATAAAAGTTCATATGAATACTAAATTACTGAGTCAATCAATGTCCCATATGAATACTGTATTACTGAGTCAATCAATGTGCCATATGACTATTGTATTACTGAGTCAATCAATGTGCCATATGACTACTGTATTACTGAGGCAATCAATGTGCCATATGACTACTGTATTACTGAGTCAATCAATGTGCCATTTGACTACTGTATTACTGAGTCAACCAATGTGCCATATGACTACTGTATTACTGCGTCAATCAATGTGCCATATGACTACTGTATTACTGAGTCAATCAATGTGCCATATGACTACTGTATTACTGAGTAAACCAATGTGCCATATGACTACTGTATTACTGAGTCAATCAATGTCCCATATGAATACTGTATTACTGAGTCAATCAATGTGCCATATGACTACTGTATTACTGAGTCAATCAATGTGCCATATGACTACTGTATTACTGAGTCAACCAATGTGCCATATGACTACTGTATTACTGAGTCAATCAATGTGCCATATGACTACTGTATTACTGAGTCAATCAATGTGCCATATGACTACTGTATTACTGAGTCAATCAATGTGCCATATGACTACTGTATTACTGAGTCAACCAATGTGCCATATGACTACTGTATTACTGAGTCAATCAATGTGCCATATGACTACTGTATTACTGAGTCAATCAATGTGCCATATGACTACTGTATTACTGAGTCAATCAATGTGCCATATGACTACTGTATTACTGAGTCAATCAATGTGCCATATGACTACTGTACTACTGAGTCAATCAATGTGCCATATGACTACTGTATTACTGAGTCAATCAATGTGCCATATGACTACTGTATTACTGAGTCAACCAATGTGCCATATGACTACTGTATTACTGAGTCAATCAATGTGCCATATGACTACTGTATTACTGAGTCAACCAATGTGCCATATGACTACTGTATTACTGAGTCAATCAATGTGCCATATGACTACTGTATTACTGAGTCAATCAATGTGCCATATGACTACTGTATTACTGAGTCAATCAATGTGCCATATGACTACTGTATTACTGAGTCAACCAATGTGCCATATGACTACTGTATTACTGAGTCAATCAATGTGCCATATGACTACTGTATTACTGAGTCAATCAATGTGTCATATGACTACTGTATTACTGAGTCAACCAATGTGCCATATGACTACTGTATTACTGAGTCAATCAATGTGCCATATGACTACTGTATTACTGAGGCAATCAAAACGTTTCTGAACTCATTTACAGAAAGCAATTCCAGTCAGGCAGTCCTGCCCATGCTCTACAGGTCAATTGAACGTATAACACAGCTGCAATTTAGCAAATTGCAATCAATCATTAAAATTATACATTGATCCTACCCTACAGTAAACTCTCGGAGACGGGTACAGAATCAGTCGTATTAAGAATGCGATAAGTGCTTCTTCTTCTTCGAATGACCGGCGAATTTAAAGACACTCTAACTATTGTTCTCCCAATGTTTGTGAAATCAGGCCAAAAATGCGTCACACAAAAAAAGCTTATAATTAGGTCGTAGTGCCTGCACCTGTCGTGCTGAATACAGTAATCATGCCGATATATATGTATATGTATGTAGGTCAAATCACTCACCTACTCACCGTCACGAAGTCATCTCTAGTTTAATTGGTATCTTCATATATTGCAGTGCAGATTAATCTAAAAGGTCATTTTAATCTTCTATTTTTATATTTAATTTTCACGCAATGCAACCACGCCACGCAATCAATACAGTAAGGTTCAGGGCCATTTTTATTACCGATTGATATTTTAGATGGCACTGGTAAAGTCAGATTTCAAGTTTCACGTCCGACTCCGATTTGACCAGAAGTCTGTCTGTTTCCCTTCTCATTTCATGTTCATTAACCGGAGGATTTTTCAGATGCGCTGATAGTTCACCAGAACTAGTACCTTTCAAAAGAGGAATGTAAGTAGATTAGTATTTCGAAACGTTACAGTAGTTACAGCGTTTGAATACGTACTGTAGCAAATCAACTGAATTGGTGCTGAAATCGACTGCAGCATGAATTCCGTTGTAACATTATTGACCCGGCACCGAAAAAGCTACACTTTCGGTGCTGATGAGAAAATCACCTTGATTAAATTTTTTTAGTTGAAATTGATCTCTAATAAACACACCTTTTACGATGATTTATTCAGCTTTTAGGTGTCGCGATTTCGGCATCCGAAGGTCTGCTTGAGAACCTGAACGGAAACTTCTTTCCCATCCCCATAACTGCGTCCAGGGTGAGGCTAAATTACTTATATACTCTCGTTCATGGGCCACGTTCTTAAAGTATTCATATTGGAATCAGTAAGATTATAATCCAGAGGCGGACGATAATTCAATATAGATAAGCTTTTTTGCCGATATTCACATATGCATTATAACGGTTGATAAATGGGGTTCTGTATCACTTGAACTGTTATCAAACACATATTATTTACACGACTTCCCTTTCCTGGGAAAACCTCTGTAGTTTACGTCGAAAATACCCCCAAACTAGAACCAAATGAATAAACCAACTAATTAATAAAATTCAATATGGCTCATTATAAAGACTATCGCTAATACCACTGCACTGACGTACGAGCCAATCCTTATTCGTGATCGTAGTTTTCAGGTGTGTTTCATGTCATTTTACGTACAGTCATTTTTGTCCCACCCTGTACAATACTGTAACTTTGATCCAATTGTGGTGTACGATGCAAATCACGTATTATGTTGTGTTTCTTCTAATAACGTGTTTGATAAGGATGCTGCTCATCGCATCCGCATACTAATTTCAGATTATCTACAATTTCATGTAAGAAAAGTAGCTCGTTCCTGGAAATCTGCTCGATATGACGCAGGTAATTGGGACAACTGACTACCATTCAATAACCTTGACTAATCATGTGAGATAATGGATTATGGTTGCAAATGCCAGGTTAACTTTGTACCTCCCCTACTAATTTCTTCCGGAACCCGGTACACGCCACCAATTTGGATTGTTCAGTGCATCGCAGTTTCATAATAATGGATAAATGAGCTCATTACCTGACAAACCAGGATGTTGGCTAGTGATTCAAACGACAAAAGGAACTACATACTTGACCAACCATTTCTCGATCATAAAAGCGTGCCACCGGGAATATTTCACGGAAATTAATCTTCTGAAACGGGAACAATCACACGGCTCTGGAATGATTTTAATGAGTTCATAACGGTATCTTGTGCCATATAATGGATTTGATGGTTAGTCAATGGGAATACAATTGGCAACCCATTCTTGTCTGGGTTTATCAATAAGCTTCCGAAGCTGAGTCATACTCGGCACGACTACTGTATGTTGGTCAAGATTATTCATTAACTGCCAGTCATTGAATTTTAATATTTCAACGTTTCATCTGTTAATTAAAATCAATCACACTGCTCTCGAATGATTTTAATGAGTTCATAACGGTATCTTGTGCCATACAGGGTGGCTGTAAAGTAACGACGCGTTTTCCGGCCGCCAATTTCTCAAAAAAATTATATTGTGTGATCAGTGTCTTTATAGTCAAACTTGCGTAAAAACACCTGAAAAATCGAATTATGTGGTCAGATTTGACGTATTATTATGTATTTGGAGGCCTTTTGTAGAAATTCTGTCAAAAAGCAATATTTTTTTACTTATTGGGTTCTAGACGGAATTTTTTTTCAAAATAAAACCGTTATAGGATTTTAAAAGTTAACACACTATTTTAATAATTATTTTTAAATAATCTCATCGCCAAATAACACTATTGGTATTATCTAATGGTGAAAATTAAGCCAGCTTTCACATGTCACTTTTTACATCAGAATCTTATTTCTGCATTTTTCACCAATTATCATGCTTTTATGACTCATAATGGTGTCATATTTGTGTTATAGGAGGTATGGAAGTATGATAATCCTACTTAGGACCTAAATCTTTGATTTTCAAAATTTCAGAATTTTATCGAATTTCATATTGTTTCTTCATTCATTGAGACTTTTTGGTAGTGAAGTACTATGAATTCTATTTCTTTCATAAATTCTTTAACACAAAACTCAACTTACCATTTGTTTATATCATTATGAATCCTGGTTGGAACCAATTGATACTTAATTCGTATTACTATGGTCAGTTTTCATGAAATTTCGGTCAGTTTTGTAAAAGAATAACGAAATTTCCGTTAATTTTCAGAAAAAAATTAATTTGAGCAGTCCTACATTAAAATGAACTTCAAAATCTGAAATTTCAGGTATGAATACATACAGGGTGGGCCAAAAAAAACGACTACACTTTGATCTGACCTAGAGGTGGCTGTGTCTAATCCTTTAGCTTGTCGTTTTCAACATTTATTAACAACATAATAACTTAGTTTTCCTGAAGTTTTCAATACGATATGTTAACTCTAACAAAAGTTATGCACGTGCATCCAAAAAAACGTCTCACGCATTTTTACAACAGCTTATAATGGGACTTAAATATGATTTTTATCAATTTTTAGACTATAATTTTTTCTATCAAAAACTATCAAAACAATTAAATTTAGTGTATGATAGAATTAACACTGTTTTACTTGAAACTAAAAGGTCGAAAACACGCTTAAAACAGGTCATACTCTAATAAACGCCACTTTCTCACTCTTTCTTTCAAAATTTTCACAAACGTTCCAAAACTGAAATTTTTTGATGAAACTCATCTGTTTATGCGGGAAAAGGTTAACTGTACTGAAAAAATACGCCAAAAACAACAGAAGTCCATGTTTCAGTGACAAATCTCATCGTAGAGACAAAGTATCGTATATGGCTGTGTATGGCTGTTGTAAAAACAAGCGAGCAACTTTTTCAGTCAAAAGTGCACATTTCTCTCAAACCCTAACGATCCTAACGAAATTCTCAATATAACTAAGTTTATATGTTGTTAACATATGGTGAAAATGACAATTGTAAAAATTCATCACAGCCATTTTTATATCAGATCAAAGCTTTTTTGGCCCACCCTGTATTATTGGCATGTAAAAGTTAATCATGCAATACAATAGTTCTGAGAAATAGACAGCCGGAAAACGCGTCGTTACTTTACAGCCACCCTGTATAATGGATTTGATTGTTAGTCAATGGGAATACAATTGGCAACCTATTCTTGTCTGGGTTTATCACTGAACTTCCGAAGCTGAGTCATACTCGGCACGACTACTGTATGTTGGTCACGATTATTCATTAACTGTCAGTCATTGAATTTTAATATTTCATCGTTTCATATTTTAATTAAAATCATCTCTATAGCTTGGTGGGCTTCAATTTCCTTATTTAATTTGATTCATTGGTGGACCGTTTCATTTTTCAATCCATTTTCATTTCATCTGAGATCGTGAAACTTTAACTAAGCCATAGCCCATTTGGCAGGTGGAGGAGACTTGACCAAAATAGTAATTCGACGAACAATAATTCACGATGACGCTAAAATATCTTGACGGCCAGTTTGCCAAAAAGAAAACTGGCCTAAAACTTTGTCAGTGAGTGATTTTCCGAATGAAGTTATTAGGATTATCATTAATCATTACCACAACTAAATCTTCTTTCGGAATGTCTTAATCGTTGACGTGAAACCATATTAGTTAACCAACTTAAATCGCGCGTGAGATATGAAATGCTTAGTTTATGATGAAAGACAATCTCATCTTGATGTCACCTTTTTTACTATGTTTACAAAAAACCTATCACTAATAGCTAATCGGAAAAGTTTCAATGACATAATAAAAATAATGAAAAGGTGATTCCCATTAGCAATTAGTGATAGATTTTTTGTAAACATAGTAAAAAGGTGACATCAAGCCACGAATAGATTGTCATTCATCAAAACTAAGCATTTCCTATTTCACGCGCGATCAAAGTTGACTTTAATTGAGCAATTAGAGATTTGTATGTGAGTTAGTTTGAAACCGGTTCTGATGTCGATATGGGCAATCAATATAACAAGTTGATATGTAATCAAACGAACATTATGAAAAGCTGTCTATAACTAATGGCGCATTTGGATACATATTAATTAATTCTGCCTCATCAAACGATATTCGTCCCAAGTTCATCGGCTAATAAACGACAAGTCGGCTGCAAAACTACTGTTTAATTTGATATCAATTAGACAGGACTTTTGTTAAATAATTGATTGATTAAACTGATTGATTAAATAGTAATTAAATGATTGGGTGCGCGCTCAAGCGTCATCTCTGATTCGACAATTAAATGACCGCTGCGTTTCCTATTTATAGATAAATTGGTCACCTGAGATTTGGGTAAACGGCATACGGAGCGTTTGAGACACAAGGTTATAAAAGGTGAGTGGCACACAGGCTATTCATTCATTCATTCGTTAATGTCCAATTAACTAGGACATGCGTTTACTTGACATCCCATTCTAAGCGCTGGTCTGAGATTTAAAACCGGATAACTACTGTCAATGCAAACATTATTTTAGCTACGATTATCCGACTTGATCTTTCAATAAAGCTCAAGTTTCATTCATTCGTCAACAAACTGCATGTTGGGGAGTTTCGTGCAAAAAAAACTTTTCAGTTTCACGAGCACAAAAACTTTAACATGATTCTCATTCAATTTTTTCTTTAGTCCCTAATTGTTAAACCACTGTGTCTCTACCACGTGCAAAATTCCGACCATTCAACAGTCTGCATTGTGAAACATACTAGCGGTCGAGAAGGAGAGGGAAAAGTGGAACTCCCCTTTTTGGCAGTTTCAAAAAGTAGAGTTTGCTCTTTGAGGTGTAGGTAAAATGACCGGAAAACTGTCCAATCCCCTGCCTTTAGACGGTTAGCTCGTTCGCTTGTATTGTGAAACATACCAGTTTCAATTCAAATCACTCATATGTATGTAAATCAACAGATTGAGTTTGCATGTGGCATCTGTCAGTTATCGCCTTTCATCTTTGGGCGAAATAATAAGCAGCAGAATAAAAGAGAACTTTAAAGAGTAAAGATGACGGAGACCCGTTGTTTCACTTCACACGTTACTGTGTGTCTTTGAATTGATAAAACGTACCCATATTACTTTTACATGTTTATTACTTGTAAGAAATGTGAATATGACAAACAAATAAAAAAAAAGAAAATGCTGGTTTATACGTCGGATAATCTCTTTAATTAGAAAACTTTACAAAATTTTCTGAAATGATCGATCGGAACTTATGAGACAAGTGCTTGTTTCATTTTGATTACTACCGTAATATACCGTAATATACCGTAATCTAAAAAACATCATCACAACCTTTATTGCCTGTTGAAATTTAATTTACCTAATAAATTAATACCTGAGGGATGTATGTATGTATTTTTCTCATCAAGTATCGTTAATAAGCTGCTCGTTTGTTTTCTTTATTCATTATCTACCTTCAAGTGAGGGATGAAACTAATCAACTCATTCAGGGATAATGCTTTATTGATCAGCAATGTTTTATATTAGATGATTATTATTAGTTTTGTGATATTATATGTATTATATGTTATTTATACATAAACTACAGGGTGTTTCCAAAAAAACGACAATACTTGGACTACGGTAACCCAAAAATATTGTAATACTTTCAATGTACTTGAACTCAATATCTGATTTATAAGCAAAGATTATCCACAAAATTCTGTTGACGTCATACAATGTTCTTAGGATATTACTTGCAAATTGCATCTTGTCCTATCTGAACGAAAAATGCATGCTACAGTAAGCTATTGTTGTAGCGCCTAAATTCATGATGATTAATCATGTGTAATTGATTTGATGTACGGTATAAATCAAGTAACACAAGCTGTTTACGGTATACCTCAAGTAGCACAAGCTGTATACGGTATAACTCAACTAGCAAAAACTGTATACGGTATAACTTGACAGGCAAAATTTTATACGGTATAACTCAATTAGCAAAAACTGTATATAGTATAACTAAAGTAGCAAAAACTGTATACGGTATAACTCAACAGGCAAAAACCGTATGCAGTAAAACTCAATTAGCAAAAACTTTATACAGTAAAACTCAATTATCAAAAACTGTATACAGTATAACTCAGAGCTCCATTGGTGAAAACAATACACATGTTTATAACATTTTTTCCTGTTGTTTCTGGTTCTGCCTGGAGGATCATCGCTGAAAGTCAGGTATCTTACATTATAGTGTGACTCATGTAGTTTTTTTCAGACAGCGAGAGATTGACACGAATCAGAGAGATAAAAATATTGCAAAACCATGCAATTGGTGTGGGCTACAGAGTTGATTCTTGTAGTTTCAATGTGTTGGCAAGACTATAAATTTGCCATCTCAACGAAATGAAGCCATAGCTTTTTGGTCGTTTTACAGCCGAAGTGATGCTCTTCAGGTTTTGTTATTTTTGGGTGCGTGACGTACATACGCAATCAGCCCATTGCTGCTGGTGTACCACATTTTTTCATTCTTGCTTCTTTTTTGTTTGTTGCATTTTCATCATACGTTTTTGGAATCAACACAATAGTGTTTTTGTAAATTGCAGTTGCAGTTTATGGAGAAAATCCACTTTTTAGTGATTCATCAAGAAGTAAGCCACCAATTACACCAATGCAGCTCTGGCTTTGAAGCCAGCTGCAATTTCGATTTCGTCTTGACGGAAAAGCGATTGTTGCATTTTCGTCAAGATTGCACCTCGCTGCACGACAAGCATGTATAGCTTCCGTAAATCATTATGAGAAAAACCAAATCCGGATTACGACCGACGGATTTCCAGTGAATAAGATTTTTACCACGCATAAATTTTATTATTTTCATTCCCTGCCTATTGAATACTTTCTTAAATTTTTTTCAAAAATGTTATGATTGAAATGTTTAATTTTGTGTTTATGAAAAATAATTTCGGTTCTATTATTCTTGTAAAAATTATAAAATTGAAGTATGTAATAAATTTAGCACGTTTGACGTCGAAAATTATCGAATTCGAATTTTGTCCCGAATCTGAGACAAAGTTTTTTGTCGTAAGACAATTTCACGGCATGAAGTGACATAGGCATGTACACATCAAGACTGGGAAAAATCTTATTCATTTGTTATAATGAATTACGGGTGCTATAATTGAGAAACACCCGATTTATTTGTGTCAGCCAAGCCTGCCTGTCATTTATCTTGGCTTTTAGAGATGGTAACCTAAATTTATGTCTCTATTTTGTCGCGAATGAAGCCGTTATGAATAATAGCAGAATGCCTGCCGCTTCAGGTACTCTGACATCTCAAACTCATTGTACCGTCAACATGTTTACAGGATACTAATCGGTAATACAATTAAAAACATCACGCAATTATTGAAATGTTAACTTAATATGTGAGTACAGAACAATTTGTAATTCGAGTATAAAATATTTATCCAAAATTCACTATATTTAGGTCAAAACAAGATCGTGTCACTCACAGACTAGTCACGAAAACACTTTAAAAGATGTGTGATAAGTAAAAATAGCAATAGCGATGAAAATAAGCCAACGATAAATGCTAAATAGATAACAATATACCGTAAATGAATATTGACAATAACAACTACTACGACACCCACTTGTAAAGTGAACTATTTTTGACTCCATAATTACTAATTAATATACTCAAAACGTACACACGTTTATTCTTTCCAAGGTTTTGTAAACGTAAGTGCATTCGATCTTGAAAATTCTTTAGTAAACACTTTCCAAGCGTTATGGTATGTTTTGTAAACAACGTAAAAGAATACTTTGTATATCTAGAAGAAAATCGTACTTCTATGGTAAAGATACAACTTATTATGTTGAACCAGTATATAAAGAAGGCGGTCAACGCATTTTACTTTGATTGTCATACCAAATGTTTTAATCTATGGGTTTTTTATATTCAGTTCATGGTGTCTCAGCGAAAAGTGAGTTTTATCATGGCCTTATTTATAAAAAATACGATACGATTAGGAATTTCATATTTCAGACTACATAAATCCCGTGTCAGAATGTTTTTTTTACAGTGATATCGCTGCAATAATGCACTTTATGTGCTCAGGTTTGTGCGAATCCGATTGTAAAACGGCAGCTGTTAAACCAAAAGATGAAGCAAACAGCTTGAGATTTTTACATTCCTAAAAAAATTATGGCGTATTGTTGACGTTCAGTTGATAATGTGCGTTTTGCGGCCCAAATGGTTTAGGGAACACCTTTAATTTCGGGAGTAAATCCACACCGAGACGCTCTCGTCATTTCACCGTCATGTTTCTGTTGATTTCATAGTAATTCAACAGATTAAACCACTGATATTGAATCGAAATTTTTTTAACTTTCTTCGTGGGAGCGATATTTATTGAGTTGAAAAATTGATTGGTTATGCGTAATAACGCACCAATTAAAATTTAAAGCAATCTGCGAGCGGTAAATCTACTTTAAAACCAATACGAGCTGATAAATGCAGTAAAAGGAAGTTATTCGACGAAGCCGCTCATCCCAATTCGCTAAAACACACTGTGTTGGAAAATAAAAAATACTTCGTGTTGTGGACTCAGTTCTTATCGCACCGAGAATTTCTCGTAGCCAGTATTTTTGTAAATACCGTAACTTAATTGGTCATACTGCGTTATCACAGTTCAGCAGTTCCATGGGTTCAGCTCTTTTCTATTTAAATGAGCCATAATATTCTCATTCAATGTTAATGAGCCGTGCGGAAAAATTTACTTCATTCATTAGACACGTCAATACAAATGTACTTGCATCATTGATATAAATTCAGAACAGCTGACAGTAAAAATACCACTCTCTCATGTGATATTGAAATAATTAAAGTATAATAATATATATTATGAATATTTCATCCATAAAAACGTGCAGTTTTTTGGAATTGAATTTAACTTTTGACTATATTTGATCGTTAGAGTACATAACTTCATAGTCGTCAATACATTTTTGAAAAAAAGGCAGCAATTTCCCCACTTTTTGACAGTATCTCATCTCCTCCCACCCCATCGTGTCAACCGACCATGGTTTTTTTAAACGAAAATATTAGTTTTGATTAAGCAATTGTTGAGTTTGATTAAGCAATTGTTAGTTTGATTGTCGCGTGGGCAGTTGATCAGCAGTCATCGATAGGCTCATTGTTTGTATGTTATTATACAGTTAACAGGTGGAGGCTATAAGTATCGCTTGTTAAACATGAAAGGATTTTGTTTATGTTAACCAACCCACTAACTACAAGAGCATTATCTCACATCACAATACAATATTAATTATCACTAGGTCATGACGTCTATGACTTTTATTCTTACCAGTTTGTATTGAAACTTTCTACTGTAATTCCATTTGGCAGTGAAATCATACATATGTGAAAAGCAGTAAGACCCCATCCAGTATTGTAGTTTTTACAGTTACTCTAGGTTACGGTAAGTACAGTAAGACGCGTTTGAATGCCTAATAAATGTTGATGCTTTAATTACACCTTTTGTAAAAGGGGGATGAGCCCTGGCTTGAGGACAGGTGAATAAAGAAGGTGGCATCTGGCAGAGAATGCTCTTTGTTGTTGTAAACACTGGCCGACGAGTCAATCCTTTAAAGGGAGGGGAATCTTCCCAAAGAGGGGGAATTGAAAGAAATTATGCCTTTTTAACTACACCTTAATAAACAAACTCTACATTTTGAAACCGCTAAAACGAGAGATTTTCATTTTCCCTCCTCTTTTCGTCCGCTAGTGGTTGTAATCCTCACAGATTCGAAGGGGCGGCCGACATGATTTATACGATGAATATGCTGGGTTGGTTGGTCATCATCATATTTTATGTACCACGTATGTATGTTCACTAACGGACGAGAAGGGGTGGGAAAAGTGGAATTCCCACTCTTTGGCGTTTTCAAAGAGTATACTTTGTTTCCTAAGGTGTAGGTAAATGGCCTGAAAACTGGCAATTCCCTCCTTTTTGAAGGATTAGCTCGTCCACCAGTACCACGCATCAATAAACTATGTACCTAATTTTTTATATCATTCATCATTCAAATTATATACTACATAGTTCAATTTTCTTGCACTACACTACATGTTTTGTTGGGGTTATCCATGCGCCATGCAACATAAATTTTTAGAATTCTGATTGTCCGGAGTTCGAAAAAAAACGACTGCCGTGTGAATATTAGATCAGGGCTGGTGTTGTTGAGCATAGGAAATAAGGTTAATAACTATTATTTATAAAAAACAATCTCCTAAACATGAGAATTTTATGCAAGTCACAAGCCCAAGAACAATTTCCGGAATATTCATTGCGGTTGATTCCCAAATTGTTTAGATTATCTCCGAAATCATTGGCAAAAAATCCTTTGGATAAACTTTCCCAATACAATTCAGTTTTATCCGAAAATTCGTCAGGGAGAAACTGCCATAATTGGATTAGTTGATAGTTCATTACCGAAATCTTTATTGCTTTGATTACGGTAGTAAAACGAGTAATGATACCGTCCTAATTGCATTGTTTTATGACGTCGGATGTATATGAAATGACTTAATGTAAGCCAACGTTCTTTATACTAGTTTTAAACTTAAAAAAACGGCAAACTAAACACGATTATTACGCGCGTGTGGCTTCGAAATCCATTAAACTTGAGTTTTCAACTTAGTGATGAACATACGTATCAACATGTTATCTGTTATCAACGATTTCTTTTCTGCCATCCATTTGGTATAAATAACGGTTAATTCATTTGTTGTTTATTTCTGATTATTCGTGATTCTTACATGACGTAAAAAGAATAGCTATAATATTGACATGTTTCCCACCAAACATCATTATGGGGCAATCACGATTATTTAGTTATGCCACACAACCTTTCAAGGTTTCTGAAGCCATATACATTAATCAAGTAAGCTATTTACTCAAACACTTGCTGTAAATACACCTAAGATGACCTGAGGATACGGTAACGAACTCTTTTTGGCGTGATCCTTTTTTGAGTCTTGAACTCTTGAGTTTTAACATCTCTTTTTGAGTTTTCAATAAACACACCATATTTTGTCGAATTTTCATTTATAGCTTCAGTTACCGATAACTGATTGCTGTAGAACCTCATAACAGAATTTGAACCCATACTAATATCATAAACATACTTAGAAGACCTTTATAAACATGTCAATAAATATATCCCAATATGTAATTTGGTTTCATGTCGCAAAACGAGGAAATGCATCATCCTTTCGCCGTAGAGAGTTTACCAAAAGATAAGATAAATTTTATTTCTTAAAGAAAGGACGCACCTAAATAGGCGCAATGGTCAGTGAGACATAATGAAATCACAAAAATGGATATGTTTATAATCGTTATAATCATAACGGAATTTTTAGAAACCAAAATGTTTATGACAGAATGTTTCAAAGGCCGTGTCGGGTATTTTATTCCACATGAGAACTATTCTCACGCAATATTCAATTATGTTATAGATTTTACACGGATGATTGAAGTTTAACATTAGCGACCTTTGCATGTATGCAAGGTCTTCACTGAACATGACAGAAAAGTAGGATGAGTGGGCGTGGGAATTCATCCGTAATTAACAAAATGGCAACAGTTCAAATGAGAGAATGTCTGGCATATGACAGCAACAGAAGGCAATCAGAACCTTTTCATGACGCATTGATGGTGACTATAGCTTGATCGTCGCCTCTTGCTACTAAACTTTATCTGCAAGATTTATCTGTTACCATAGATTTAATAAATTTAGCATTCCATTGGAGCGTTGTCCACACGTGATGTTAACCAGTGAAATTTTAAAATTTTACGCTTACCTGAACCTCACTCAACTGATATGTATAATAAAACAAACATACATGCATAAATATAATACAAAACTTTAGATCAAGAACATTTGAAAATTATCGTCATCTCGCTCACTTGTCGATTGAAGTAGTTCCGAAAATTAAAAAAAATATACTTATTCTTCAAAGAGTTTCGTCCATAACCATAGGCTCTTTGCTAATATGACTTTCCGTTTCAGAATTCGTAATACGGTCGGTGTCGGTTAACATTAACGATAATCATGAATTCATTGCCAATAATGGTTTGTTGTCTGGTGATCGGTTGTTACGCTACACCCATCATTGATCGCAATCAAGGCGACCAACAATTGTTCCATCAAAAACAGGGCAATCCTTTCGGCTAGTCAACTGGTCTCACTCACATCTGTTTTCCTACATTATGGTATTTTCATATATATTTTGGGTGTGTTGGTACGAATATCCGTTAATGAGCTTATCAACCATCAATCAGATGTATGTCAAAACAGTTGGAGACCGAAAACTTCATACTTATCATTCATTATTTAACGTTTTAAATCGCCATTTCAGGGGTCACATATGAAGAGGTTGAGAAGGCCATCTGGGAACTTAATAAAGCAAAGGTCACGGCTATGCCTGACTGGAAACAGGCCGTCGAGCAGGCCATGAATGATTCATACTTTAAAAACGGTTGGCACACAGTTATTAACTCACTCACTCACTCACACACTTACTCACTCACTCACTCACTCACTCACTCACTCACTCACTCACTCACTCACTCACTCACTCACTCACTCACTCACTCACTCACTCACTCACTCACTCACTCACTCACTCACTCACTCACTCACTCACTCACTCACTCACTCACTCACTCACTCACTCACTCACTCACTCACTCACTCACTCACTCACTCACTCACTCACTCACTCACTCACTCACTCACTCACTCACTCACTCACTCACTCACTCACTCACTCACTCACTCACTCACTCACTCACTCACTCACTCACTCACTCCCTCACTCACTCACTCACTCATTCACTCACTCACTCACTCAATTGCAGACATGAAGCGTGCTGTTCAACAGCCGAAAGCGGGTAAATCAACGAGGATGAGCAGAAAGTTGGCTGAAATGCTGATGGGCGGTGGGCCGATGATGATTGATGTGGAGCAACAGGCAATGTAGAACTGAGATCTGGGAATGTGATGCCATTAAAGATGATAAGCATAACGTACTACAGATAACAAATATATTGCTAAAATCATAAACAACGATACAAAGAATACATATAAAATCTTTCGCAA
>OZ038444.1:9905495-9917995 GCA_964036265.1 Daptonema setosum | reverse complement strand
TGAAAATGTATAAGCATAAAAAACTATGGCGACTGAATGTCTACTAAAACGGCCAAAAATCCCACGCTGCTTTGATTGAATTTGCGCCAGGAAAGTCGTCCTTTTAATCGCGTTGATTTGTGCGGTAAGTTTGCGATTGTTAAGTTGAAAAAGGTTAGGTTGCATGGAAGGTGAATTACGTTCACTTCATCATGGTAACAACATTCATAGTAACGTGACCGTTATCCAGCAAAAACTGTTTGACGCGCACTTTCTCATGTGACTGATGTGATTATGATTACATGCACCACCGATTCACGATTTATCATCTTCGATCAAGTGTTGAATTCGCACAATAGCCGCTTTTTCGCACTACCAGTCAAGCAGGTGTCGTTGTATTTTTGTAAGATGTGACAACTTTATTATATTTTAATCAGTCAGTCAGTCAGTTAATCAGTACCACGCGACTTATTCCAAACGTTTTACAGTCATTAATCTGCGGTTGAACGGATACGCAAACCGAAAGAAAACATCCACTTTCATCCGTCGACATTATTTATTCCGCAAAGTCAACTCCATAGTTACCATTCGTTCACAAAGAACGTCTGCAGCGTTTGATTTTTGTGTAACTTTTGCGAAAAAAGTGCGTGTTGGCGAGAAAAGCACGTGTTTTTGGTTTGTGGTTGCACGCGTTGAACCAACGGAAAGACGAGATTAATATTCGTTGAAAGTTACAAGCAGATCACAACAACATTAACATTGACGCATATCGATAGCTAGTTATACTCTTTTTCATAGTTACCTCTGGTAGGCAGTTGTTAATACTTGGTTCTCTGGCTGAGAAACTCGTACATATGCTTGTTCTGGCATTTTTGTAATCATCTTGATTTAACTATAATACAAATCACTTTTTCATGATAGTTCCCTACCGGAGTTCGAACCATGTTTGCCGTTTCCTGATTTTATAACCATTTCAGAAAGAATGCAATATTCATACCTTGAAATTAACGTGATTTTGATGACATTTATCCAACGGTTCTACGCACGTAAGTACAATTGGACCATGCAAAAATATCACGAAATATTTTTTCTCTTGTCACAAATTTGCTATGGATAACTTTGGGTAGAATAGTAATGAACAACCGTAATGTTACGTTGAACAATAAAACAATGTGGTATGACTCGATTATAATATTCATTTTTTATTAAAATAATTTCATGAATCATAAATAAAAAATAAAAAAACTTATTCTCAACATCCGTTTCGTGTTTTATGTTTCATATAAAACT
Organism: Daptonema setosum; assembly: GCA_964036265.1. NCBI lineage: Eukaryota > Metazoa > Nematoda > Chromadorea > Monhysterida > Xyalidae > Daptonema > Daptonema setosum. Next base: position 9,916,726 of record OZ038444.1, on the reverse strand, counting down.
TTATACTCGCATTGTTGTGTATGTAGTTTATAACATTTTGTCACGATCACTTTTTTATTTGTCGCAACTGTAAACAATCGCCAATAACTTTTATTATTTATTCGGATACAGTAAAATTCGCAAAATGATTCGTTTCCGTTGCAGTGAATGTTGAATGACTCGCATATAAAACCTCGCAAAAAGAGCCAGTTTTATATTTAAAAAAAATCATGAGTCATAAATAGGAGAAACAAGTTTTTTCTGAACATCCGTTTAGTGTTTCATGTTTCATAAAAAACTTTATACTCGCATTGTTGTGTATGGAGTTTCTAACATTCTGTCACGATCCTTTTTTGTTTGTCGCAACGGTAAACAGTCGTTAATAAATTTTACCATTTAATCAAATGCAGTAATAATCGCAAAATGTTTCGTTTCCGTTGCAGTTGCAGTTGCGGTTGATATCAATTTGCGATCAACTTTCGCATCAAGTTGTTAGGATACTATATTTTTTAAACAAAAAACCAACATGTTCAGTACGGATAACAATCGTGATAAAAAAATAAGACTAGCTTACTAACTTTCCCTTGACGTTTTCTCTTTTCAAGTCAAATCTTTAACTGATCCGATCTCAATCGCTTGTTGCGTTTAGATGACGCACTTTAATGTATTGTTATAGGAGTATGATTCGTTGATTCCGACAACACCTGCATAACATTCTGATTGTCTCTTCGTGATCATACCGCTTTGTGTTTGTTGAGATTATGACCCATCGCTTTGTGTTTGGACTAACTTTCTAGCAACCACTCTTTTTATTGAACATGTGACTGGATATAACGAGAGACGAATGACTGCGTACTTGAGTGTTGCTTTCGGTTACGCACTGTCACGACGATTTCAAGCTGACATTCCAAGCGGATCAGCTAATTCTCCAAAGGGAGGAGAATTTCGTCAAAGATGGGGACTTTGTAGTTTTCAGGCCTTTTTACCGGTTCCTTCGAGACCGGTATGAAGTATAAACAAGTTAAACGAAGATGTCACAGTAAAATGGTTCTTAGCGGAAAAACCCCCATCGTGTAAATGAAGTGATTTTGCAGTTTGTTGGTCAATAAGCTTAATCCCCCATGTATGTATGAAAAACATGTAGGGTTTGCGTAAACAGATGTACATAGGAACATGTTATGTATGTATTAAGCACGTCATTTCCCGTGGCGGTTGCGAAGTAATCGCAGCATTCCGCTAAATTTTATCCTATTCTGCATGGAAATAGCTGATGTCCGATATCAAAAATAGCGTACATACGTACATACATTTATTCATACATACATATAAGCATGTAACTTTCATGACAAAAAAACTAGTTTTGACAGATAAAAATGTACTGGATTATGAATCATGAAGTGGATTGACGTGAACGTCGGTCATGTGACGTTGGATTAGCATTCGGGTAGAAATACATAAGCTGCTACAATATTAGCTAATTTCATTATCAGAAGAAGCCCGCTGGACAAAGTTAGAATTCCACTTTTGTTGCAATGAGGATATAAATACAATAATTTTTTTTCAACATTTAGACTTTTTGAGTTTGATTTGATTATTTTTCGCTATCTTTGATTCGTCCCGTAACTCCCCCGCGAAGGGGAATCTCATTTCAGGACATTGATTGGTCGGCTTTGTTTATTTGTGTTTGTTGTTTCACGATCCGACGAAAACAAGATTCCTCACATAATAGGTTATTATGACGTTAATATTGCTCGATCACTCGTGATTTCCAGTCGCCACCTTCCACACTGAGAGATCAGATCAACAAGTCATTGTTTTGTCTGATTATTGGTGCTTCTTCATATATATAAATATATAAGAGAAAGAAGGACCATCTAACTAACTAATAGGGAGAAAAAAACTGTCTAGCTTAATATAAGTTAAAAATAGCCCTTTTGTTGATTGAGCAGCCACATTTCCTTAACTATCACAAGAGAACTTGAGTAAATTGAATCGAAGAACATATACACAACTTTTTTGAAACTTCGTTAGTCGTTTGACACAGATTTTTTGGAATCCATGACCGCAAACGTGACACGGACACGTGTGCGTCATATCCGTTATTATACGGATGGTGGTAAATAATTCAGTGTAAACTCATACGAATACCCATCATTTACACGTTGACATTCAACATCAACGTCAATAGCGGACAAGGGAAGAACGGAAAAGTGGAATTCCCCCCTCTTTGGAGGTTTCAAAAATGGAGTTTGTTCCTCAAGCTGAAGGTAAAACAGTTTAATTTCTGCAAATTCCCCCTCCTTGGGGGAGATTCTCCTTTTTAGAAGGTTTGGTTCGTCCGCCCGTGATCAACATCCATGTCCATGTCATCCATGTCAAATACGTCAAGTATCCGCATACACATCAACTCAACTTGTAGCTAATCCGATGAGGTCAACTCATAAATGATCCCTCACTCCAGGTAAAACAGGTTGAGATATTTTCCAAAACCAAAAACAACCCTAAACCAGAAGTTGTTTCTTGTGACAAATTGTCGATCTGTGAGTACATATAGCTTCCGTAATTCATTATGAGAAAAAACCAAATCTGGATTACGACCGACGGATTTCCAGTGAATAAGATTTTCACCACGCATAAATTTTATTATTTTCATTCTCTGCTTATTGAATACTTTCTAAAAAAAATTCAAAAATGTTTTGTTTGAAAATATTAACTTTCGTGTTTATGAAAAATATATTCGGTTCTATTATTCTATTAAAAATTATAAAATTGAAATTTGTAATAAATTTAGCACGTTTGACGTCAAAAACTATCGAATTCGAATTTTGTCCCGAATCTGAGACAATTTTTTTGTCGTAAGACTTATTCCCGGCATGAAGTGACATAGGCATGTACACATCAAGACTGGGAAAAATCTTATTCATTGGTTATAATGAATTACGGGTGCTATAAATACCCAACTGTGCATGAGTCATTCATAGGCATTTCCATGCAATACTGACGAGTGCGTCGCGATTGGACCCCGTCTCGATTGGACCCCGGATTTTATGTCTCGATTGGACCCACGGATTTCAGTAGCGCTATGGGTCCAATCGAGACATAAAATCCGGGGTCCAATCGAGACGGGGTCCAAACGTCCGGGACCCAATACTGACCTACTGTCGATGGCGAACGTGCCGCAACCTTCGAAAGGGAAGGGAATTCCTTCCTAGAGTGGAGAATTGGCAGTTTTGTGCCATTTTATCTACTTTCAAAAATCCGTTTTTTGAAACCTCCAAATAATTTAACTTTTCCCTTCCCTTTCCCTCTCGTCCGCTAGTGTTTCTACCAGATTCATTGAGATCCCATCATCAAAATCAAACACAGATAGCGATAAAATATATTTCTCGGTGGTTCACTTTTCGATAAAATATATCTGTATTTGCTGTTTCGCTTAAGCCATGGATTTCGAGGTAAATTTGATGTTGCAAATAACAAACAACCACAGTTTCCCCACTACAAGTAATTATTACCAAATTAATATATTCTAAAAAATTTATATTCAGAGCACGTGTTGTTGTCCGGCTGTTTCTTTTCTAAACCTGACATCCGGGCCCGGGTAAACCGGGATCGCCTCTAAACTTATTTGCCTATTTTCGTGTTTCTATCGCCAGCAACAAAAGCCGTGCACTCTGTATTCATTACATTCACATATTCACATATTCACATATTCACATATTCACACATTCATGTAAAAAGCAAGGTCAGCGCCAGTCAACTTATGAATCCAGGCACTTACTTATTTATGTTTTGGCAGTATTCACAATTCCTCACATTCTAAAGTTGATAAAAATGGTCCACTTTGTAAACGTTTTCGAGGAACACTGGTGTGGTCAGAAAAAATATCACTACAGTAGTTATGAGCCAACTCTCTTAATTCAGTGTTCAGTTGTATGAATTATGAATGCGATGCCAACTATAGATACATTTGTGTGTGGATATTCACGTTCTCCTGAATCAACATCTGCAGTGTAGAAAACTACGCCGAAATCATGTGTTGTGGTAATGAGAAGCGGGGAGTAGTATCAGTTCCGGTGAGGAAAACGGGCATTCATGTATTCCCCACGTGGTTCCTTTGAGGTATAAACTTTTTCAAAGAAAAAAAAATATTAATTTTCCTGCATAAATCAATTCTACTGGGTTTCTTTATTTTCTCACTCGCATTTTCAGCGCAAACTTGACACAATATTTCCTGGAATAAGTGAGATTTTTGCATTCGGATAAATAAATTCAACACACTTGTTTCCATTCAACGTTTCTTTACGTTTGTTTGTTGGTTTATTCCTTTTTGTTTGTTTTTCGTCGGTTTTAAGAGAAATTTTATGAGGAAAAGAGGGAAACCAGAAAATCGTTAGATATGTAATTAGAATTTTCATTCCGGTTGAATTGAGGAACTAGATATGTACCACAGTTAACCAGACCCAACCAACCCAAGATGATTTATAACTTAAAGTTTACCTTAAAAATGATAACATAAATCCATTGAAGAAAAGTCGTATTTGTCTAAACCCACTGTCACGTTTCGAAAAAATCAAATGATTTGTATAACTCGAGCCGGCAATTCTGTTTCGTGAATGAAAAGATAATAATTTAAATAATTAATCACACTTATTACAACACATTCACATAGTAAAGAATGCAGTGACATGCTCGACTGGCTCTGAGTTATGTTGAATCACGGCAGAGATTGAAAGTTGAAATCGTGGTGCAAACATCTTTCACTGGCGAACGAGCCAATCCCAAAGAAAAGGTAATTTTTCCAACGAAAGTGGAATAGTCTGTTCTGTTGCCTTTTCACCTACACAGTATGGAAAAATTCAACTGTCTGAAACTGCCAAAGAGGGAGAATTGCACTTTTTCGTTCACCCCTCATCCGCTAGTGCACATATTCGACTGTCGCAATTTTTGTTGAAAAAATTAATGTAGCGTATAACCCGAAATCCTTGCATAATATCCTCACCATTACATTTTCCCGCATTTTCCCTTTTTAGGCGAAGTATTCATTAGGCCATAAAAACGTTTTGCACAAGTTTGCTAAATTTCACTTGATGCCAGCGTAGAAAATTTAAATGTGAACATGTGATTTGGAAACCCAATCTTTTTATCATATTTCTTCTCGTACGATGGTTTGCTTTTTATTGGCTTTCTTTTTACTTTAATTTATGTTTTATTCGTTTTCAGACGTGTCATGCGGTCAGATTATGGCCTGGCATGCCTCATATGCTATTACTACCTGCCGTTGGCCGTCAGCCAGCAACAACAGGGTCTCTTTAATATACCCATCCTCGGTGAACTTATGAATTTCGGCCAACAATTTGGACAAATTAATGAATTTGCATCGAATTTCCAGAATATTCAACAGAACTTCCAGCAACTGACCGATCCGCAGGTCAGTCTACCAAATTTCAGTCACTCAGCCAGTCACTCACTCACTCACTCACTCACTCACTCACTCATAACATAACTGTATCACCATATTCAGACATTCTTCGCCAGTCGTCAGCAGGCTTCCCGACCCGTATTGAATATAGGCTCACCGCAACAACAGCAAAATCAACTGTTTCCCGAAATTCAACTGCAACAACAACAACTGCCACCTCAACTTCTAACAGCGCAGGGTGTACAGAGTCTACCGATCAGACAACCAACAAGTCTGTTCGACAAGGTCAATTCACAAACGGACCAACTGAAACCGATTGTGCCCGTGATTCAAACAGGACCCGAGAGCAATGTTAGGGCGGCGGTGATCCAGGCACCCCCACAGACACAGGTTGCTTACTGCTTATATAAAATAATCGATTGATGAGTTTGTGCTAATTAATATACACTAATTTACTTAATTTCATGCCACTCCGCTTTTTTCATCTATTATGCTCGTGTTTCTAAACGAAAAATCAGAATATGGTCCCACTGGGGTACTTTTTTAGTAGCAAACATTCTACGTAACCGCTGCAAAAGTATTGTTTATCACCACTCTATCAAACATTATTTGTTTACTGTTAATACAAACTGATAACTTTGAGAAGTTTTCATAGAAAATTATTAAATTAGCCATTTGAATGCAGGCGGCTGCACCTCAAGCAGCCGGTGGACTTTTAGCGAACACACCGCTCGGCAAAGCCTTCCAATTGCCACAGCAGTGGGACCAGTTTGTGCGTTCGGACAACTTTGGTATTGCCAAGGGACAAGGTCAGACAGCATCAATTATAATATTACAATTTTTTTCAACAAATGGAAATCACCACCAATAAATGGTCATTCACCAATAAAATTAGGGTTCTGATTAAGAAACGAATTTTGTGTTCATGTTTGTATGAGCGCCAGTTGAAGATGGGAGTGACAAAGAGCTCGTTTCAGGATGTATCCCGTTCTTGGGGGAAGTGGTCAACGTTTTGTTCGGTAGATGCCAGGAGGCCATCGACAACCGGCAGTGGCACTCGTGGTCGTCTCATTTGAACTCGGCCATCAGCCAGGGAAAACTCGACGTTCTAGCTGCTGCCAAAGAAACTTGCCATCTACAGGTGAGTGAGTGAGTGACTGAGTGAGTGAGTGAGTGAGTGAGTGAGTGAGTGAGTGAGTGAGTGAGTGAGTGAGTGAGTGAGTGAGTGAGTGAGTGAGTGAGTGAGTGAGTGAGTGAGTGAGTGAGTGAGTGAGTGAGTGAGTGAGTGAGTGAATGCGTGAGTGAGTGAGTGAGTGAGTGAGTGAGTGAGTGAGTGAGTGAGTGAGTGAGTGAGTGAGTGAGTGAGTGAGTGAGTGAGTGAGTGAGTGAGTGAGTGAGTGAGTGAGTGAGTGAGTGAGTGAGTGAGTAAGTGAGTGCGTGAGTGAGTGAGTGAGTGAGTGAGTGAGTGAGTGAGTGAGTGAGTGAGTGAGTGAGTGAGTGAGTGAGTGAGTGAGTGAGTGAGTGAGTGAGTGAGTGAGTGAGTGAGTGAGTGAGTGAGTGAGTGAGTGAGTGAGTGAGTGAGTGAGTGAGTGAGTGAGTGAGTGAGTGAGTGAGTGAGTGAGTGAGTGAGTGAGTGAGTGAGTGAGTGAGTGAGTGAACGACTGAGTGAGTGACTGAGTGAATGAGTGAGTGAGTGAGTGAGTGAGTGAGTGAGTGAGTGAGTGAGTGAGTGAGTGAGTGAGTGAGTGAGTGAGTGAGTGAGTGAGTGAGTGAGTGAGTGAGTGAGTGAGTGAGTGAGTGAGTGAGTGAGTGAGTGAGTGAGTGAGTGAGTGAGTGAGTGAGTGAGTGAGTGAGTGAGTGAGTGAGTGAGTGAGTGAGTGAGTGAGTGAGTGAGTGAGTGAGTGAGTGAGTGAGTGAGTGAGTGAGTGAGTAAGTGAACGACTGAGTGAGTGAACGACTGAGTGAGTGACTGAGTGAGTGAGTGAGTGAGTGAGTGAATGAGTGAGTGAGTGAGTGAGTGAGTGAGTGAGTGAGTGAGTGAGTGAGTGAGTGAGTGTTGCAGGCCGAACGTCAGCACTGTCGTGAACTGGTGGACAAGGTGTCGCAATGTGACATCCTCGGTTCGGTGTCCACCGCCACGGCACTGGAACAGGCGAGAACCCGATGTGACAAACTTACTCTGCTATCGTTGCAGCCAGCAAGACAGCCCAACCAACTCGTCAATCAGATCGGGTCGTTTCTCGGTTCGGAAGTTGCCGGTGCCCTATTGCAAAACATATTCAAGGGATGAACATTATTATAGCAAATTATAGCAAACCTGCAGTTATGTATAGTGCTCTAGGATGTAAAAGTAAGATGTGTATAGCTAAAATGAATAGCGAAATGTAATACATACATAGTTTACTGTTATATATGTAGGAGTAGTATCACCTCACCACATATATGAAGTAAAATCACATCGCTACACGGACGTTTTCATCCTACTCATCAGCGGAAAAGCATTTCAGAAATTTAACACAAACCGGAACCAGTCATCATCAATTGGAATCCGAAAACAATGAAATTTGGGTGAGGGAAAGGTTTTACCCGAAGCAAAATAAAGCTTGAGTGGGTTTGAAAAACTCGATCAGTCGACTGTATAATTTATTCTATCACGTATACTACGTACTACTGTTTACTATTTTACTACTATACATACGTGTTCCACTATAATATTTATCGAAATAAGCACTGCAGAAGTAGGATTGTGTCAAAAGATGCGAAATGTGGCGTAGCACTATCATGACCGAATTAATAATTAGGGTGTTATCTATTACGAATAACACTGGTGTATGAACAGGATATAAAAAATGCATAATATAGCAGTAATAGGATGCCGTTGGTATGTGGAACTAATTACTGATAGAATAGTGTATGAATATGAAGATCTGTTTTCATTCGAGTCCCACGGTTTGCATAACATCCATTAGACTGTAAGTGCAGAGTTCTGAATCGTTGAGTTCTGATTGTATATATGTATTTCATAATAATTTTCACTGCCACATAATTTTTTGTAAGATTGTGCCTAGTCACAGAACGCAATATTGTATTTAAAATTGTGTGTTAACACTGAATCATTCAAAAATTCAGTCTTTCATAGAAATACAGAGTTATTTATGTATGACTAAACTTACACTGTGTTCAGTCAGATATTGAAACATTATAACCGAATACATGTGGCTGTGTTACCATTTTGCCAGGAATTGTGACGATATTTCAGCTTTACAAGCAGTTTAATCCAGTTTGCCCGGTTACTGTATTTTACACTAATTTCTCAGTTTGTTGTACAGGATGCTGAAAATGCATGTTTTTTTTCTTCAAATTTGACACATGCGCGAACAGAATAATTGAAGAAACGAGATATATTCTGATGCATATTCAAACTTTGCAATAGTACCAAGAAGGGAAATTATGTTATGAAAAATACTTTATACAGTTGTACATTAAATGTTTATTGATGCAATGAAATTTGTAATTATATATTGTACCAGTATGTCGGATTAAATATCATTAACTAGTGTGGCTAGTTAGTGTAGTTAGCTTATAAGATTTAACATAAACCTCATTAAAAAGTAAAAACACAGCAAAAACAACAAAGTAAGTGAAGAAAACAAATCAGATTTTAATTGTTAAATGTATTAGATCGCAAGTGTAGATTATATCCTAACATTTCCACAACAGCTGGATAATCTTATTTTTTGATAAACAGAACAGGGTTTCATAATTAAATATTTTGGTTAATAACCGTAGTTATATGAAGGAAACATTTAGGTTAATGGTGTTGATTTATTTATTCATAAAAGCTCACCGTGTGATTTGACACAAATACAAATTTATGCAGTTATTCTGGTATGGTGATTTACAACTTAAAAGTTTTAACTTTGTTTACAACTCTTATAGTAATTTGACAAAGCAGTTAAGCGTAGAAGTATGTAAACGTCTTGTGGTCTTCATGGTTAACTGAATACATTAGAATGAATGGTAGAACGCTTTGTTTTTATAATCGTTGCTTAACAAAAACACCTTAGTGCGTAATTACTGATAGACACGTTTCAGTAACGCGCGCGTGTACTGACGCTTTTGTGACGTCGAAGCACGTGTAACGCATCAATAAATATATGAAACTGTTACGCATGACATTTCGTCTTTGTTGAGTTACGGTTCAATATAAAGTAATAAACTGTAAACTTTAGTGTTGCAGTCAGTTTACACTATTGATAAACAAACGTAATCAGACGTTAGTAATTGCGCGAATCATATTGCACCAAAAAAACGGCAAACACCATGGATTTTTCGTAAATACGGTTGCCTGTAGATGGACTTTTTATTGCTAAATGTGTTCATTATAAGTTGTAGTTTATTCATAACCATGTCATAAACTTATGTTAGTCCACATTGAGGTCAATGCTGAGATAAAGGAAAACTGAGTTACTGCATAGTGCCATCATCTTTACAGTTACTTTAAATTAGTTATGTCACGTAGCGAATGCCAAGAATGATAGACTAATGTCGGCGTTTCCATAGCTGAGAGGCGTAGCATTGGCCACGAAAGCCATATGTCCCCGGTTCAAATCCTGGTGGAACAAAGCCACATTTTCGTTCTGACACCACCTGCATTCTAGAAATTCACAGGATTTCTACCCGTCGCATTTGCGTGCCATTGTTTCATGGAGGAAGCTATCAAAACACATGCTATGTACCCAAAAATTAAGTTCACTTTAACAGTACACAATCATCGTTGAAAATTATACTTTCAAATGTTTTGGACTCATGTTTATACTTTATACCGGAAATGTATCATTTCATAGTTTCGCGGATATGCAATTTCGCTCAGGACTCTAAGCACTTATTATTTGTGGTAAATGAGTTTCTATACAAGTATATAAAATTGCCATTGAACAATGGTCTAACATGTGTACTATCTATTATTTTGGATTGATCATCGACTGATAGGATTGAAACGCCTTTTTTCAATTTTGTTTATTATACATAAATGACTTTGTTCTACCTCTGTCACGGTCTCACGGATCCAAATCAGTAACATTACTCAACTATTGAAAAAATAGCGTATTAGGTTTATATATAGATCATTCTGTTTATGAGCTAAAGTCACATACACTTTGTTATCGTTTTGATAACAAAGTTAATGATATACCTAGCAATATAAAAAATGAAACCGTACAGGACCGCTGATAGAATTGTTACAAATGAACAAGCTTACAGGCCTTGGATTACGGTAAGGCAATCTCAACTCTGATTTGGCGGCCAATGCCTTTTTACTAAAAGAATCACGTAATCTTCTTCCGCATTCTGTAAGCCAGATAACTGAAAAAAAATAACTTTGGATTTTACCCCAGCCCTGACCGTATCTCTTTGATTCTTACCTCTTTGCCTTTACGCAATGATTACTGTATTTATGAAGGAATAAATGTCACCCAATCGGTAGTCATCAAACTAATGAACATACCGTACTTTGATAGCATGTAACATTTGAATCCACTTACTGTAAAAAGGAAATAAAGGGCACGGTTATAAATCAACCTACATCATTCGGTCAATCTGTTACTGGGTGGCTTTAAATATGGTCCATGTTGTTATTCATTATCATCGATCGGATTTACTACATAATTATGAAAATTTTGATTGTCTTCATACCGGCAATAAGTTTCATGGATACTTTTTCGATCTCTTTTTCCAAAATGTTCATGATTAACATTTGTAACAGTGTAACGTTATGTGATTTGCAGCCCTGTAGACTGATTGCGTATCCTCGAATCAATGTTGCGTGCACTCA
>OZ038444.1:9852995-9900495 GCA_964036265.1 Daptonema setosum | reverse complement strand
GTTATTTACGTATGTCACCCTGTACATGTCCCCATTCCATTGCACACCACTTTCCAGGTTATTTTACTTGTGAAAACTGAAACAGTCTGTAACATCGTCTCGGTTCTGTCTCGCTTTGGACTCAACTACATATAATGATAATCGTGAAATCAGAAAAATACGAATAATTTTTTGTCGTTGGATAACTTTTCGGGAATCAACCATTTTCAATAAATGTAAACGGCATTGTAAAGATGATTTTTATGTTCAATAACTTCAGTAGGTTTCCGGAGTACTTAACGTCCCAGTTTTTCAATCACTAAGAAATTGGATAGTGCTAATCAACATGAAAAGTTCAAAAGCCTCGTTGTTTATTTTAATATTGAACCAAATGATTTGTTAATGTGCTCGTTATGAATTGAGAAGAGGCGACATTTCGTGATTAACGTCACATGTGGATCGCGTGGTTCTGAGATGAGACCAATAAGCAAAGTTTCAAGCTTATCATTAAAGTTTTAAGCCTGGGACCATTTAGGTCTAAAAACTTACAGGGTCGCCCAGAAACCTTTGATTTACACTTGCCATCACTTGAAAGTCTCTTTTCCGTTTTGCAGCAAAACTTCAATAAATTGGTAGCTCATACCTGATTTTGAAACTCTGAAAACCATTTTTAGCGCTTGAAACAAAACTTCTTCGATAAATGTCACATCAGTCATTGACTAGTTTAACTTTTACCGCCTCTGTCGTGGACCGTGGTTCTTTTATCAAAAACTAGTTTTTTGCATGTTCTCTGTAACTGTTGAAAAACCAAAGATCAACATTGAAAGAATAATAGGCTAAATAAATACGAGTTTGAAGGAACACAAGGGCCGTGTAGATCATATATTCATTGCTCGACATATTAACTCTGTATAATTTAGTTTTTGGTCCACCCTGAAGGCGACATTTCGTGATCGTCATCGCATGTCAATCGCGTGGTTCCAAAAACCTAAGTGCTATGAACGGAACGTGATTACGTTACAATTTTTGGTTTTTTAAAAATTTAGATGATTGACTTTGTGTTAATAAGCAAGTTATGTTAAAGATCAGGGTACATAATATTAGCCAAAGTGCCTGCCCCCAGGAGATAAACTCACTACGCCTCATACATATGTAATTTCTTACAAGTACAGTCCCTGCCCTAATAAACGGCCGAATTTCCATGGACCAAGCTTTGCCCATACTTGGGCAAAGCTTTCCCCAAAACTTGGGGAAAACTTGGTGTTTACTTGGTATTCCTAGTGTATAAGCATACGAAAATCACACCAAGTTTTGCCAAGCTTGGGCAAAATTTGGTCCAAGTATGGTCCAAATAAAACGTGGATGGGCCAAGCTTGGGGAAGACTTGGCCCAAAAGTTCGGCCAAGCCGTCAACTGATGTTTCAACGCATTTCGAATATTTTTTTTCTGACTAATTTTTTTAGGTTTTTTTTCAATGCGTTGGTCATTAACCATAAAGTTAGTTAAAAAGTTAAGTTAGTGAACATAATTATTGGTGTGTTCCGATGCTTGTACCACAAGGAACTCTTCCTATCATTTTGTTCCAGTGAAACGAGTGATTACACGTTTTGTGTACAGCAAGCTGGTGACGTCACAAAGAACTTTTGATTTGTAACACATATATTGCTGTCATTTAACAGGAAGGAAACCTACCTTAAGTTGCCCTGTGTCGCATTATAAAAAATGAATGGTTTTTTGAAAACCAATACTTAAAAAATTTTCGGTTTGAAGATTAGTTTATGGGTTGTTCAAGATGAAGACCCGCCGAAAACAACGTGTTTGCTTCAAAACAAACCATGTGTAACCATGGATAAACTTCGTTGCATTAAATATCATTTTTATGTGATTTTTTTCAATGGTCCCTGTGTGGCTTTTCTTGCATTTTGCAGGATTCGCTCCAAGTGACTTTATGAGGTGTCAAACACGAAAAAAATTACGCAAAATAACTATCATTAGGCTGCGTTCAGTCTCAAAGTAAAGTTCATAATCTTGTAACTGTCTTCAAACCACCTACAAACGCATGCTTTTAGATATTACACGTGTACTGCCCAAAAACCATCCATAATTAATGAAACACAATTATACAAATAAAACAGGCTTAGACACATGTTTTTCACATCTCCTAAATGTTTCAGTACGAGTTATACATCCAACCGTGTTTTATAGGGATAAAACACCCAAATTGAGGGTGTTCCTAAATATTTGACCGCCACTGTATGTGAATCGTAAAAAAACAGTGCAAAACACGAAAAGATACAATTTGATAAAAAAACTATGTACGTTTAATAATACTGAAATTTTAAGAAAAATGCCAAAACCTGTCATGGAATTTTTTTTCACTATTCAGCAAGATGATGTTTCATTCACCAAAAAAAATTTGGGGCGTCCTTTTTTTCGCTTGACGTTACTTGGTGTTACTTGGCCCAAAAATTCCCCATATTTGGTATGTCTTGGGCCAAATTTGGTTTTACTTGGCATGCCATGACTATGTTATAACACGCAATATTTTTTTACTTGGTCCAAGCTTGGGGAAGACAATTTTAGCCGTTTATTAGGGCAGGGACTGTATTTCTTCGGTTTGGTTAGATTTATTAGGAACTTGATTATAATAAGAAGGTTACTCATGGAGGGAATTCATCTGTTTTAGTTTCATAAGATGATTCAGTGATAAAATAATCCCTTTTCGTTTCCCGCCCACTTAATGAGCACATGCACCTGTTGAAGTACAGTAAACTACAAATTATAAGATAGGATCAGATCAGATTAAACCATACAATTTAACGTATAAGAACCGTGATTCAAGTAATGTTTATACATATAATGTGTAGACCCATAAGCAAGTAAATATTTTTTAGCCGGCATTAACAAAAAAAACTAATGAGCCATTTCTCCATTACAGTAACATTTGCCCTGCTGAGATTGGCAATTAACCTTTCTAAGAGCATTACATACAGTATTTTCGCGTTCTGGAAACCCGTTAGTTTTCCCACCATAACCTTTATGTTAAAATCAGACTTGCATTTAATCACAAATCTTGCTGATGTGAAAACAGCCGACAGACACCGCGCCAAATGCCAAATGCGGCACATTTACAGTAGGCCTGTTTTCTTCAGGCCATATTACATATGTTAATTAGTGGGAACGTGGGCTGGAACATAATGGCATTGAGTGCCTTATATAATGATGCCATCAGACTAGCTTTGTTCAAAGTTCTCTTCCAGTCGTATTCAATGATCAGACAAGTTGCATTGAGTTGCCATTGCCCAACTAACCTACAGTACTGTTCCACTTTAAACTCGTGATACCTTCTGATTCCGACTATCACAACAACTTTCAAAGACTGTCATTGTTGACCAAAACAATTATATGTCGCCTGACTGGTCTAGTGGTTAGGGTACCATACTCGCAATCCCGAGATCCTAGGATCGAAACCTGACGCAGAATTAAACGAGTGCGTCGCGATTGGACCCATGTTCGATTGGACCCAAATTTTTTGTAGCGATTGGACCCACGTTTTCGAGTATATTTATGGGTCCAATCGATACATGAAAAATGTATTGTTTGGACCCCGATTTGATTGTAACGTTTGGACCCACGCGTCAAAACACAGCTTCGACGCTTATTGGGTCCAAACGTTACAAGGGAATAACGTGCGGGCCCAGTAGCGGACGAGAAGGTGATACGTCCCTTCCCGCAAGCAACACTCACTCACTCACTCACTCACTCACTCACTCACTCACTCACTCACTCACTCACTCACTCACTCACTCACTCACTCACTCACTCACTCACTCACTCACTCACTCACTCACTCACTCACTCACTCACTCACTCACTCACTCACTCACTCATTCCCTGACTCACTGACTGACTGACTCACTCACTCAGTGAGTGAGGAGTGAGTGAGTGAGTGAGTGAGTGAGTGAGTGAGTGAATGAGTGAGTGAGTGAGTGAGTGAGTGAGTGAGTGAGTGAGTGAGTGAGTGAGTGAGTGAGTGAGTGAGTGAGTGTTGCTTGCGGGAAGGTACGTATCACCTTCTCGTCCGCTACTGGGCCCGCACGTTGTTCCCTTGTAACGTTTGGACCCAATGGGCGTCGAAGCTGTGTTTTGACGCATGGGTCCAAACGTTACATTCAAATCGGGGTCCAAACAATACAATTTTTTGTATCGATTGGACCCATAAATATACTTAAAAAAGTGGGTCCAATCGTTACAAAAAATTTGGGTCCAATCGAGCCAGTACAGATCCAAACGCGTTGCGCTGGAGGTTTTGCAATTGCCTGTCAGTTTCTTCAACCTCTCCGACCACGGTCTGATCTGTTATTAGTGTGCCTTTTTGGCTTCAGTGGATGAAAAAGGCCCGGTAAAAAACAGTAAATTGCTCTGAAAGCGAAACACCTGTCCTGTCTACCCAATCTTTTTGAGGTCACATTGATAAAGAAGCTTAACAATGAAATTCATTAACTTGTTGTATTATGGATTTAACCATTTTTAATTACTGATGTAATCAGAATTGCACCTGACTACCGTATACATACTTTGCGACAGGCGTACCCATTTCGGCTGGCCTTCAGTGTTCGATAACATAACTTGAGTGGCTGTTACGACCGTCGAACTGGCTGTTCCGGTTATACGTTTATGATTATCGAATGTGAAAACCTCGGTTCATGTCATCTTATCGAATGTTATGTAGCTTACACAATTGTTTGGGTACACGAATTCCACGTTTATTACGACACATTAAGAAGTTTATATGTTTATAATAACCTATAACAGATCTCATGTTTTATTGTTTTTTATGTTCATGTTTTGTTTCAGCTCCTTGGTTGGTCAAACTTTTACTAATCTTCAATTGAATACAATAAAACGAATCTCAGTCCAATATCGCATCATGCTGGCACAATACGCGAATCTGACTACCGTAATCCAGCTGACCATAATAACGGCATTGATTCTGTTGCCGGGTACTTTGTCGATGCCTGCACCAGTCAAGAAAACAAGGTTAAAACGAAAACTACTAAAGAAATGTTCGTATCACTTTTCAGAAACTTAAATAATAGCACTTTTAATGCCATTTAAATTGCATTTAACCGCAACTTATTACACTGTTTATGAAAGCAATTGACTAACAGGAAAAAAATCCCGGAAATTAACATCTAACGGAACACAGATTTTTAAAATTTAGCTTTATAAACACAGAATAGAACTCTCTGAGTCCTGACTTATCAAGAAATCGCAAATTTACAGGTACGACTTGAAAACACTCGATTTGGATGCACTTGGTGGCAGTCTGACTTCGGGTCGGGGACATTTCCGACCAGGACACGTGGAATCATCACATTCCGTGAAACGCCGATCCGTTCTAAAGAACAATCAGGTGAGTGAGTGAGTTAGTGAGTGAGTGAGTGACTGAGTGAGTGAGTGAGTGAGTGAGTGAGTGAGTGAGTGAGTGGGTGAGTGAGTGAGTGAGTGAGTGAGTGAGTGAGTGAGTGAGTGAGTGAGTGAGTGAGTGAGTGAGTGAGTGAGTGAGTGAGTGAGTGAGTGAGTGAGTGAGTGAGTGAGTGAGTGAGTGAGTGAGTGAGTGAGTGAGTGAGTGAGTGAGTGAGTGAGTGAGTGAGTGAGTGAGTGAGTGAGTGAGTGAGTGAGTGAGTGAGTGAGTGAGTGAGTGAGTGAGTGAGTGAGTGAGTGAGTGAGTGAGTGAGTGAGTGAGTGAGTGAGTGAGTGAGTGAGTGAGTGAGTGCGTACTATAATTACAGATTGGTGGCAACCAACTCAAGTGTACAACCCTAGCAGATGGAGTATCGTATAATTGCAGTGAAATAACATCCTCCGGTTCCGCCCATACCTTCAAAATATCATTGTCAGACTTTTTTACACCCCAAAAATCGGCTAATTGAAGTAAATTCCAGAATATTTGAGTTTCGAAAGATTACGGGATATTGAACATTTGTGTGATATCGGGGTTTCTGTGATCATCATATTTTTATCCAACAGGATTCGTGAATAAAAACTGTGTGAACTACGTAAACATGTAATTGTATTATTGACCATCTTGTGAAAAATCATATTTTATTTGTGCTAATGATTATCAATATGTATACAATAGTTCATCAACATTTATTTCATTTTATCTCACGCTGTCACATTGGTGATTCGCATTCTGATTGTGTGTACTGGGAACTATTTCTGTCTTTTAAGATTGTGTTTGTAACTGTGAGTGATTCAAAAAATTGTGTGTGTGAAAATATCTCTTGATAATGATGGATTAACACTATTCCAGAAACTGGTTTCACTGTGTTCGGTGAGAAAAGACTATAATTTTTCCGCCTTCAGGGTGGTCCAGAAATAATTGAAAAAGTAGGCATCTCTCATTTATTTTTGCCGTGAACATTATCACATACCACCAACCCAACCGAAACCACATATCCGAACTAACATACTGGCGTTTTAACACTTCATAACTGAAAAAAAAACGAAAGTTCTGTGCGAAATGAATAAACTTATTTGAAAATGAGTGCAACAGTTGCCATTGTATGGTAAGGTAACTTCTGTTCGGCATCATGTATACTTCATAGGCTTAACATATATGTACATACTTCACCGTAACACGCAAAAACATACGATCGTAACATAACTGGTTGCGATAGAAGTAAGTCATAAAATGTTCTGCAACATAACATGCTTACGTGATGATGAAACATAACGAACACCGTGCCAAATAATGGTATTCCTACCCATGGCCTTCTCACCACCACCGTGTTACCACGCCTTCTTATTTTCCCACATTAACATTCCACCCACATCGTACGGCCAGCTGAAAACCACTGGCGGACGAACCGAATCACCAAATGAAAGGGAATCTTTCTAAACTATGGGGAATTTTACAGAAATGAGGACTTTTTTCCTACATCTTAGAGAACAAACTATATTTTTGAAACCGCAAAAGAAAGGGGGAATTCCACTTTTCTCTCACCTTCTCGTTCGCTAGTGAGTGATACCATGAGATGCTGGCGGCAAATGTTACAGGTTTCATGTACACGAATTATGGTATGTGAAATCATGTTATCACCAATTTGATGGGAACACTCGTCGGTGAGTGAGTGAGTGGGTGGCAGTTGCATCTGTTGGGATATTCATCATGGAACGTGATCATCGCTGCGAATATACCAGTTTGGCTGTTATTTTGCAGTTTGTATCTGAGTGACTCAGTTGCGCATCAATTATACAACAACAACAACAGCAACAACAACAACAACAACAACAACAACAACAACAACAGACTTCGTGAATCGAATCATGTGCCAGCGGCTCACAAAAACAGACGCTGAATCACCGGATTACGATGAATCATCCAACATGTTCCATGGACTGTAATGAGCCGGTGGCTGTCGTTGGGTGATGAATGCGTCCATGGTACAACCACCGGTGGAACGTGCCCTTGAATGTCATTAACTGTTGTGCCGACATTTACTATAGATGGACCGAAACCTACTAAAATGGTTGCAATCACACCTCGTGTTGGTGGTGTTCCATTTGGTTGTAGTGGCCGATGCATGCAAACGATGCCATTCCGTTTATTATAGAATACCATGAGTCAGATACAGACAATGGTACCGACATGTTGTGATGAGTGGGTTCACTGGCGGGCGAGAAGAGGAGGAAAACGTGGAGTTCCCCCCTTTTGGCGAGTTAAAAAAACCAGTTGATTTCATTATTTAAGGCGTAATTCAAACGTCCTGAAAACTGCCAATTTCCCACCTCTTTGGCGAACTTCCCCGCCCTCTGAAGATTTGGCTCGTCCACCAGTGAGTGGGTTGCACCATTACACGTTTGCCTTTTACTATATATAACCCGAATGCACAGATTTAATTCACTTCATTTTGAAGATTCACCCTGAATTGTGGTTAGTGCTTCTTGTTAATCTTACTATGTATGCGTGTTGATGCCATGAAATCTATTAAATGTTCTCGCTCACTTCGGCTATTGTCGGTCAAACTTGGATAGTATGACTTTTGATCTGGTCATGGTGAATCCATTCAAATGTGTGAATACTAATCCCAGATATCAAAATATTATAAAGATTCCAGATAAACTTTTTTATTAATCCACTACAGGTAGTCATGTAATATTTTACAGTTTTGTATTCCATGCAACGCAGTCCTGTTAACATAAATTAAAATTAGATAGAAGTGTATAACCAGTAATAAGTCGTATGTACATCTGTTATGCATTTTTTTATCATAAATCGTTACTGTAATTTTGATAACTTTATGTAATTGGTAACTTCTTATACCAATTGAATTATTCATGACCGTAAAATTGAATCAGATGGATTGCATGATTTGGAAGTTATGTATTCGCATGATTATTGGTATGACTAAGGTATTATAATATTCAATACCTAACCTATGTACAATATTCAAGAGAAAACGAACTCCATTACAATGAATAAACTGCATGTTTGCCTGATTCCGTTCTAATCGAATGACATGCTGATATCGTGTCGGCCACTTTCATTGCAACTCAATGTCCCCTTCATTATCCTCTAGCTCCAGAACAATCGGAAACAAATCTGAGCTAATTGGAAAAAAACGTTTCTGACATTATAATTTTTTTTTCATCTGTCCAGGTTTCAAACAGTGGTTATTGTTTTACGCATGCAATCAATCCAACGCCCGTCACTTGAATATTAACACTGAAATCTGAAAATAGAATATCCGGCGACTGTAATCATCATGCCACCTGTCCACTTGTTTCAATTATTGTATATCCCTGTAATCTAATTTTTAGGTCGGTTTGTCGCATATAAATGTTTGAAACCATCAGACTTATCATATGGTATTGTTTGACCTATGTATTCTGTGAAAGTAATTAATCAAAAAACTTTCTTGAAACTAACTTCTCAATACTTTCGTTTTAGAACCAGATTCGTTAAACAATCGTTTTAAACATGTGCTGGCCACACTTGTCCGTATCCTTACCACTGACTACCGTAATGCAAGTCTCCATGCTGTCATTACTCATCCTGACACACTACACTTCAATCGATGCAGCTACTACGAAGAAGGGCAAAGTCAGGTTGTCTCTATTGTTATTCTGCTGTGTTTTCCCGTTTAAGAATCAGTTAAACATAAAAAATATTTTTCTAATCCATTTTTCAATTGATATTTTCGAATAAACTAGACTATTCTCAGGTACAATTTGAGTAAACTTGATCTGGATGCACTCGGCGGCAGTCTGACCTCGGGTCGGGGGCACTTCCGACCGGGACTCATTGACTCGTCGTACTCGAGGAAACGATCCGTTAATGACGTTCAAACGTTACCGACTCAGGTGAGTGAGTGAGTGAGTGAGTGAGTGAGTGAGTGAGTGAGTGAGTGAGTGAGTGAGTGAGTGAGTGAGTGAGTGAGTGAGTGAGTGAGTGAGTGAGTGAGTGAGTGAGTGAGTGAGTGAGTGAGTGAGTGAGTGAGTGAGTGAGTGATTGAGTGAGTGAGTGAGTGAGTGAGTGAGTGAGTGAGTGAGTGAGTGAGTGAGTGAAATCATTATAGATTTCTTTCACTACCGACCTGATATGCAGCCAACAAGATAGTGAAACCTTACTGTGCCGTGAAACATTACCTCGGAGATCATTGTACCAAACACCTAACAGTGATTTGCGAACGCGTAACATGAAAGTGGTTTTTGTATAAATAATCTAGTAGAATTATATTATGATCAGAACATTAGTCAAAGGTGCAAGCCTGTAGCTGTAAGGAACGGTATCCAGTGCGTGGCGAAATGCATGAACATTGTTGGCTCGTTTCATACGTGGATGCTCTATGCTTTGCGCAGCGCAATGGGTTGATCAATGCTTAGGGGTTGCGCCTGACACACATACTGTGTGCACTTTCAGAATGCAATACAATACAAGACATTGAAAAAAACAGATATTCAGAAATACCAATATACACATTTCCGTAATTTTATTAATTTTGGTATCTATAAAAACGACCACTTAATGTAATGGTGAATGCATCCTTATTGTCGGCTGCCCTGCCAGCTGCCACTGTCTGATTTGTGATTGATTTTGATGATCTCACACTGATATGAAGTTACATTCAGGTTGCCAATACTTACATATTTTTATGTTGTGCTTGTTATACCTGTTATTTATTTATGATTAATGCATTATGTGTTACCATTTCAGATATCAGTGTTTTAAAGTTTGTTGCATGTGTTCGTGATTATGTGCAGGATTGAAAAAGTTATTGTCATATTGTATTACCGACGTCCGTTTGAATTGGGTTGTATAGCATTGACGTACTGTAGAGTATGTATGAATACATTAATTTAATTTATGACACTTTTATTCATCTGGCCAAACTATATTAAAATATCAAAACGTTAACAAAAGCATTTGGTTTATGTTTTATAAGTTATAACACAATAATTCTCAATCATGAAACTGTTTCCAGTTATTAACCCTTTGAATCTCACCTGCCCTAACTTACGTATTTCCTTTTTGCAATCTAATGGAACTCTAACCTACAGTATTGGATCAGAAAAACACCCAACAGATGTGTTTTGCAATTTTTTTCGTCTTACTGTAACCCAACAGTTTCTTATTAATTATCGAATGCACAATACCATTGGGTTATTTCGTTTTTTAGTACAACCATAGTTTTACATAAGTTCACGTGCGTCAATTGAAATTTTGTTCGATACATTTAAAATCAAATTATCATCTTTTATGAAGACAATGAGAAAAACTGTCAAACGGATGATGGAGGTTGTGGGGTTGGTTCCTTCTCTATCAGCAGACGACGAAATTCTGAAATAATGTAACACACTTAAATACATTTACTCAACAACAACAACAACAACAACAACAACAACAACACAACAGTAACCATCGTATGTCAATCTGCCATCTTTATTAAGATCGGCCATTTCGAAGATTTCTTCGATTTCCGAGTCATCCAACTCAGGGGAAATCCACTTCAATGTGCTCTTCAGTTCACTGCCTTCCACGAAACCACGGCGTTTGATGTCGAAACACTGTCATATTAGGTAATTGAAACAAGTTGATCGGTTTTAATCAGTCAATCGATTAATCAGTCTGTGAACCATTCATTCATTCAATCGATCGATCAATCCATACGTCATTGAATCAATCAGTCAATCATTCAGTCAATCAACCAATCAACCAATCAACCAATCAATCATTCAAACAATCAATCAATCAATAATCAGTAAATCAGACAGTTGATCAGTCACCTACACGAAACGACTCAGCGATTTCTTCCTCGACATCAGTGTTTTTCATCCGCTTTATCATAACTTGTAAAAACGTTTGGAAATCCATCGTAGTCTTGCCTGAATTCAGTGAAACTGTTTGTTTGTATAAAACACTCACTCACTCACTCACTCACTCACTCACTCACTCACTCACTCACTCACTCACTCACTCACTCACTCACTCACTCACTCACTCACTCACTCACTCACTCACTCACTCACTCACTCACTCACTCACTCACTCACTCACTCACTCACTCACTCACTCACTCACTCACTCACTCACTCACTCACTCACTCACTCACTCACTCACTCACTCACTCACTCACTCACTCACTCACTCACTCACTCACTCACTCACTCACTCACTCACTCACTCACTCACTCACTCACTCACTCACTCACTCACTCACTCACTCACTCACTCACTCACTCACTCACTCACTCACTCACTCACTCACTCACTCACTCACTCACTCACTCACTCACTCACTCACTCACTCACTCACTCACTCACTCACTCACTCACTCACTCACTCACTCACTCACTCACTCACTCACTCACTCACTCACTCACTCACTCACTCACCCACTCACTCACTCTCTCACTCATTCACTCACTCACTCACTCACTCACTCACTCACTCACTCACTCACTCACTCACTCACTCACTCACTCACTCACTCACTCACTCACTCACTCACTCACTCACTCACTCACTCACTCACTCACTCACTCACTCACTCACTCACTCACTCACTCACTCACTCACTCACTCACTCACTCACTCACTCACTCACTCACTCACTCACTCACTCACTCACTCACTCACTCTCACTCACTCACTCACTCACTCACTCACTCACTCACTCACTCACTCACTCACTCACTCACTCACTCACTCACTCACTCACTCACTGACCATCTCCTTTGTCAAATTCATCAATCAGTCGTATGAGCTCGATTTCGTTGGGATTTTCGCCCAGTGATCGTAAAGTCCGGCCAAGTTGTGACAACGGTATCTCATTATCTCCGTACTCATCGTACTGCTTGAACGCTTCGTGATATTCTGTAAATAAGTCCTGAAAGTACCAAACAACAACAACGACAACAACAACGACAACAACAAAATAACAACAACAACAACAACAACAACAACAACAACAACAACAACAACAACAACAACAACAACAACAACAACAAAAACAACAACAACAACAACAACAACAATAACAACAACAACAACAACAACAACAACAACAACAACAACAACAACAATAACAACAACAACAACAACAACAACAACAACAACAACAACAACAACAACAACAACAACAACAACAACAACAACAACTCCGCCATTCCATCATTCATCTAAAAACCAAAAAAAAACCACAGACTCGCC
Organism: Daptonema setosum; assembly: GCA_964036265.1. Lineage (NCBI taxonomy): Eukaryota > Metazoa > Nematoda > Chromadorea > Monhysterida > Xyalidae > Daptonema > Daptonema setosum. The sequence continues at coordinate 9,887,793 of OZ038444.1, read as the reverse complement.
ATAAGTTTGCCAGTCGACCAGTGTATCACATATATCAAGGTCTGTCCTCCTAATTCAGTTAGATCCGATTACGTGATATCATCGCAACTTTGGTCATAATCATCGTCATCGATCATCTTTTGAATCAAACAGGTAGCATTATTAGAGAGCTACCTACTTGTTTTGCGGTCGCACTGTTTCATCAACTTAATCTGAATTAGCAGACGCTTCGATCTGGATGATACGAATCGCGCCCAACACGTTCCAAATAATTACTTATAATGACTAATAGTCTACTATTTGTAGTACAGCACTTGAAATTGACTAAAAGTTTGAAATTGACTAACAGTTTGAAATTGAATAACAGTTTTAAATTGGTTAACAGTTTGAAATTGACTAACAGTTTGAAATTGACTAACAGTTTGAAATTGAAGCATCGTATGTACTTCATTTCTTTACTTTTTAAAGTATTTTTTAAACTTGGTTACTTCCATACTATATACATAATTGTGTCCACTAACGTTTTATCTGCTCTCGGGTCAACCCTTCATACAGGTACGCCATCGTATACGGTATTTACTTACGACGTTTTTTTGTAGGTGGCTTATTCCTATTTAAACTGTCTTCCGGTTTAGTTAGTTGACGGATTTTTTATTTACAAAAAACGTTTTAGTCAGTTAATCAGTCAAAATTAGTAGTTCAGCCTCCTTGTTGTTGTTGTGTTTGGTAAATGATGTAATATGTGCCAAGTTCAATGCCTATATACAGGGTGGCTGTAAAGTAACGACGCGTTTTCCGGCCGTCTAATTCTCAGAACTATTGTATTGCATGATTAACTTTTACATGCCATTTATATGTAATCATACCTGAAATTTCAGATTATGAGGTTCATTTTAGTGTAGGGCTGCTCAAATTAATTTTTTTCCGAAAATTAACGTAAATTTCGTTATTTTTCAACAAAACTGACCGAAATTCCATGAAAACTGATCATAGTAATACGAATTAAGTGTCAATTGGTTTCAACCAGGATTCATAATGATATAAACAAATGGTAAAATGAGTTTTGTGTTAAAAAATTTTATGACATAATTAGAATTCATAGTACTTCATCATCAAAAAGTCTCAATGAATGAAAAAAAATGCGAAAATCGGTAAAATTCCAAAATTTCGAAAATCAAAGATTTAGGTCTTAAGTAGGATTATCATACTTCCATAACTCCTATAACACAAATCTGGTGTCATAAGACACCATTAAGGGTCATAAAAGCATGATAATTGGTGAAAAATGCAGAAATAAGATTCTGATGTAAAAAGTGACAAGTGAAAGCTGGCTTAATTTTCACCATTATATAAAACCAATGGTGTTTTTTGGCGATGAGAATTTTAAAAAATCATAAAAAAAAACTTGTATTAACTTTTAGAATCCTATAAAGCTTTTATTTTGGAAGAAAAATTCCGTCTAGGACCCAAGAAGTAAAAAAATATAGCTTTTTGACAGCAATTCCACAAAATTCCTACAAATACACTATAATACATCAAATCTGACCACATAATTCAATTTTTCAGGTGTTTTTACGCAAGTTTGACTATAAGGACACTGATCACACAATATAATTTTTTTGAGAAATGGGCGGCCGGAAAACGCGTCGTTACTTTACAGCCACCCTGTATGTACATCGTTGCTGGCGGCCAGTTAAATCGATGTTAACCGAATTCACCCGACCTCATTTGGATGTTTTGGTTTCAGACCGTAATTTGGCGTACTACTCTGGGAGTCACGTCAAGACCCAAGTGACGGAGGGGGGGGGGGACTCAAAATCATGTTATCACCCGAACAATGTTTATGCAATTAACATTGAATGTTGTTCTCACTTCACAGAATTTCTTTTCAGGGGCCTATGCAATTGTAAACTTATGTAGTAAAATCTTCTATTCAGCTTATCTAAACGTGTTGAAAAAGATGAAAAACGCTGAATGTACGTTTTTTGGAAAGTGGTCGAGTTACATGAGGAACTTCGTCAAAGAGGGGGAATTGGGAGTTTTCAAACCATTTTACCTACACCTTAAGGGGAAAATACTATGAATGTCGAGGTTTATCATGTCGGGGACTGTATGGTACAATGTGTGCAAATGGATGGAATTGGTTGATCAAAGCACCATTCCGCTCTTCTGTTACGAGTCAATTGAAATACAGATAAATCTGTGATTTGACGGTGATCAAAGAGATAAATATGTTTAACAATTTATTGTAGCGTTTCAGCATTTTGGATCTTTGCGTTCTATAATATTACCATAATTTTGGTTCTCGGCAATTCATAAATTTCATTTCTGCATTTTTAGAGGTTTTTACTCGCACCTGAGAAGGGTTTTCAATAGTTTTTTAAGCGTAAATCAGTTCGTTTGGCGGCTGACTTTATCACATTAATGAATGAATTAAATTTCCGAATGAATGAATGCATTCAAATTCCCACCTTGGCTTCATTCCAGAGCTTTGATGTGGGGTGTGTGCTCAACGTAAAAGCCCAGAAAAGATAATGCACAGAATTGAATGAATCATTCTTTAAGTTACATGGTGTTGGGCGTGTGATTTTCTACCATTTCAACCAAAATTTCACCTAAAATTTGCTTATTCATCAAAATCCGATTGCATGGACCTTGTGGTATAAAAAATAGATAGCAATTCGAAAATCAGGACTATTATATGTAATTTGTTTTACTGCTATAATAATGAATTCAAATATGAATGGGTACTGATAATAAAGACTGATAATAAAATTCATAATAAATACATTGATATGTGTAGCCTACATATTTGTGCAAAAAACATATTCCCCATTACGAGCACAAAATCAGAATCAGTGAGACGCTTTTCATGAAATTGTGGTAAATTCATAAAATGGTATTATGATGGAATCAGTCCAAAAAAATTCTTCGCAACGTTTATTAACGTGTTCTTTGACGAAAATTCATATGTTTTTATTATATTATCATTAATTTTCGATCCCATTTTTCATTTTTGTTTTTGTTTTATTTCTGATTAACGTTCGTTATAAGCCCATTCTCCATATCGCTGTCCGACATTCCAAAACACAGCAGACAGCCGATTTTTGTTTGGAGCTTTCCGTCGGCCAGTAACATCACAGATAATAATACTAAAACGAACATTAAATCTGTCAGAAACATAGGCGGAATCCTAGCAAATGGGCCCAAAAGCCCTTCTGTATCGCTTAACTACGGTTCTCCCAGCCCCGGCTTTCGGCTTTCAAATAGTGGGCGGTTAGCACTATAAATGTTTAGGATAAAAATAAAAGTCTTATGTTCTGATTTTTTAAGAGGAAGAAAAAGAAGCATTCATTAGTATTTTTAATTGTGTCTTTTTAAATCGCATGAACGTGTAAGGACTTATAATTTTAATGCAAGGCTTCGAAACTATGCGATCCCTAATGTGTTAATGCTCATTTTAATGATCCGCAACGCCCGATGAACACATCTGATGATGCGAATGTTGAGGCTGCTTATATCGGTGATGTATCGTCGAAATATATGATATATACTCATCTGTATACATCCACATAAAGTATACAATAGAACAAAACAGAACTAAAGTCTCAGAGATAAAAGTCTTATCACTCTTGAGATATGTACCTCATTATAGCAGTTATGTATTTCGGTTATTTCAATTGGAGCCCATAGGATATATATATCGGTATACATCCAGATTACGTGTACACTATAACTAAACACGACTGATTCTAAAAGGTTGTCTCTCCTAAGATAGTATGTACCACATTATGGCGTATATTTCGGTTATTTTGATCGGAACATACTCAACCTTTCACTTCAAATTTATCCTGTAAACATAGGTTGTATAGCATATCCAAAATTTTTTCACTCAAAACTTTCGTTCACATAAAAGACTGTATTTGCTACTAATGATCCTGAAAATGATCCTAGTTACTGTATCCCATATCAGCTCAGCCCACGATCTCATTTTGTTCTTGTGATTGTATCGATTGTGAAACAATACAAGTAAATTAAATACAATAAAATTCATATTACATATCTTTATTATATATTATCATTCAATATAAGTAAATAACATTATTTCTATTACATATCTGTATTATCTGTTATCATCCAACATAGAATTGTGGACTGTGCACACGTATCGTGCTATACGATTATCCCCTGGCGGAGGGGAAAAACCTCCAAAGTGTGAGGAATATTTCCATTCCAATGAAGGAGAAATCTGCAGAAATTAGGACAAACTCTACTTTTTGAAACCCTTAAAGAGGAGGGGGAATTCCACTTTTCCCTCCCCATTCTTGTCCGCTATAGTGAGATGATCGCCCCGATCGGCCCGTCAAGTACCGCCCACTCCAAAGTATCGATGGCACGGCACGTTCTACGATTATGACGAGTGTTCATCCATCATTCGGATTGCCGAATCACCAGCCGACGAGCAACTGTAAAAAATGGTCAATTTCGTCATTTTCTTTTCTTTAAATTCCTCCACTTTTTATAATTCAAGTCTGAATCCGAAAAAGAAAAACCCACAATAAAGTTGAACAATGGTTTTCGCTAGTTAAAGTAGAGTAAAATCAGACTGAAATAAATATATATTGCAGTTTTTATCAATGATGGTTGAGCCGTTTGGGCAATTCACGCTTCATTGGAGATGATCAAGTTGACTATGATCAGGGTGTGGTCTGTCCTGGCATTATATTATAATTGTGTGATCGGAGTGCTGCCTCATAATTATCAACTTGAAACAAAAGAGTATTGTGGTCGCGCTTCAATCGTAAAACTGGTTCTGCATAATCTGATATCCACCAATTGTATCACCGACTGGGATAAAAATCCGACAAGCAAATATCGTTTGTATTTTTATTTTATGGGTTTAGATCAATTACGTTCTTGGCAGTCAATTTCAGCTGATCACAGTGATCATTCAAATTAAGAGACGAGTACTCAAATAAGCCACGTTTCTGTTGCCCGAAATTTTATTACTTTTCAAAATTTTTATTGTGTTTCATTGTTGTTAATTTTCATTTCAATGTCTGTACATAACATAACATACAGGCAAACCCCAAGCGTTCCACAATGTATTCAACGATGGGCGGTGGCCGACATTTTTCCAGAACCAAAGTCAACAAAACACGTTTTAATGTGTTCTAACCACACTTGAAATCACTGGCGGACGAGTCAAACCTTCAAAGGGAGGGGAATCCTCCCAAAAAGGGGGGGGGGAATAGGCAAAGGCTGTTTTACCTACTCTATGTTTAACTTAAGGAACCAACTCTACTTTTTGAATCTGACAAAGAGGGGGAATTCCACTTTTCCTTCCCCTTCTCGTCAGCCAGTGATTGAAATTCACCGGAGGCATTCAACTCGATAAACAAACACAAAACACCACTGATTGATTTAAGAATTACTTATTCAGCTTCTGGCTATTAAGTTCTCATCAAAAAGTAACTTTAAGTTATTAAATTATTTAATTAAAGTATTATGAATGTAAGCCATTCCCCAATTCCAAGCCCAAGCCTGAGGGATTAAGTTATTATGAGTTGTTGTGAATGCTACCGACAGATGGAAAAGCCTGATTGGTTCTTGTGACTAATGTAATCCCACAACACCATTATTGTACCCGTTTGTAAAAATGTAGCGCTATAATTACCCTCTAAATACTAACGTTATTTAACAAACAGAACAGGTGAAAACTTTAGTTGTAAAGGATCTCCAGATTCTTAGTGAATGGAAGCTTTTGCTAGAAGTGGTTGGTTGGAGTGAACTAAGGGACCACCACCGTGGTCAGGAGCAGCGTCCGCTTCCAACTTATGTAAGACAAAACCAGTGCACCCATTAAAAACAGTACGCCATAAGAAGTAATGTATTCAACTACTGCTCGTGATAATGCCCTGCAAAAAGCGATAAATCATAAACTATTATCAAAAGTGTGTTGGCATCGACGGGCTGATTGGGGTCCAGTTTGCGAACACGATGTCAGATGCCATCATAAACAATGTTATGGGCATAAAAACCATTGGTTTTATCAGAATTAAGAGAAGCATTGACTGTAATCAGAACGGAACGGTGGCGTCCATTCAACCACAACCACAATCGGATGAACACTTTTTGCTGATTACCGCCAACAATAGGAGCTTGGACAAGGGGGGGGGACATTGGAACGGCGTTCGATGGCTGTTGCACTTATATCAACCGATGTTTACATATAATTTTTTTGTTTGTGCAAAGATTTCGTACAATACGCAGATCGAGATATCTGTTTCCCCAAAAGTAGTCATTTTCAGTTCTAAAATCTCAGTGGGCCCGGTCGTCGTTCGGTCTTAGCACCGGTTGAAACCTGTTTGAATGGCTTTATTTTGTCGAGAAAATGAAAGATTATCGTTTCCCGTTGAATTGAGTGTTAAAAAGTAGCTCTCTGATTCAAAATACGTTTTTGAGAATAAGTCGGTAATGGGACTGGTTTGTCTTTTTTGACTTCTGCGTGGTTTTGATCGATTTTCCAACGCATAAATATGTCCACATGTTTATTAGTAATGATCACTCTTAAACTGATTTTCAGGCTTACAATATGTTTCTAGAACGATTTTTAGAACCACCGAAGAGAGATCAAAAACTTAAATTGACTACTTCTAGGAGCCATAATTGGAGAACTGTTTGTACAATGAATCTCTGGTAGGCGGCAAACAAAACTTTACAAACTGGACTGTCGTTTGATTTTTTAATTTTTTTAAATAGCTCCGCCGCAAAAAAAGTTGTGGTCTCGCAGAATGTTGCAAGTTACGTGGGACACCCTACAGGTGCGATTCCAGTCGCCTATAATACATACATACATACATTGATCAATAATTTCCAACTGGATATATGGAATATATAACGGATCATGTACGTTGATTCATCTTTAATCTTCGATTGATGATCGTTGATTCAGCTTTTTCGTTTCAACCACGTTTGGTTGACACTCTTTACAGCACGAAACGGTACAAGACTTTATGAATTACGTTTTCAGATTAGAAACATCATAGAACTATATACTGTACGCATACATATGAACGGATAAAAAGCCTAGACACAATATGTAGTCAACAATGAACGGTGTTTGTCATAAGCAGCATCAACTCATCTCTGCAACAATAAATAATAGTGATGAGCGCAACAACAGGTTATACATATGCCGTTGTCAACTGCGGGCACAAGCGGACGAGTGAGAAACGAAAAGGTGGAATTCCCCTCTACTTAGCAGTTGCATAAGTAAAATTTGTTTCCAGAGGTATATGAAATATGAAATCAAAACTGCTAATTCCCCCTCTCCGAAGAAATTCCTCTTCTTTGGGATAGTTGACTCGTACTTCAGTAAGCTTGGGGTGCATCCAACCACCATCACCAACTCACCCATTCATATAACCCATCCAACATCATCCCAATCCAACTGTTGTCAAGTTTTCACAAGTTTTTATCACCACCGCTCACTGAACCGTTAGGATCGCTTTCAACTGGCCTGACAGTTGACATCTATATAGATGTCAAACGTGTTCTAAACTCCTATGAGGAGTTGAAAATCTTTTTCACCGGTCAATATAAAGACATTGACTGTTTTGTGTTTATGATAAGGGAACAAGCGTAGTCCCTGTATTTCTGTGTTATCTTGTTGTAACTTATAAATATTATTTAGTGCGCGTAATGACTCTCAATTAAATTATACTAAATGGTGATCATTCTGTTAGGAACTTGTCCTTAACGATTGCATGGATAAAAAATACTTCAATAATTCATTGATAATGATTCATGAGGTGCTATGTTCATCGAATCTGCATCAGAATGTAGAGCTGAATAAAAAACGAATAAACAAAGGAGTGGAAGAATTGATATCATAAGATGTTCGTCCATATGTTCCGATGGTATTCCGATTGATTCTCGGGGTCCGAATCCCACCACGACTCGCTTCTCAGCCAATCAAAAAAATCCTACTAAAATATGGCTCATATTAATGGGTTATGTTGATCGTTGTAGCCCGTAATAAATAGTCCAGCTGTGTGCTCTACATTCCGGCATTCCACGATCAAGTCATTCCATTCCGCTAATAGTTATCTTCTTATATTTAGTGAAAACACATTGTTTTTCAATGTATTTCTTTGTTTACCATTTTTCAATGAATGAATGAACAGTAAGTATTCACGTCGCTGAAAAAAGGCTATGTATGACCATGCCAAGCTGAGAAAAATTGGGTTCATGAAAGTTGATTAAAATGATTTTATTTTTGCGTTTTTTTACTTTTTATGTATACTTTTAAGTTGGTGCAACCGTTGTTATAACATATGATGTTACATTACAATACCTTCATCAACATAAGTGTATCAATCATAAAACTCGTATCAATCATAAATAAACGGTTGACGTTCGTAAATTTGCGTTACATCTATCCAGACTGTGTTTATGATGGCGAACGTTACCGTTGATAGAAACAACAATAAGTACCTGTTCTGTTGGGCCATGGCCGTAGCCCAACAAAAATGGCACAAATTAGAAGATCTTAAGAATTCTAACTAGTGGAATTGAAAAATTTCAATTGCGTTGTACCAAAATTAAAAAAAATCATTCTTCTTGTGTAACATGAATTCATAAAAATAATCGTGCAATCCGCCATCATCATTTGTGTGAAAAACGCCTAAATAATTTTTCTGCGTTATCGTTTTTTTCGGCGCGATGGGTAGCGGCAAGCAACGGAACGACCGTCGACGTTTTGTACCGTCAGACACAGGCGCACTGGCGGACGAGCTAATACTCCAAAAGAAGGGGAATTTCACCAAAGAAGGGAGAATCGGCAGTTTTCAAACCAATTTACCTACTCCTTAGGGAAATAATTGCAATTTTATAACTTGCCAAAGAAATGGGGAATTCTATTTTTCCCTTCCCTCCCGTCCGCTAATGCACAGGCTGTTGTACTTTTTGCTGCCACTCTTGCCATTGTGTATAGCTGTTCTTTTACGGTTTGACTTAGGTTACATGGCAGTATGTAATTGTGTTCCTCAAAATTCTCATAGGATTCTTTATTTTGTTATGCTAACAGACTTATTATAATTTCTTTTGTGGTGGTCGGTAAGTAACAGATTATGTTGTTGTAATTGTTTACCGTGGTGCATATGTGAGCATGTAACTGGATGGTGTTTGATGTTTGACACAGCTGTGCCTACCATCAGTTCACATGTATTTTTGTATCTACATTCCATACATTTCCGTTGGCACATCACACCTCTTAGCATAAGGGAAACAATTTGATATCGCGCTTCTTTTATTTTCATGCCAAAATGAACACAAAATAAACAAATGAAAGTAGTGCAACTATTTAGATCATCAAAAAACTACTTATTGTTGTCTGACTACTAATTTGTTTTACTAATTAAAAAAATTTAAGGCGTTTTATATGTGACATAATGATTCACCGTTTATGTACGAGCGTTATGTGAGAACGTTTCACAGAAATTTCGTTCCAATTGTGTATGTTTATTTAAAAGCTTAGAGTTTTATACCTTTGTTAAACAGTGCCCAGCCCAAATGCCTATAACAGACTCGGAACAGCAAATTTACGTATGAACGTAAGTACGTATGAATATGACATACTCATTTTATGTGAAATTAAACCAAGCTGAATGTACTGGCTCAGAATGTGATCAGCAAAAAAATAGTAAATTTTTTAACTGATCAAGCTGTTGCACATTGTTTCATGTTAACCAGTTATTTATTACTACGCCAGTATAGCAGTATGCAGTTATTCCCGTCTGTCAAAGATTATGGAGATTTACCATAAATAATAGCGCATAAGTAACAGCTATCGTAACTCGTTATGCAAAAAAAATTTATGCACTACATCTTTGTGTAGATTAAAACTATTGTCGGTCCGGAGTTCGTGATGTTGTTCCAAACATAATGGTAATCCACATTCAACCAGGATTTCTTATGGATACGAGGATTTTTTTATGAATAGGAAAAAGTTAAATTTAGTTTTTATAATAGATCTTATAGATTATATTTCTTCCTACGAAGCAGCAGATTCGACTCCCAGCTGACTTTGGTACTCCACCAACCAGATTTTTGTTGTTTTTACTGCTTCATAACTCATTCCAGCAGTACACCATACCTCTTGAACTGATTGATTGATCTTTTGGGAAAGATATTTTGACATTATGTGACAATACTTAGTTTGAGATTACAATACATTTCTAAGATATGTTTTTTAACCCGTAATTAATGATACTGTTGAAATTATTATTACATATTGTATTTGTAACTACAAAACAATGAAACTATATGTTCCTTTTTTACGTTCCGTTCAAGTTCCGACTGGTGGCAAAAAATGGGTATAACCGATTACCGGGGCAGAGTTTAGCTGAATAACCAGCTGGTGCAGGCAAACATAAACATCAACACCACTTAATGACGTACATGTGTTTTCCCGTCAGTACTTCATAAGTGATTCTACGCCCGGCACTTTGGATTCCGCTGATTCAGAATCTATGGGAAGCGGTGCTTAGATCCGGAAACTTGTATACTGATTCAGATTACAGTCGATTCATTTCACCACAAACAGTTCGTTTAACCGGATCAGGGATGATCTTATGAAAATATTATATTTTTCATAGTCCATTCGTGCTTTCATAAGTTCATGTCCGGCGTCTGAAACCATTCAAATTAATAAAATAAATAATAGAATCAATTTTTAGTGAAATAAACATTCCCAATTGTCATTACCTCATTTCATAATGTTCTCTATTTGAATGCGTAATTATGATGTTGGTTGATGGCCGTAACTCCGATATCATTCGAATCCATCATCGCTGCCTGCGTTACCACCTCTATACACTAATGCACGATGGATGATCATACATGATTATCCTGTCTTTAGGATTTCAAGTCATGAAATTTGTGTAAATTAACTTGTCTCAAACCACTCTTACCCAGTTGTTCTAGACAACACGTATTTCTCATTTGGACTGTTTCTTTGGTCCGCCTTTACGGCTATACAAATGAGCCGATGGAATCAGCTAAACACCCGATGGACTACGGTGGTTGTCACTCAGTAAACTCGGTTCCGAACGTGATGGCAGATCGTTCGGTTGATTCCCCCCTTTTTAGAAAGATCCCCCTCCCTTTGGAGGTTTGGCTGGTCGGCCAGGATCCCCACTAGCGGATGAGAAGGGGTGGAAAAAATGAAATTCCCTCTCTTTGGGAATTTCAAAAAGTACCTGAAAACTACCCGATTCCCCTATCTTTGATGGAATTCCCCTTCCTTCAAAGAGGTTTGGCTGGTCCGCCAGTGTCCCGACCACATGTTTTCCAAGTCGACACCCAAGTTTGCTGTTTTCTATTTTTTTTCTACTTTTCCGCCAGCTTGCATCTTGCCACTGTTTAACGATGATGATGTTCGGAAAAACTTTGAAAGCAACATGTGTAATGGTTGTGGGGTGTTATCTTTATTAGGGAGCGACTACTCTGCTACCCCCCAACCGAACATCGGGTCGACTTTATTACCGTGGACTGGGGGTACACGACGATCGAACGCAGTACCTGATACAACAAAAATCATCAAAAAAAAACAATTGTTCTTGGAAAGTTTCTGGCAGCACAGATGTGTGTCATGTCATGTGTGATACCTGATGAAACAAATATTATAAAAATTTTTTAACTTAGACAGTTGTTCATCAACACGGTGAACAAAAAGTTATTTTAAGTCAATTCTGGTATTCAACGATGTTGTCGCCTTTGTTTGGTGCACACTGATTACTAGCATTTCATTGTGCATATGGTGCAATAATATTCTAGAAAAACCAACAATATGGATCACAACCAAAATAAAATACATAATAACGTATTAAAATATGAATACTAGCTATTATTATAATGAGAACTAAGTAAAAACTCTTTCTATGTCATTTCATCCTGCAACATCGGACAATGTGGTAATAATCATGTCCGACTACAATTTACGCAAAACTCATAAATTTCGACGTGGCACGCGCGTTCGCAATCAATGTGGGCCATAGTCGTTTTATTCGACAACCCATTTTCAGGGGGTGTGCCAACTCGTTTTTTGAAGTAGATTCGGTCGTAGTAACGGAAGCCGTAGATCTCAATGTCCGTAAATTATGTCCGTAGTGCCTTCAGATGTGAAGATCACAACTTGAATGCGTGAAACAACAAGATTAGTTAATGTAACACTTAATGTAATATATTTAACAGATTTAACATATCTATAATGCATTTTTAGTGGTACAATTATATACCGTAATAACAACACGTAAATTCTCGATACCTCAAAACTTGGCTTTCCATCCGCTATTGGGCAGAGGTGAATAGAAACATCTGATGAGTTATTCCTTGGGTGAAATAAGTTAGTACTCTATAATGAGAAGGCCGGATTCGTCTATACTTGGAGTATAATGTTAACGACTTCGGCATTTACCACTGCTTAGAATTAGCTGGTCTGATGAATGGAAGAATCAGATTGTATTATACATTCACTAATCCACTTACTAATCATTGAATAGAAGGTTAATAATATGAAAGTCGCTTGTTTCCAAACTTGTTAATGTGGCAGTGTTGCTTGACAGTGTTACTTGCACAACAATTTTGCAACAACAAGTTTTTATTATTGTTATTTTCATTGTTTCTTTGTCTCATTCAGATCAAGAATTCGTTGGTTACCGATCACGAATGGAGCCTGCCATAGGCATATCATGGAATCAGATTCCGAGTCACTCTATCGGATGTTCAAGGCATATTATTTAACAACCATCAGTCAGTACATATGTCATAATTATTTGACTGCCATCAGTATTTACCTTTACATATCTACATAATCCTACCTCATGAAAAAAGATGTTTTCAACCGCCAATGTAAAAAACTACATTATTATAGTATTAGCTGTGTTCTCCAACAGTTCTCTTGTACGAATACGTTTTCCCTCCACATACCCATTAACTTTTTCGGTCAGTTGTTTTCTGAATGTGACGCAACACGAAGAGTTAGCGACCGGCATTCAATCGCTGATACTTGCGGGTGTCGGGCATTTATCGTGATGGAATAATGTGCCCGGTAATGAGGGCGTCGACCACATGTTAATGGTATACAGGGTGTTCGACTTCGGTGATACTATGAAGCAATGGTGGCAAGAAATTTCTCAAACTAAAATAGCAGAATCTGCGTAAAATGTTATCGCAATATTGCTATTCCTATACTTTGTAGATCCCCCACAATATACCGGATTCGTCGTACATCATCCAACCAGTTTATCTTCTGAATATCTAATATTAACAATGTCAGAACAGTACTTTAACACTACATATATATAGTGTGTTAATTCAATACACAACAACGTTTTGTACATTTTGTACCGATCGAGTTTGTACATCTGGGATGGGGCGATCCGTGCCGTCAAACAGAAACCACTCAGTCCCGATGAACCACTGGCGGACGAGCCGAATCTCCAAGAGAGGGGAATCTTTCAAAAGAGGGTGGCATTGGGAGAATTCAGGCCATTTTACCTACACCTCAGGGAACGAACTCTACTTTCCTGAACCGCCAAAGAGAGGGGAATTCCACTTTTTCCTCCCCCTCCATGTCCGCTAGCGCGATGAACCGTTGATATGATGATGACAAGATATGATGTTTTTGTTTGTCTGTCTGTCCGCGCACGTTTATACTCGTTTGTTTATTTTACTGTTTAACGATTGTACTAAATGCACCTAGAATATAGATCAATCAAAATTAAATTAAAAATATAGATGTTGAACTGTCTGATTTCAGCTGTTGGTTTTTTCTGCTTTCGAACAAAAAAACGAATTCACTTTACTGTGTATAACTTCAAGCTGTTCGGCGAACAAATTCTAGCTCGTCTGGTCTATATATCTTGATATAACATCAACCGTTTTTAGTCCAGCTGTCTGTCTTAAACTTCGCAAAGCTTAAAAAATTATATTGTTCGAGTACAAATGAGTACTCAAGATTAAGTTGTCGAATCAGTCATCGGTACTATCAGAACCTGTTCTTTTATTGGTCTCTCTGTACCTGTCCTGTCAGCCGGCACTTTTTGTGGCACTTTTCATACGGAACCACAAGCGGCATTCCCGGTCTCATTGACTTCAACTAGCGGACGAGACGAAGAAGCGATTCTGGAATTCCTTCTCTTACAAGAAGGGAAAATTCGCTCGTTAAGGGCTCAAAATAGTGAATTCCTTCGTTTGGACATTTTCTTTTTTGTGTTTCAACGTTTCACTTATCCGCCAGTCCGGCACCTTTCCAAACCACATCCATCAATCCACCCTCATAATCGTCTGTTCGCAACCGACGTGATTATTCACCAACCACTCACTTCTGGTGACGCCCCAAAAAACACCAGTGTAAAATATATGTTCCGTGAACGAATTTTGCTTACCAAAAAATTACAGTCTCGCAGTTGTTAGTTTTAACGTGTGCCATTTATTGGAGTGCGTTTACAGTCTTTCTTGGAAAGTCACTGGATATGCCCTGGGCTCGAGATAACGGTGATGAGTCACAAGTTTACATGCTTTGCTATGTATGTATGTATATCAGTCACATTGGTTACTTCTTTTAAATACAACCTACAACCAACGCAGCCTTAGCATGTTTGGACGAAGAACTGTGTCGGATTGGTATCACTCAACCCCCAGTCCGGATAGCTGCTATTCATTGCATTCCACCATTCGACCCTCTCTGACTTGTCTACGATGTATTCCATCTGTTATTCTATGTGGAATATATCATACCGTGTCACCTTCATTCCGTTTGTCTGTTTGAGAGAAACATCGATTGTTTAGTCGTCACGCAATTCAGTGATCTATTGTATGTTATCTGGCACATTGTCAACGTTACAAATCACCGACGTGTCATCACCGTTGATGAGTAAGCTACGGTTCTTATAGCTTTTTCAGGGTATCTTGTTATTAATATTTTTCTGAAAACCTATTTTCTGAACATTCAACGAGTTGGACTCGTTCACTAGTCTCTTATAGGATTATGGTAAAAAATTTTGGAGTATCGAAAAACTCGGACCAGACTGACTGAACTGAATGTCGTTTGCGACGTATTTACTATGGGAGAAACCGTAGAAATGAGAGATAATTGGCTATAGTCGCTTGAAAAATACTTGTTCCATGCAACCTCGATTAGCAAATTAGTTTAGAGGGGCATACTGTATATAATAGTTCTGAAATCTGAAATGCATAGACGAGTGTTTGGGTTTGTTTATTAGTCGCTCACCGTGTTTTACATACTTATGTACAAATCCTAAAACCAGTTAGCTATTGTACCGTATGTAATTTTTTACTAGTGCATAACCTGTGGAATCGCTTTAGCCAGCCTATTGTTTATAATGGAAATGAGTTTCTCCATAAACAATACAAATATATACCCACTAACAAAAAGCTAATGCCAATAAAAATATGCAGAATAACAAATAAGGTAACATGACGATCAACAAACTATTGTATGTACTCTAACACACCGGTCAACCATCTGTCGCCTTTTTTAGTAATATGATTTTTGTGACATTGACTTTGTAACAGCATATTTTCATACTGTAATCATCATTTTGACTATCATTAAGCGAACGGATTTAACAGGAATGTGAAACTGTAGATTACTGATTAAACTAAATGAGATATGCTGTATTCCATGCTTAGATAATAGTTTGTACTTTTTGAAATTGTTGTGCTGTTTTTGTGAAATCGTTTTTCCCCTTCCGAACACTACAGTATGTAATCAAAACTGGACACTTCAGAAATGCAGACACCGAAACAGATGGAACGGTTCACTTCTGGGTCGAGTGCCGATAAACATCCACATTTTCAAATATCCGAGTCAAAGCAAACAGTACAAAACCCGGGGCCGACCAGTGAAGAACAGCAGAAAAACATTTATTTTCATTCAAAAATTGCGATCCGATGATGATCAGTCAGTCAGTCAATCATTTTATTGTCAGTTTGTCAGTTTCGAGTTGGATGGATCCATCTGTTTTTAGGGATAGTATCATCGTGAATGAGCGAATGAGTGAGTGAGGGAATGAATGAGTGAGTTAGTGAGTGAATAAGTGAGTGAGTGAGTGAGGGAATGAATGAGTGAGTGAGTGAGTGAGTGAGTGAGTGAGTGAGTTAGTGAGTGAGTGAATGAGCGAATGAGTGAGTGAGGGAATGAATGAGTGAGTTAGTGAGTGAATAAGTGAGTGAGTGAGTGAGGGAATGAATGAGTGAGTGAGTGAGTGAGTGAGTGAGTGAGTGAGTTAGTGAGTGAGTGAGTGAGTTAGTGAGTGAGTGAGTGAGTGAGTTAGTGAGTGAGTGAGTGAGTGAGTTAGTGAGTGAGTGAGTGAGTGAATGAGTGAGTGAGTGAGTGAGTGAGTGAGTGAGTGAGTGAGTGAGTGAGTGAGTGAGTGAGTGAGTGAGTGAGTGAGTGAGTGAGTGAGTGAGTGAGTGAGTGAGTGAGTGAGTGAGTGAGTGAGTGAGTGAGTGAGTGAGTGAGTGAGTGAGTGAGTGAGTGAGTGAGTGAGTGAGTGAGTGAGTGAGTGAGTGAATGAGTGAGTGAGTGAGTAATTAAGTGAAGAGTTAGTTAGTTAGTTAGTTAGTTAGTTAGTTAGTTAGTTAGTTAGTTAGTTAGTTAGTTAGTTAGTTAGTTAGTTAGTTAGTTAGTTAGTTAGTTAGTTAGTTAGTTAGTTAGTTAGTTAGTTAGTTAGTGAAGTACATAAATGAGGAAATCAGTTACAAGGTATGCGGGTTTTTTATATTTGTTAATTGATTGTGTATGTAATTCTATGCATACAGGGTGGCTCAAAAAAAAGGTTGCGCGTTTGAGCAGTTATTGTAAAAGTTGTAGACAAGCTACGGGATTGCGGTATAGCGCATTCGATTAGGCATATTTTTGTCTACAAAATGATGCCATATGATCAGGTTTAGAAGTTTACAGCAGCAGCGGCATATCTTTGTTCAAAATGCGCGCCCAACGGATCATGCTCACGTGAATAGAGTGAGATCATGTTTGTGTGCTCTGTTTCGCTCACTGCTTGCACGTTTGTCGGTTTTAATAACTTTATTGGAATTTTTAATGATAAAGATGCATTATTTTTCATTCATTAGCTCCACTTCAAAGTATTATTTGTAACCGAAAGACAGTTTCAATGATTTTAAACCACCATGGTTGCTTTTTATAGTCTGTATCCATGAATGATTCCTTTTCAATAATTGACAGCTTAATTAACATTAAACATCACAATAGTATTTGAAAATTTTTTGGTTCACATATGATGGTTGTGTTTCTGGGTTTACATGCAATTCCTTTATTTATTAAACATGTTTTCATCACGCATTCAGCAAAAAATAGGCGAAAATTAAAATTTTTCTCAAGTTGACTTGTAAAATCGGAAAAAAATTCGTATGAAACTTAAGTCACACATAATTTTGTAGGCAAACACATACTCTTTCGAATGCGCTATACCGCAATCCCACAGCTTGTCTACAACTTTCACAATAACTGCTCAAACGCGCAACCTTTTTTTGAGCCACCCTGTATGTCGGGTTTATCTCTATTCCTGCTCAAAACGTTGGTATAATTAATTTCAAAATAAAGCAATTCCCGTCGTTATCAGCTGAAATACTACTATTTTATGTTTTAAATGAATTTTTTACTATTGGCACGCGCGGCCCGATTAACATTGGCTTATTCCATCGGGTACATATGTACAATCACCGAAAATCAATTCCCCGAAAGTCAACCCATCGAAAATCATCTCAACGAATTCGAACTCTCTGAAAGTCAACTCTCGGGGATAAAATCGGTGACTCCATTCTACCCACTACACGCGTTGTTCAAACTTTTTCAAGCTCTCTGAGTCGGCCGATGGATGTTCAATCGTGTTTTTTGTATTCGCTATTGTACAATATTGATGATGGAAGGCGGCTGTTAAATATAAGCTTTTACGATTCCGTTTTTTCCATAACACATTTACCGTTGGAAATATTGGAAACAGATACGGAATTTTATCGGCATCATTGTTTCCACATGGTATATTCAATAAAAAAAATTCGATGTCTGGAGCATGTTTACTGGATCAGGGTACTGAACTGCCTGATCAGAGTACTGTGTTTCATTCAGCCTGCATTTTCCTGAACAGTTATTCACTCCAATCAAGCTTTATACTCGGAAACATTCGACTCGAGTGAATATTCACTATTCGTTGCATACCACTGTATGTACTAGGCATGCTTTTTATGTTGTCTTAGGTTTATTTGCGTACTATTGTTCAAACGAATACAACTGCATCCGGTGAGTACAGGCACCCTGAAAGAGGCCGCAACTAACATTTGTATAAATCCATTGGCCGTTGTTGTTGTTGTTGTTGTTGTTGTTGTTGTTGTTGTTGTTGTTGTTGTTGTTGTTGTTGTTGTTGTTGTTGTTGTTGTTGTTGTTGTTGTTGGTTTTGTTGTTGTTGGGTCTGTTGTTGTTGTTGTTGTTGTTTGATGTTGTTATTGATGGTTTTGTTGTTGTTGTTATTATTGTTGTTGTTGTTAACTAAACATTTTTGTGCAATAAATCAACAATTTTGGTTGGAGACCACCATATGAATCAACAGCGTTCCAGCTGTCTATTCCAGTCGCGATCATCTGAACGTTCGAAAGTTCACTGCCACCGGTACAAAAATAACATTGACATCTGATAATGGAAATTAACGACACAAAAAACGAGGCACGAGCACGGGTATATATAAGTTAAAATTAAATAAATCACGGTATCAATACTTTCACGGTTAGAGACATGGAATAGAGGTGCATTTTAGAGATCTCAAAGAAGCTCTGACAAACAAAAAATGTGTTTTATAGTGGTCTTTCATGGTAGAAAATATTACTCCGCTACTGTGAATGTTTGTTTATGGTTGACTGCGTTTACTGATACTTGTCTGTTTCGGGATGGTGCCGTTATATAAAACATACCAAACAATATATATTTGTGGAATAGTCTTTTCGGGCAAATCTGTCGAAACATATCTAACATCTTTACTCGGTTAATTGTAGTTGTTCGTTGTTTTCCGTGATTAGGGTACCCACAGAACAAAAAAAAACATAAAATAACCATAAAGCAACCAAGTAAAATTTTATTTTTAATTGCCAGTGTTCAACAGCTTGCAACATGCTGAGACATAAATCAGATATAATCTTGATTGTTTTGTATGACCGCGGTTATTAATCATCGTTATTTTTTCATGATCATTTATCTGTTTGGGTGGGACTGGGATGACACTTGTCTGGTATTGTTGAAACGGTGATGTTTATCGGAAGCGTGTGAGTCGCTCAACACCAAACCGTATATCGCGTGAATCGTTTATCATACTCCGATTTACATGATACTGAGACATGATGATTTATTGGTAACACGTTGATTGATGGACTGCCCTCTATACAAATCTTTTTTGGGCCGTTATCTTTTATTTCGTCAATCGATCAGTGAGTCAGTCCAAAATTGTAACAGTCCGTCGGTCAGTCAGCCAGTCAGTCAGTCAGCCAGTCAGTCAGCTAGCTAGTCAGTCAGTCAGTCAGTCAGTCACTCAGTTTTGTACTTCAGTTGGTCGATCAATATGTTACTCAGTCAGTCACCACTCAGATAATCTGTTAGCTAGATCAGCAAGTCAATCACTCACTCAGTTGCTCATCAATCCAACTGCCATTCAAGCAGTTTATCAGTCAGATAATTAGTTTATAATTCAGGTAATTATTCATTAAAACTGTTAGTTGATGGACTAATATCAGCCTTATCCAATCCATCGCTCAGTTTCGAAAAAAATTCACCGACTGAATGCCCCCTCGGAAATCGTAACCATTAAACGACCTTGGAATAAGGGAATGGAATGAACTTGGATCGATCATTAGATGCTTATCGCACCCAACTTCGGGCCGTAATACAAATTGTTTGCTTTGAGTGCAACACTCCGTTGTTTTTATAAATGATCAAATAGACACCAAATGACATGTTTTATATTACCGTGTTATTTATTTCTGTTGTTTCTCAGTTGATTTATGGACTCAACGTCACATGGACAACAAGAGGATATGACGAATTCTAGCAAAACCCAGTAATTAAAATCCGTTGGACTGAATTAACTCGTCTGGTCGGAGTCTGGATTCATTGCATTCATGAAAAAGAATGGTTTCACATTTCAAGATTTGTTACCGATTCTAATAAATATTTCCTCAATTACATTTCAAGCGTAATAATTTTTCGTCTAATTTCCGTCTCCTCGCCTACTCGCAGGTCAATTTGAATGTTGTTGTTGTTGTTGTTGTTGTTGTTGTTGTTGTTGTTGTTGTTGTTGTTGTTGTTGTTATTGTTGTTGTTGTTGTTGTTGTTGTTGTTGTTGTTGTTGTTGTTGTTGTTGTTGTTGTTGTTGTTGTTGTTGTTGTTGTTGTTTTTGTTGTTGTTGTTATTGTTGTTGTTGTTGTTGTTGTTGTTGTTGTTGTTGTTGTTGTTGTTGTTGTTGTTGTTGTTGTTGTTGTTGTTGTTGTTGTTGTTGTTGTTGTTGTTGTTGTTGTTGTTGTTGTTGTTGTTGTTGTTGTTGTTGTTGTTGTTGTTGTTGTTGTTGTTGTTGTTGTTGTTGTTGTTGTTGTTGTTGTTGTTGTTGTTGTTGTTGTTGTTGTTGTTGTTGTTGTTGTTGTTGTTGTATTATTCTACAAGAAATGCATATATCCTGGCAATAAACCTCGATTCCACTACAAATCATGTGGAAACGGATGGTAATGGATGCAGTGAAATTCGATCGTCATTTTACTACCCTTGATCATCACTGTCACTCTCAGCAACCCCATATAGTTATTACATTATTTATGCAATTTATTGGGTGAAAAACGACGCATTCATGTTCAAATAAGCATAAACTGTTTTTAAATTGGCCACGTTACACGAAGGTCGGCCCTATACTACCGATTTTTTTCCATGATTGTATTTTTGGTTCATTCAGCAGACAATCACTTTTATGTGTCCGTCTGCCTGTGTTGTTCATGTTCTCACTGAAAAGCATAACTTTTCTTCTTGTTTTGTTTTATAAACTTCTTCTCATTTGTTCTTAATTGCACAATCAATCAGCACACCTTCCAGGATTAATTTTGGTTATTCAGCGACATTGTATAATAGGGCGCCACTGAATCATACTTGACGTTCTCTTTGTTAACGACCAGTGCTTATAAACAAACAAAATAGTGTTTCTTGTACTTGTGTCAAGCACCAAATAACAACGAAACGATTAGATAGTTGTACTGAACTCATTTGCTCGTCGGTCGTATGGCCCAATGGATAAGGCGCCTGCCTACGGAGCAGGAGATTCTGGGTTCGATCCCCAGTACGACCTTCGTTTTTATAACAACAATGCAAAAAATATTAGATTTTAATGGAACAATATTTTTTCTGGCTGTCACAACACAATAATCTTTCAATGTTTTCGAAACGATCATGATTATCAATGAATTGAACTGTCATATGTTTCAGTGCTGAAATTGCGGCCGCGGGAGAAGATGGTGAGATCATTGGATGAATGTAAACAGAATTATTAACCAACTGTCTATTTAATAACCTACAATTTGCTCAAACTTCCATATCTTGCCAACGAAATATTATTGTCGGGCGAATTTATTCTCGCCAATCACATCAATCATGAACACAAACTGGTACTTTTGTGCCCTGCTTCTGGCACTGGCCTCGAGTCATGTTCAGTCATACGCCGTGTACAGGAGGTGTAGGAACAATCCAAGTCTCCGATGCGTCAAGCCGGCCAGAAATGCAAACATTGGTTGGTATTCAGTAGTCAGTACATTGATAGGTACATACAGTATTCAGTACATTGATAGGTACATACAGTATTCAGTACATTGATAGGTACATACAATATTCAGTATATTGGTAGTGATTCAGTACCTTGGTAGGGAGTCAGTACCGTGGTAGGTATTCAGTGAACTGGTAGGTATTCAGTTCATTGGTAGGTACATAATTAATACATGGACAATTAAACACTTCCTTTAAAAGGTTTTACAACTATAGAAAACGTATGTACATATCTCAAAAGTTTTTGTATGTGCACAAGTTCACATTATTATTCAGGTGCGTCACTACCAGCGTACATGGCGGGTCAGTGCTACATCAGTGAACAGTCGGGTCGAGCTATTTGTTACCCAAAGTACCAGCAGTTGAGTACCGATTGCAATAAACAGAGAGTTAAGCCACCAGATGTTCTTAACACAAGGTTGAACAATTACTCACTCACTCACTCACTCACTCACTCACTCACTCACTCACTCACTCACTCACTCACTCACTCACTCACTCACTCACTCACTCACTCACTCACTCACTCACTCACTCACTCACTCACTCACTCACTCACTCACTCACTCACTCACGCACAGTTCACGCACTCATCTGTGGAGTAAGCTGAAGAACGGCATCGCCTTTGAAACGTACTCGTACGTTTGTTCGGATGGTTATGAGTTTGTAGATGAAGCCAACAAGGTGTTCTGTGTAGCTGGAGAGTGGTTTGGAACGGTGCCGATCTGTGTACCACCTGCCAAAACAGGTGTGTTGTTGTTTTTGTTGTTGTTGTTGTTGTTGTTGTTGTTGTTGTTGTTGTTGTTGTTGTTGTTGTTGTTGTTGTTGTTGTTGTTGTTGTTGTTGTTGTTGTTGTTGTTGTTGTTGTTGTTGTTGTTGTTGCTGTTGTTGTTGTTGTTGTTGTTTTTTGTTGTTGTTGTAAATGATTAAATGTTTCAGGTAACTTCCTGCCGCAAGTATCAGTGGTTCCGAATCAACGTCTGTACGTGCGACCAGGTGGTTCAGTGTACGTAGACTGTACGGCCATCGCTCGACCACCCGCCCTCATTAGGTGGCATGACGAATCATTGACCACCGGCAACTCAAAGATACAAGTTGGTGACACCATCCATCGGCAAAATAAATACCATCATAATTGACTTATAAATGCAAATAAATCAAGTTATGTTATTGTCCTAATCAAAGTTTTACTCTAATGTCACTTTTAAGTAAAATCATCTTTCATTACATTACAGGTCGAAGTGAATAAAGAGGTTATTTTGGAAACATAGAGCATGTCATTCATGTCGAACTATAATACGTTCTTTTGGTTCTCTAAGTGTCCGCTTCTGATTTTTAGTTTCAGTTTTATTTGTCGAGACATTACACATTTCTCAGACGTTGGAAATGTTCGTAATTAACGAAATGCTTTAAACGTTCCGTGTCACTTATTATTTTGATCAACTTACATTTGTTTTTTTTGTGTCCATAAACGTTTACATGTTTAGCTCATTATTGTTAGTCCTAACTTGTGTCTCTTTCAGGAACCGCTTGATCTACAGGTAAAACGTTACAGAATTACATCGTAGTCGGGCAGCGACGTAGAACTGCAACTTTTCCCATGATTAATACATATTTAGTTATAGTCTTAATCATGGTAAACTGAAGAAAACTTAATTGATACTTACATTATAAAAACTTATATTCCGTTGTTCGTCTCATTAACCCTTTGTGTTTCATTATCAGGCTCTAATAACTAACTCGGGTACAAATGGAATTTCCGTTTCTTCTGCTGGTAATAATCATACTAACTGGGAACTTCCAAATGACGAAAGTCAGTAACCCTGTAGTCGGGCATATATTTGTTTCGCGCGTGGTCATTCTTTGTAAACCTTTGCACCGCATAATTCTCTGGAATATAGCCTATCCAGGATTTCTTGTAAAAAAAAGTTTTTTAGCGCGAAATTTGAAAACAAACGTCGCTTCGACTCGCGTTCAAGTTTCTACGAAAAAAACTTTTTCACGTGACTCATAGACAACATACGAACGTTGCGCGTAATCCATTGTATAAATGCCTAATAGATCCAGAAACATAATTTTCAAAACTGAAAAACCCTGAATATGCTATATCATAATTATTGAATTGTGCAGAGGAAAAGGTTTACAAAACAAAGTTTTTTTATAACGTTTAACCCGGACGTACAACTTCAGGTGATATCGGGCAGAGCTGACAAACTGCTGACCAACGAACGCGTTGCCATCCACAACATCACCAGTCATCGTCGACTCGTCTGTACGGCCAACAACACCGTCGGCAGTGTCGGCAGCCTGATCGATATCATCGTCA
This sequence comes from Daptonema setosum, assembly GCA_964036265.1. Classification (NCBI taxonomy): domain Eukaryota; kingdom Metazoa; phylum Nematoda; class Chromadorea; order Monhysterida; family Xyalidae; genus Daptonema; species Daptonema setosum. The sequence goes on along the minus strand of OZ038444.1, from coordinate 9,863,599 downwards.
AAGCCGGTTGGTGAGGGAGTGACGTGAGTGAGTGAGTGAGTGAGTTAGTGAGTGAGTGAGTGAGTAAGTGAGTGAGTGAGTAAGCGAGTGAGTGAGTGAGTGAGTGAGTGAGTGAGTGAGTGAGTGAGTGAGTGAGTGAGTGAGTGAGTGAGTGAGTGAGTGAGTGAGTGAGTGAGTGAGTGAGTGAGTGAGTGAGTGAGTGAGTGAGTGAGTGAGTGAGTGAATAAGTGAGTGAGTGACGTGAGTGAGTGAGCTTGGTAGGGAGTCAGTACCGTGGTAGGTATTCAGTGAACTGGTAGGTATTCAGTTCATTGGTAGGTACATAATTAATACATGGACAATTAAACACTTCCTTTAAAAGGTTTTACAACTATAGAAAACGTATGTACATATCTCAAAAGTTTTTGTATGTGCACAAGTTCACATTATTATTCAGGTGCGTCACTACCAGCGTACATGGCGGGTCAGTGCTACATCAGTGAACAGTCGGGTCGAGCTATTTGTTACCCAAAGTACCAGCAGTTGAGTACCGATTGCAATAAACAGAGAGTTAAGCCACCAGATGTTCTTAACACAAGGTTGAACAATTACTCACTCACTCACTCACTCACTCACTCACTCACTCACTCACTCACTCACTCACTCACTCACTCACTCACTCACTCACTCACTCCTCCATTTTCTAGGGCTACACCTTCTACTACAAGCCGAAATCGAGCTCCGGAAAATGGTCCAAGATTTCATCATCAACACCATCGGTGAATCTACGCCACCTGTTACCAAACGAGCCGTATTACTTCCGTGTATCAGCCTACAATGCCTACAAGTCTTCCGATCCCAGCAAGTTCATGTACTTTACTCTGTCACCCGGCAAGTCGACAACCACCGAACGACCAACGACACCGGCACCTATAATATTACCAGGTGATGATGAACAATCGGCATCCGAAACATCGATCGAAGATCTACAAGTGCCGCCCGAGGAACTGGTTACTGTACCAGGAGTTGATCAAGATGTGACCACACAGCCATCTGATCGGGCACCACCGTTAATGCCGGTTGATGAGACTGGAGGCGATGCTGAAACAGGAGATGATGAAACTGAAACAGGAGATGATGCGACTGAAACAGGAGATGATGCGGCTGAAACCGAAAATGGCGGCACTGGAGATGGCGATGATGAAACTGAGACAGGAGTTGGCAATACTTCAGCTGGAGAGGATGATACGGAAACTGGAGATGAAGAAACTGGAACAGGAGATGATGAAACTGAAACTGGAGATGATAAAACTGAAACCGGAGATGGTGACACTGAGACAGGAGATGGTGACACTGCAACGGGAGATGGTGACACTGAAACAGGAGATGGTGACACTGCAGCGGGAGATGGTGACATTGAAACAGGAGATGGTGACATTGAAACAGGAGATGGTGACACTGAAACAGGAGATGGTGACACTGCAGCGGGAGATGGTGACATTGAAACAGGAGATGGTGACACTGCAGCGGGAGATGGTGACACTGAAACAGGAGATGGTGACATTGAAACAGGAGATGGTGACATTGAAACAGGAGATGGTGACACTGCAGCGGGAGATGGTGACACTGAAACAGGAGATGGTGACATTGAAACAGGAGATGGTGACATTGAAACAGGAGATGGTGACACTGCAGCGGGAGATGGTGACATTGAAACAGGAGATGATGACACTGCAGCGGGAGATGGTGATACTGCAGCGGGAGATGGTGACATTGAAACAGGAGATGATGACACTGCAGCGGGAGATGGTGACACTGAAACAGGAGATGGTGACACTGCAGCGGGAGATGATGACACTGAAACAGGAGATGGTGACACTGCAGCGGGAGACGATGACACTGAAACAGGAGATGGTGACACTGCAGCGGGAGATGATGACACTGCAGCGGGAGATGGTGGTACTGCAGCGGGAGATGGTGACACTGAAACAGGAGATGGTGACACTAAAACAGGAGATGGTGACGCTGAAACAGGAGATGGTGACACTGAAACAGGAGATGGTGACACTGAAACAGGAGATGGTGACACTGAAACAGGAGATGGTGACACGTCAGCGGGAGATGGTGACACTGAAACAGGAGATGGAGAAGCTGTAGCGGGAGATGGTGACATTCCAGCGGGAGATGGTGACACTGCAGCGGGAGATGGGGACACTCCAGCGGAAGATGGTGACACTGAAGCAGGAGATGGTGACACTGAAACAGGAGATGGTGACACTGAAACAGGAGATGGTGACATGTCAGCGGGAGATGGTGACACTGAAACAGGAGATGGAGACACTGCAGCGGGAGAAGGTGACAGTACAGCAGCAGATGGTGACACTGAAACACGAGATGGTGACACAGAAACAGGAGATGGTGACACTGCAGCGGGAGATGGGACTGAAACCGGAGATGATGAAACGACAGCGGGAGATGGTGACACTGAAACAGTAGATGGTGACACTGCAGCGGGTGAGAATGACACTGAAACTGGAGATGGAGACACTGAAACTGGAGATGACGCTACGGCAACAGGAGATGGCGAAACTGGAACAGGCAATGAAGACGACACTGAAACCAGTGATGGCGATACGGGAACTGCACCTCCGTTATTCCCGGTTGAAACACCAGGTGGGGTGAAACCATTTTTGTTTTTTTATGAGTTCAAAGGTTTTACAGTTTTGTTGTTGTGGTTGTTTTGTTACATTGTGTTATATGACAATAATTATGCAGTTTGCTGCAGATACAGACGCAGATGCTGCCGGAACCAGTGATGCGATTGGTGAACCTGAAACTCCGAAAGACCCCCAACATCTTAGTTAGTGATTGTTGTTGTTGCTGTTGTTGTTGTTGTTGTTGTTGTTGTTGTTGTTGTTGTTGTTGTTGTTGTTGTTGTTGTTGTTGTTGTTGTTGTTGTTGTTGTTGTTGTTGTTGTTGTTGTTGTTGTTGTTGTTGTTGTTGTTGTTGTTGTTGTTGTTGTTGTTGTTGTTGTTGTTGTTGTTGTTGTTGTTGTTGTTGTTGTTGTTGTTGTTGTTGTTGTTGTTGTTGTTGTTGTTGTTGTTGTTGTTGTTGTTGTTGTTGTTGTTGTAGTTGTTGTTGTTGTTGTTGTTGTTGTTGTTGTTGTTGTTGTTGTTGTTGTTGTTGTTGTTGTTGTTGTTGTTGTTGTTGTTGTTGTTGTTGTTGTTGTTGTTGTTGTTGTTGTTGTTGTTGTTGTTGTTATTGTTATTGTTGTTGTTGTTGTTGTTGTTGTTGTTGTTGTTGTTGTTGTTGTTGTTGTTGTTGTTGTTGTTGTTGTTGTTGTTGTTGTTGTTGTTGTTGTTGTTGTTGTTGTTGTTGTTGTTGTTGTTGTTGTTGTTGTTGTTGTTGTTGTTGTTGTTGTTGTTGTTGTTGTTGTTGTTGTTGTTGTTGTTGTTGTTTGTTGTTGTTGTTGTGGTTGTTTTTGAGAAAAAGTTATTGTTCAAGAGTTAAAATGAACTACAGTAAAAAATATTTGCTGATCATAAAACTACTGAAGTTTTGGTAATTTGCCACACTAAATCGATTCACGGTATTACATGACTCACGTTTCACACTTTCTATTAATAACATCTTGCAGGCACGAGCACTCCAGGTTGGCTCAGGAGAATTAGAAGGAATCACTTCAATTTATATCACATAGAATATAGAAAACGGTGTCCGTTACTGTCCCAATTTTATATCTCACCCTACTTTCTGTGCCTTCGCAATTTTCGAAACAACATGGTGCGTAAACTTTACTAAACTCGGTGCGAAGTCGGTCTCTCACTTGTTCTCTATTCAGGACTTTTTTTAAATTTTGGGTTCCCAATCAGTCAACTAGTGGGTTTTATTGATGGTGTTGTTGTTGTAGTTGTTGTGATTGTTGTTGTTGTATATGTTGCGGTTATTGAAGTTGTTGATAATGCAAGGTTGAAATTTCAGTATTCGACCACGGTCTACACATTCACAAAATCAATGATTTCGAGGCCAATAATATCGACACACATTCCATTGAGCTTAAGTGGTCTGCTTTCCCAAAACCCGAAGCTGAATTTGTTAGTCAGTCAGTCAGACAGTCAGTCAGTCAGTCAGTCAGTCAGTCAGTCAGTCAGTCAGTCAGTCAGTCAGTCAGTCAGTCAGTCAGTCAGTCAGTCAGTCAGTCAGTCAGTCAGTCAGTCAGTCAGTCAGTCAGTCAGTCAGTCAGTCAGTCAGTCAGTCAGTCAGTCAGTCAGTCAGTCAGTCAGTCAGTCGTTTACTTACAGTACTCGAACATGCGCATCTACTACACGACAGACTACGCCAACTTGGAGAACCTGGCTGACTGGGATTCACATGTGGCCGATTTGAACAACATCAGGTATATGTTAGGTATTTAAATATTTTCGACGAACAATAGTACGCGGTAAAAAATGGTAAAATGATATCAATCGAAAACGCAAAAATCAAATCGCAATAATGGTGAAGACTCTTGGACGTCATGCGATCGTGTTCAGTTCTCGAGTACTATATTAATTCCTTATTTTCACTCATGATTCAATGAAGATATCACAAGAATCGAAGTGCCTGATCTAATCATTCCAACCGGATTTCAGATTCGACGAAGAGAATGGCAAGATGTATTACACGTTGAATGGGTTGGACGCTGGTCAGAAGTACGGCATCAGAATCGGAGTGATGAAGCCGGTACTGCCGCTGACCGACATGCTGATCGCTACCACATTACAGCATACGGTCAATGACCTGAAGTTGTCGCCACCCATGTCACAGGTTACTACAATCAACTCTTTCAATCAAGCTATTACTTTGATGTTATAATAAATAATTGCGAAACAAAACGCATCAGTACAGAATAGGTTACTATTGTGTTTAGAATACGTTTTCATTTTACTTTTATAAGCTACGAAAAAAGTTCTTATGCTCATGGCGATCTCTAACTTGTACACAACTTAGCGTCCATTGGAAGTATCAGAGGCATTGGCCCAGGTATGTGTATAAATATCTCAGGCTACATATTTCGTTTTCACTATAATTAAAACACGTAAATTGTACACCTTTCACCTATTTGCATTCGCAGTATGCGGTGGTAGAACTTGCGGTGTTGTGTTCATCTGCTTCCAATACGATTTCCATAATTCAGTAACTGAAATTACAATCTGATATTCATTGCATTCAATTTGGTTTTGCACATATCTTTCGTATTGCTGAACAATAAGAGACGCATTTTCATAACAACAGCTAGTGTTTCACTTTCACATAAACTACAAGCCTGATATCAAGTACTAAACTCAATGGCAACTTGAAAACAGTCAGTTCTATTTTCACACAATTACGTAGCTCATGTTTCACACTTTCTACTAATATCATTTTGCAGACTGTCTACGCACTTCAGGTTGGCTCAGGAGACGATAGAAAAGCATACCTTTATATTTTTTTCCATAAAGTCTCAGTATTTTGTGTGCGCAATTGCCCCGAGTATTATTTATATTAATTTCGATCTTGTTTTTTTTCGTTCCACATTGCTTTATTTATAACATGTGAAACGTAACTGAGCGTATTCGCGTTCCCCAAAACTAAACGGTGCTTTTAGCATTATACTAAACTCGGTGCCAAGTCGGTCAATCATATTATCACTGTAGTTCCCAATTATCATTTTTTCCGTTCACGATCTGTTAACCTTAGTTCAACATTTTGTTTCGAAAAAAACTACTCACCCGCGATAGTTATCATGCTTTTTTCAACTAATTTATTTACGAAACACATCAGTTTACATTTCAGGCAGGAGTTCTCAACATAACTTGGAATACTGGTGATGTGCCATCTGATAGCGATGTTAGTCACTCATTCATACCAACTCATTCACTCACTCACTCACTCACTCACTCACTCACTCACTCACTCACTCACTCACTCACTCACTCACTCACTCACTCACTCACTCACTCACTCACTCACTCACTCACTCACTCACTCACTCTCTCACTCACTCACTCACTCACTCACTCACTCACTCACTCACTCACTCACTCACTCACTCACTCACTCACTCACTCACCCGTTCAGGAATACACCTTGTACCTCAACACTGATAAATCAGTAGCCGACTCGGGCACTTGGACAACTGATGCTGGCACTCGCAAGATTCAGGTTCCAACCAATCGACGAAACTACGTTATTGAACACCTGCAGGAGAATACAACCTACTATGGAATGTAAGTGTTGTTGTTGTTGTTGTTGTTGTTGTTGTTGTTGTTGTTGTTGTTGTTGTTGTTGTTGTTGTTGTTGTTGTTGTATCCACTAATATTGATAAACGTATGTTACTGCAGGATGGAAACTGGAGATGGTTTCCACACCGATGTTGCATCCGGAAGAACGTTAGCTGTGGAAGATCTAATGCTCGGTGCACCTAGCAAGTTCCAGGTTCAGCTTACTTAATCAGATGCTTGATCAGTCAGTCATTTAAATAATTATATTACATCATAATTATTATTATTATAAATATTTTTTATTAAGGTTACTGCGGCCCAAGACAACGTAACCATCAGTTGGGCAATGCCTGAACGCGTCGATTCGAGCGTAGAGATCAAGGTGAGTGAATGAATGAGTGACTGATTGACTGACTGATTGACTGACTGACTGACTGACAGAATGACTGACTGACTGACTGACTGACTGACAGAATGACTGACTGACTGTCTGACTGCATTGCAAACTAACAGACAGTGCGTAATAATGTCAGAAATACCACGTGTACTACACGAATCAGACGAGTGACAGACTGGCCGACTGGAATGTCAAGGAGGTTGAGGCAGACGACAGACCGAGTTATGTACAATACACCATATATCTTACTGACATGGTAGAAGGTTGGTACCATTCTATAAACTTAAATTTTAACAATACTTTCAGATCGGAACACAATATATTGATTTCAATCTGTAGCATGAGACAATCACATAAGACAAGCATAATTAGTTTCGATTTTGTTGCAAAAACTGTAAAAGCAGCATGCATGTTAAAGGTTTACAAGATTATGGGTGTCTGGGTAATTTTTTGGGATTTATTATCAGTGCTTTTCGTATTGGTTTGACACGTTGAGTTGATCCCGTTTGTTATGCGCACCTACATAGCAACAAATCCCCATATTATTTGTTATCCCACAACAAAGAGTTCAATACTAAAAATGCACAAATTATTTAATTACATACATAAATTCATGTGTACGTCATGCATTAAATTTCACATACTATTTTTAATAACTGGTTTCTCATACTAATTTTACTACCAATACTTACCAAACAAAATATCATGACTTTGTCCTATGTGCCTTTGACTTCCAATTGTTACTGGTGATCATGAAAAAATCAATTAATCGTTATCTTAAACATACCAATTTTAATTTTAATGTACGTCCTGTAGCCTATTTATTATTTACTACCAGCAGTACCGTAATCTTTTGCTTTGATATTCTCGTGTATCTTATGTTATTAGACAAGCACGGAAAGAGGTCAAGAGAAGGAGCATCAGTGCTGGTGTACATGACCAACATGCACGAAGGTAAGTTGCAGGTATCTTACAGTGAACTTATTGGGTTAAGACTTATTCTGAGACTTTTTATGTAAAACCTTTTCCTTACGCCCAAATAGTGTGCATGTTTGTCCGTTCGATAGGGTGAATTAGAGAGCGACTCACCTTGAACAAAAACCACCTTATCCTCATTTTGAATGATCTCAGCTGGCTCGTTCGGTTATTGAAAAACATATTTTTTCATTAAAACATGCATTTCAATGGCCTACACTTGCGAGTGGAATGAAGGTTTTACGGAAAAATTTTCCCAGAAAAGTCCTAATCAAATAATCCGACGATACAAGTGCATGTCTCATCTTAGCATAGGTGTCTGTAAAAACCGATATGTTAAACTTAACATTAAATTTTTCTCGGTAATTTCATAATAAACATCCACGATGAGTTATGAACAAATCTTTGTGAATGTTAAAAAAAATCACCCGATTTGTTTTGTTGATCCATCCGGTTAGAATCCCAGCTGGCTGCATGCGAGTTACCGCGGTTATGTTATGTTACCGTAGTTATGTTAAGGGTTATGTTAAGTTACCGCGGTTATGTTAACGGTTATGTTATGTTACCGTGGTTATGTTAACAGTTATGTTATGTTACCGTAGTTATGTTAAGGGTTATGTTATGTTACCGTAGTTATGTTAAAGGTTATGTTATGTTACCGTGGTTATGTTAACGTTTATGTTATGTTACCGCGGTTATGTTTAACGTGCTCCAAGCTGGCTATCATTCCAGCACCTAGCCTGCCCATATCTTAGTTTGTTTTTGTTTTGTTTTGTTTTACTTCCAGTATACACTGGTGAATACATCTATTAACGTAGATGATCGAAAGAAACGTTATGATCACAGCTTCTGAGAATCGTATAAGGCGGCCGATAAACGTATATGTTTTCTGCACCAATTCAGATTCTTGTTTATTGGTATTAGAATACGTGTAAACTCACATGAATACATACTATGCCAGGACTTTTTCTTAGCGTGATAAATAGAGTTAACTTTAGAACATGTTATCTGAGGTGTGTACGTCAAATTAGAGTCTAGAAATAGTTTCCCGCAACGTACAGTACTTTTCCTAGATTGCCTATGATTTACTTTTATTTGAGATTCGGTGAATACAGGGCTTATGAAACATATCTTGCTACCGGCTTGCCAGAAACCAAAAGCAGTTCAAATCGGAAAAGAAACCAAGTTTTACCCGAATTTCATCGATTCACCAATTTCTGGTGCGTGTGGAAATAACAGTTGGACTAGTTCTACCATAATCTATAATTTGCAGCCTCTTCGTACAGCGTGTTGGTTCAAGCCTTCGGTGAGAACTCTGCGGGCACCTGGATTGAAGGACACAAGTCATACGTTCTCACTGTCGACACAACCGTCAAAGGTTCACTCACTCACTCACTCACCCACTCACTCACTCAATCACTCACTCACTCACTCACTCACTCACTCACTCACTCACTCACTCACTCACTCACTCACTCACTCACTCACTCACTCACTCACTCACTCACTCACTCACTCACTCACTCACTCACTCACTCACTCACTCACTCACTCACTCACTCACTCACTCACTCACTCACTCACTCACTCACTCACTCACTCACTCACTCACTCACTCACTCACTCACTCACTCACTCACTCACTCAGAGCGCTCACCCGAAATCGTACTGTTCGAACCAGAGGGTGAAGTAATCGAAGTGACTCCTGGCGAAGACGTTCTTCTCAAGTGTACTGTAATGGGAACACCTGAGCCAGACATCCTTTGGTATGAAATTTTTTGTTTTGAGCTTGTTGTTGTTGTTGTTGTTGTTGTTGTTGATGATTATGATGATGTTATTGTAGCTGTTTTTTGGTGTTATCGATACTTTTTGATGTTGTTAATTTTAATAATTGATCTTTATTAACAGGTTTGTGGGAGGTGAGCCAGTTTATAGCGACTCACAACACTCGACCATACAACTCAACACTACCCACTTCCGCTCAAACTTCACAGCCTCATCTTTATACGAGGTTAGACGTTGTTGTTGTTGTTCTTGTTGTTGTTTTTGTTGGTATTATTGTTGTTGTTGTTGTTGTTGTTGTTGTTGTTGTTGTTGTTGTTGTTGTTGTTGTTGTTGTTGTTGTTGTTGTTGTTGTTGTTGTTGTTGTTGTTGTTGTTGTTGTTGTTGTTGTTGTTGTTGTTGTTGTTGTTGTTGTTGTTGTTGTTGTTGTTGTTGTTGTTGTTGTTGTTGTTGTTGTTGTTGTTGTTGTTGTTGTTGTTGTTGTTGTTGTTGTTGTTGTTGTTGTTGTTGTTGTTGTTGTTGTTGTTGTTGTTGTTGTTGTTGTTGTTGTTGCTGTTGTTGTTGTTGTTGTTAATGTTGTTATTGTTGTTGTTGTTGTTGTTGTTGTTGTTGTTGTTGTTGTTGTTGTTGTTGTTGTTGTTGTTGTTGTTGTTGTTGTTGTTGTTGTTGTTGTTATTGTTCTGTTCTTGGGTCGTGTACGCGCAGTGTATTTTGTTCAACAAATGTTGGCTATCTTTTGTACATACCCGTAACTGTGATTATTTTCACCTGTTATATGTATTTATTTTAAAAAAACGTTGATTTGGGCATTTTTAATTGTGTAACATCTGAGGTTCAGGCGCCCAACCTCAATGGTATCGTACCAGCGATGCATCTAAGAATTGTAAAGGTTACCATTGGCTGGACATGAAGTGAAGTATTGTCGTATTATTTGGATTGGGACAAACAACCATGGGTAGACCATCTAGTATTTATGTCAATTTGCTAACAAAATTTTATGTACTAATCCGAATCCACTGTGATAGAGTGATGGAGTTGGGCAGACCTACATTGTAGTTGTGTGACGTCGGGATCGTATGAGATGCTGAAAACAAAACTCTTCATGTTCTTCTAATTTCAGGATACCGAAGTTCAATGTATGGCTCAAAATATCGCCGGATCCACCTACCCTGTTGCCAAAACACTGAAGATCATGGGTTCGTGCGAACATTATACTGTTCTGGTGTTTT
>OZ038444.1:9820325-9847825 GCA_964036265.1 Daptonema setosum | reverse complement strand
GATTGTGATTGATCGGTTGTGGTTGATTGATTGTGATTGATTGATTGTAATTGATTGATTACCATTGGTTGATTGTGATTGATTGATTGTGATTAATTGATTGCAATTGATTGATATTGACGGATTGATTGTGATTGATTGACTGTGATTGTTTGATTGTGATTGATCGGTTGTGGTTGATTGATTGTGATTGGTTGACTGTGATTGATTGATTGTGATTGATTGATTGTGATTGGTTGATTGTGATTGATTGATTGTGATTGGTTGACTGTGATTGATTGATTGTGATTGATTGATTGTGATTGGTTGATTGTCATGATTGTATTGTCAAATAATGCATTTGTATTATTAAATAATGGGCTTGAATTTGTTGAAAGCCAATATTACAGCCGCCAATTGTGCCCGTTTAGCGATTGGACAATGGCGGCGCGAAACGACTAGCCAGGAACAAGTTATAACATCGTTATTGACGTATAGCTTATTAAGTTTATATTAAGATAAAAGTTTATTTTTGTTGTACGTTTTTACTACTTTGATATTGAACGTATTTTTTCAAAATAACATGATTTGAGATACTCGTTGCGGCTTCCATCGGTCCCTACTCTAGTCAATGTAAACGAGAAATATGGAGTGGAGAACACGTCGACTTTGACGAGTACAACGGCAACTACATCGACTTCGTGCCTTCTCAGGTACATACAACATCAGTCACTCACTTACTCACCCATTCAGTCACTCACTCATTCACTTACTAACTCACTCATGCACTCACTCATTCACTCACTCACAGAGTGTCGTGCGATCATCAATTACTTAAATGGGTAAGAAGTATAGTGAGTCGTCAATTTTAACTACTCATTCGTCCAATCCCACACTCACTGATTTTATCTCTTCCGCCTTTCTCTTTCACTCAACCTCAAAAAATCACTAATTCAACCTGCTCACCGACTCCATCACCCACTCACGCACTCACCCAGTCACTCACTCACTCGTTATTCACAATAGTTCTACACAGGTTATAGAGTCCTACTACACGGATCAGATCAACCTGTTCCACGATGGCACAGATATGCTGGCCTTCGAAACTTGTCCATCGTTGGGTGAATGTCGGGCTTTGCTGACGGCACTTGATAAAGTCAACGATGCACCCGCGTGGGTGGCATTCACTTGTAAGGCTAGTTATGGTCGCCGGTCTGGTATAGTGTGTAGGGCGCCAGCCTCGGAAACGGGTTCCTCTAAGTTTGAAACTTGACTTGAGACACTGACTCTGACCTGTTGCTTTTGGGTTTCTACCAGTTCCCGTCAGTTTATTCAAACTCACTGGCCACTACGAAAACACCGTTCTGATATGGTATTATGTACAGTAGTGTGCCCTCTCGACTTCAATGATGAAGACGTCTCAGAAAAAAACTGGAGCAAATGCATGATGGATGAGTGATTTAATGATAAAGCGAATAATGAAGTGATTGAATGAATGATGTCGTATTCTCAGGATGAAACCCACCTTGTCCACGGAGAGGAATTCTCCCAAGCTGTCGAACTGTGCATGCAGAATAAACAGGTTGCATTTTTAACTACACAACTAAATTTAATCAACTAATGAATCAATCATAGAGAAGTCATAGTTGGAAGAGGAATAAATTAAATTCGATAAGTTGATCGAGTTAAAAAAAAAGTAATAATTTGCTCAAATTTGATAATGTTTGGAAAAAATTCTGTTCGCAAACTTATAAGTTAGCAAGATAACAATTAGTTATAATTTTACTCTTCAAAAGTGTTGTAAGATATTAATTGTTCCATTTTCTTTTTGTTACAATTATTTTTATTATAATTTAACAATATTGTAAGTTTCATCAATGTACTAATTCAGGTAGTAGCCGTTGGAATCAACTGCACCGATCCGCATCTGGTCAGTCCTCTATTACAATCAGTCCAACATCTACGTGCTCGATACAACAAGCCATTCATTGTTTATCCCAACAACGGAGATTCATATGACCATGATAGTGGCAAATGGGTGCAAAGGTCGGGAACGTACTGATGTAAAGTTGAGATTGACTGAGCTTACGGAATTTGAAGTTTGAAGATACCAAAGTTACCGACCACGTTAGAAGTTACACAAATGTCTCACTTGAGAGTGAAAGGCAATATTCTGAACAGGAAAAGTTTATGTTAAAAGTTACTAAAATTTCTCAGTTGAGAATGAAGGAAATATTTTAAACAGGAAAAGTTTAAAGTGGTTGAGCAAGGAAGTAATAATTTCAGCGGTTCGTCCAAGAAAGGCCGAGTGGACATCTGGTCGCAGTTGGTACCTGAATGGCTGTCGTTGGGCACTGTGATCGTAGGTGGTTGTTGCCAGGTGTTCTGTGAGGACATTCGAGCCATTTCTGATATTGTGAACGATCATTTATCGCTTCCCTTGCCAAGTGGTTGATGCCCCGGCCTCGCAAGCCGATGGTCCAGGTTCGAACCCCGGGTTGAGACACATCGCATTCAGGACGTTATTGATAATCAGTGATTGTCATATTCGATTAGGGTTATCTTTTTTCATTATATTTGTGATTTAGTTTCCAACTTTGCTATTGCTTACTGAACTTTTTTTTCGATAACAGTTTCTTTCTTTTCATATTTACTCAAAATATTGCGTGTCACATAAACTGTCAACAGTGATGCATGTTAACAAATACTGTGATTGAAAACTGTATCTGTTACTTGAGAAGTCATCGACAAAGATTTCATAGCTAGAGTATTTATTCCGACCATAATATGAATGCCTATCATATTTATACATATGTGTTACAATATGCTACAATGTAGACAAGGATTGCATATATATCTCTGGACAGTGCAGCAACGCAGGGATAATCACAAAAAAGCAAAACTTGGGGAAAACACACGGGAAAAGAAAATTCGTCTACAACCGGTCAGGTAAGAAGTTTCATTTCATGAGCGTTTTCATGTGATAAATTAGATTTTAGAGACAATCTTCAGATCAAATTTTTTTCTTTCTTCATGTTACGGTTGCAGACGGGATAAACGAAAATCGCAAGTGAATGAAAGGCCTTTGTGGAATCATATTGTGAGCAGGTAATCATGATACAAAATAAATGTACTGTATTCTATGAAACATGAAGAACCTAAAAGTAACTCGAAGACAGTGAAGGAGCCTTTTTGAAAAACGACAAATGTGTGAACTTAAGGTTTTTATTGTGATTTATTGATTGTAAACTTCAAGTTACCACAGCTCATCAATAAAAGAATGGTGAAAAGTGTGGTGAACCACATGAATCATCAAGATACAACACCCTCCCATTGTGTACATATAATAACAGTACGGTTACGGTAATTAGCACTCGCGATCAAAGCAGCCACAATGTTAAAACTATGGTACATATTTACAAAATGTACGAAGTAGTCATGTATGAAAACAGTGGTTATAACCGGAAACATGGAGTCGCCTAGAATCATGTTCCTAACGTTTGTTGAAGTCAGGATCGTTCCGCGAAGTTAGCCGTCAAATTTCCAGTCACACCTACCTGAATGTGGAACAGCATCAAAACGGGGAAAACAGAACCAGAGAGCGGAGTAGCATCAATAGTATGCAAATAAGACGTGGGAAAGAAGGAGGAGGAGTAAGCATCATAATCATGATTCTTGATAATGATAATAACAATAAAACAGTACAAATAATACATAAATTTGATGAAGCTGCATTGGCATGTGAGCAGCATTAACAGTTAATTAAACATAATCAAAGTATTGCATCAGATAGTCATATGTTCACAGGTTGGCACACGTAGTTGATATAACCACATTTCACAACACCATGCATGGGCGGTGTTGCTAAGTATAAAACAGTGGTTGGCATACGATAATTGAACCATAAATAGTATGTACACTTGCTGCAAGAAGATATCAACAAGTTTCAGTTAACAATAAAACTGTAATTACATCACTGGCGAACGAGCTAAAACTACGAAGGGAGGGGATTTCGTCAAAGAATAGAGAATAAGCAGTTTTCAGGCCATTTTACGTATACCTTAAGGAACAAATTCTACTCTTTGAAAACGTCAAGTAGGGGGGAACGCAACTTTTCCCAGCCTTCTCGTCCGCTACTGAATTACAGCCAATATCACATGAAGAGCATATGCCTATCCACATTCCGTTGTATCCACCGCACAAATGCCCGCGCATGCTTCATACCATCGTTTTCATCTTCCATTTCTTGGTCACCGGCTGAAAAAAAACCAAAATAAATGTAAAAAACGTGCAAACGAAATGTTCCATAAACATATTTCATTTCAGTCAGCTACTAGACATCGGTAACACACATACTGTATTAGCCATTTTATCCAATACTACAGATACAACACTAACTTCATGTGATTTATATTTTTTTAATAGTTTTAGAGGAAATGACTGGGAGCGAGAAATGAGATGAAATGAAAACACGTGATTCTCCATTGATCAGTGATTGTCATATGCAACCGTCATATGCATGGGGTGATCGTTTTTCACCATATTTGTGATTTGGCATGAAAATTTCTTTTTATGACATAAAAAGAATTGAACTTTGAATGTTGTATCTGATTGTACATACCTTTATTTTGAGCAGTAATGAGCTGTTTGAGCTGGTGTGGTGTGCACAACGTACTCGCCACGGCCAAACCCGACTGACCCGCCGGCGTACGGCCGCTCAGCGAACCACTATTTGAATTGGCGCCACTTTCGGACGCCGTTGAAATTGAATTTGAATTTCGCGCCGCCGGCGGATACCCGGTGGGCAGTCGGACAGCCACCGTGACGACGGCCGCCCGGTAGTCGAACGTTGGCTCGACGCAGATCGGAGTAGCCAAGAGCTGAAATACAGACCATATTATTTATATTAGTTTGTCTAATTAAATTGCATATATCTTCATAAATACGTCAGGTCACAACAGTTATAAGGTTGTCCATTGTTGTAATTAGAATTGTCTGTTTTGAGAGGGAACAGTTGGCTGTAGGGAGGCAGATTAACTTTTTCAATCAGGCTGGCCACAGCTGAACTTTGCTGATGATTGCCATAAACATCGAACATGGCATTGGCCATTGAACATGTTATGACACAATCATGTCATGTTCTAATCCGACTCTCAAGCCTGGGTTACATGTGATGCGATGCAAGCCAAATTTGAAAAGATACAGTTGCACATTCAAGTAAATTGATTAATTGTGTAAGCTATTTATAGTACGAACTGGTTGGTCATCGCCAAACGCGAGCTCCAGTTCGACCGATCCGAAGGGTCTGCGTGCCATGTGCTGTTCCCGAATCACCAGATTCCGCACTTCCCGACGGGCATCCCAGTAAATCTTTAGCTTCCAGATCAGACCGATGAAGATGAGCAGACCCGAGAAACACCTGAAATCAGAGCCATTATTGACGTTGAACGCCAACAGTTGATTTTAGAGTTTTATTATTGATTGATTGACAGATTTTCTAAGCGAATGTGTGAATTAAAAAGGGTTTACTCTCATTCGGTTAAAAATATTATTACTGTATCAAAACAAAACCAACGCGGCGAATATGAGAATGAAGGTGATCCAGTTGAGCGGCTCAGTTTGCGCGAATGAAATCTGAAAATAAAATAAATATAAAACTACAGTATTAAAAAAGCTTCTAGGACATTTGATAACAACAAAAACAACATCTACAACGATCAAAACAATTAATACATCAATAAACGATTACTAAATTACCCAACCCACCTTGATTGTAACGGGCGTTTTGAAATCGCTAACGTACACCAAAAATGATGAGTTTTTGTACGGTCCAAAAAAGAAGTCCTGGTGCCTGAAATTTTTCATTCAAATTATTAACAATTATCAAATCATAATCAAATAGACGAGCAACTTTAGCTAAAAGGTCTGGATTCCAACACGGGGCTAATTATACAAATACAAAAGCAGGTTAAATCATTATCTGACTAAAATCTCACTGAGAAAAGGAAGATAACCTTCCAAGCGTATTCGAAAGAAAACTGAATATTCAGCTCAATAAAAATCAGAGATAATAACCTGAATGAATGACGAATCGACTGTTTATCGTCCTTGTAGCAATAACCATGGGCCACCGTCGTATTCACCAACGCGTCTGCATAGTTACACAAGAATAGTAAAACTGAACAGTTAATAAGAAAAGGGCTACACTTTTCGATCTCCCGCTGGAACTTAACTGCACGTTGTTCTTGTTCTATGCTGACTATTGCACGTTGTCCTGAGTTCTGATTGTAACTATCGCGCCATCAATGCATTTGTTGCCATGTTTTCATTGCAATTGCAATATTCAATTATGATCGAAGGATCAGAGAAGCATTATAGCCTATAACTTTATTCAGATTTTGGTTTAAAAAGTACAAGGAAACATTTTTTACTCAATGGTATGTCAACTAACTTGGATCAACAAACTGTACAACGTACATAGCCGTGGTGCTGTTGCAGGATATGGCAAACGCTACATCAGTACTGTCCTGCATGAGGTAGAAAAGTGATTACTTTATGAATGAGTGACTGACTGACTGAATGACTGACTGACGTGAGTGAATAACTGAGCTGAGTAAATGACTGAGTGATTTATTGACAGACTGAGCGAATAAGTGAATTACTGACTGACTGAGTGAATGACTGTCTGACTGAGTGAATGATCGTTGGAGACTTCTGATTAACCGAACCTAACCAAAAACAGACCACCACAAACATCTGTTTGTTTTAGGCTGACCGCTAATATAGTTAGATTGACTAGTTAAGCGACGTTCAAACTACTGTTAAAGTCTGGCCCTAAACAAGTATGCGATGGAAAAAAGAAAGATGAGTTGAACATGTAAATACAGCACCTTAATTGGGACGGTCAGGAAGTTAATCTTGGTGATGTGTCTGTCCAGCTCTTTGTCGTCACCGAGCGCAAACGTGAAGATGAAATCCACAGATAATTCGTCTGAAATGAAGAGAATGAGAAAATACTGAAACGAATGTTATTTTGCAAAACTCACCGAACATTATTTGATAAAATTTTAAAATTCTCAAACGCCTTATGGTTTTATCAAAATAGCATCAAGTACTAAATATGATAAAGGATAAAAAAGGTGTAACGAACAGAAGCAGGTGTTATTGAACGGGCCGTGCTTGTAGTTGGCATCGCATAGCTGGCACCGTTGGCCCGTTACGCCCTTCGTTGAACAGTAGCACTTGCCTAAAATCATATTAATGAAAGACTTTGAAGAAAAGCTAACTTTTTTACTCGGACATATTGATTAGCTGACGCCATCAAGGCATACTATATAATACCATATCAGAATGGTGTTTTCGTAGTGGCCAGAGCGAATTTGAGCGTGGTTGTGTTACAAAGCAAAATAAATCATCATAATATTGCAATAACAATAGTTAAGTTAAATGAGGTTCTTCTGCATATTTCATGATGATAAATAAATAAAATTTAATAAATAATAATTATAAATAAATAAATAAATATTACATAACGTATTGTTACTTACCTGTATAAGGATCACAGTCATCAGCCTCGTCCTCGCACATACAGGGTGTGCATTTACCACCGTTAAGTGCATTGCCGTAGTAACCTGAATCAATGCTCATTAGTCAATAAGTCAGTCCACTTTGTCGAAAGTCATTTATCACGGACCGACTCGTTGAATTCAGTCAGTCAAAGTCACTCAATCAGTCTCACTTACTGCGTCAGTCAAATAGTCAGTCGGTCACTCAGTCAGTACGTCACTCACTCACTCACTCACTCACTCACTCACTCACCCACTTAATCACTCACTCACTCACTCACTCACTCATTCACTCACTCACTCACTCACTCACTCACTCACTCACTCACTCACTAACTCACTCTCACTCACTCACTCACTCACTCACTCACTAACTCACTCTCACTCACTCACTCACTCACTCACTCACTCACTAACTCACTCACTCACTCACTCACTCACTCACTCACTCACTCACTCACTCACTCACTCACTTACTCACCAGATTCACAACGCGAGCAGTGATCGTCGGTGGTGTGATCTTGGCACGAATCGCAGCCAGTCGTATAAGCGACGTCCCAGTTGGCATTGCTCAGGGATGTCATGTTCTCCACGGGTACTTGGATGCATTTGGCATGACCGTTGCATTGGCACGCTAAACATCATGTGAAAGCCTATCCACGGTTTCTTGTTACTCAGAAAATTTTTGGCGCGGGATTTGAATTAAAAACTGACTTTGACGAGCGACAACATTTTCAAAAAAAAATCTTTTTTTACATGAGTTTTGGATAACAAAATTGTGCTTGATAAATCGCATATGAGCGTGACGGGTCTATGTATTTACTTATGTGTATAAATGTATGCCTTCTTGGTGCAAACAGGAAAAAAAATCACAAGACAAACGGTTCTCAGTAACTCAGAACTTATGGTTTCCCAACCTGGACACTGGAAGAAATTCCAGTCTTTGGCCGGACATAATGAGGCGTTTCTGCCAAAGGTACCTGTGTCGTCGTCCAGCTGCAGTGGGCCAGAGTAGCTGCCTGGCAGACATCTGCAAACCAAATAATAATCAGTAACCAATACCCATAACAAACATAACTACAAAAACAACAAAACAACAACAACAACAACATCGACAACAACAACCACATAATTAATAACCTGCCCAATCCGGTCTCAGCATCATCCACACACCACCCGCAACGTGGTCCCATCATCTCACACGCGTCGCACGTCAGCTGCGCGCTGCAGTTGGTGGCGTCTGAAACATCGTGTTTGGTTAATAATCCGATAATAACATCAAACATTACAGCAGAAACAATATAATGATAATTATTATATAATAATAAATGAACCGAACCGAGACAAGCGGGCCAGTTGAACTCGGGTGAATCGGTGGCCAGTTTATTGGGGCTGATCGGCAGCTGGACGGGATGGGCGACGGCCGAGGCCGATGTCCATTCGGGGTCCATCCACTCCTGGCACTGACCGTAGGCAAATGCGGTCATATACGAGTTGAGTGCGATGCAGCGGGACATGGTCGAACACCACATGCATCTGGAACATAATATGCCAATTACATCCATAAACTACAATAACTAAAACTGTACCAAATGTCTAGTGGCATTCACACCCACGAACTTTTGGTTCGAAGCTGATTAGTGTATCTCATAATTAGGTTGGGTTAATCGAGGATCTGAACAGTCCGCGGTCACCATCAAACAGGTGTATATTCAACGAAACTGTCGCTGACTAAAGTACAATTTCAATTCAGCTAGAGTAACTAGTCAGTGTGAACATTTTCTACCCACTTTCCCAGAAAATTTTTTAATTTTTTTGAATAATAAAAAGATTCTTGCTTAATTGTTTGTCTTGTTATTTATTTACCATGCTGCCATCAAAACTCGCCAATTTTTTCTGCTAATACCCAGTGCTCTCAATGTTGTGTCATCAAGATCAAGAATTGCATATATCTAACTGATTCTTGGAGCAGCTGGCGCAATCGGTGTGTCGATCGCAGGACACCGGACACTGGCTGCGATGGATGTACGAGATGGCGTAGCGAATACTCGATGTGGACAGACGTTTCTGTTTGAGCGGACGGGACGACGGACCCACCGAACTGCCGTCATCGACGCCGTCCTCGTCTTCGTTCTCACCGTCACTGAAAAACGGTGAATTGATTCGAGTTTCCATTGAGATTTTTGCTATTATTTAGGCAATCTAAGAATTATTAGTCTACTTAGACATCTAACAATAATTATGTTAAACAATCTAACAATGATTATGTTTGTTAGACAATTTAACAATAACAGTAACACTGATTATGTTAGACAATCTAACAATGATTATGTTTGTTAGACAATTTAACAATAACAGTAACAATGATTATGTTAGACAATCTAACAATGATTCTTCTACACTGTAACCAACATGAAAGTGTCGTTGTCACGCTGCTGCTTCCTGGCCGTCTCAAAATCGATATCATCGGACTCGCGGTACTCCGGATATCCTGCACAATGAGATCACGTTTTATTTAGTATCAGCAGAAAAACGAAAGCACGCGTGTAAAAAAATGCGTTTTTACTATACGTGATGACGGCAATTCTTACGACAGTTGAACTTTTTTTCTTGTAAACAGGTCGCACGTACGGAATTTATTTTGGCGCGAATTCAAATTGTTTTGAAAGTTTTTGGGTCGGTGACCTCGGTTCACATTAATTTAGTGACTTTTTTGACAATTTTATTTCGTTTTCGGAATCTCCATCAAATTTGAGGCCAGCATGAATTTTTTCATCTTCTTACTTCACGGTTTCAACGGTTTTCGTTTTCTTCTTCCCGTTTCTTGATGAAATTAAAAAAATTGCAAATCGGTTGGTTTCATTGCTCGAAAAATTCATGCAGGCTCCAAATTTGATGGAGAACTCGAATCTGAAATAAAATTGTCAAAAAAGTCACTAAATTGATGTAAACCAAAGTCACCGACCCAAAAACTTTCAAAAAAATTTGAATTCGCGCCAAAATAAAATCCGTACGTGCGACCTATTTACAAGAAAAAAAGTTCAACTGTCGTAAGAATAGCCGTCATCACTTATAGGAAACGTATAAGGGGGGCTACATGTAATCTTGACAGATCCCAACAAACCTTCCCTCACGTACACATTTGGTTCACCGATGTGTAATTAAAATGCAGACAAACAAAAAAATTGCTAAAATAAATTAAAAAAAACTTGTTTTTGTAGCCACCAACTTCGTTTAATGATCTCAATGTGGATGCATCCACCGGACTTGATCTGATCGGCGGTCAGCCACCATCGACATTCGGGCTGTTCGATACACGCCGTACAGGTGATCAGGTAGTCGCACTTGTTCAGCGCTGGCAGACCCACACCTGAAATCAATAGATTTAATCGATCATGATGATGAGCAAGTCACTGACGATGAATTAGCTTTCCAGGACTTCTTACTTTCTTGTTACGCAGAAAGTATCTGGCGCGCAATTGAAGTAGAATCGTAGTAGTAAATATTATCACAACAAATAAAGTAAAAAATTTACAAAAAATGATAAATCTAACAAAAAAATTGAACAGGCTTTACCACGACAACCAACTATTCGAGTCACGGTCCCGCTTCACCTGGACACGCAGGTTCGTCAAATGGGATCGATCGTTTGGACACTTGGACACGATTGGCTGAAATTGAAAATTTACATGAAGCAACCTATGAAAATGTTCACCGCGACCACCCGAAACTCAAAAGAATCAGTCGTTAAATCTGTGTTGTCATCGAAATATTATGAGCAATTTCGGCATAATGCAAGTGACACTAAAAACAACGTCAACCTCATCGACAGCAGTTGGCGACGGCAAGAGCTCGGTGCGCTTGTCGTCCTTGTCGATCAGCTCCGGCTGCAGGATCGATGGTGGACGCAGAGTCGTCTGCATTAAACGTAAGTCAATTTGATTTTCCTCATATATTAGCCTTCTTAAAAGTTCGTGTTTTTTCTTAAAAACGTAGCTTAATCTTACTTTTATTTTTAATCGCTGATTCTGATTGTCTAACAGACTTTCTATTGTTACAAACTAACATACCATATCTAATATCATGAAAACAGGGATATCAGTTGGATAAACAACAATATAAAATAGTGCATCATTAATTAACCTGTGGCTTAGTGGCCATGATATGAGTGTACGACTCACATCGTCCCGGCAATAAACCGGTGCCATTGATCCACTTGCACTTGGCGCCCTGCTTGATCTGGTTGAGACAAGCGTCGAGGCTTTTTAGTTGAGCCGATGAGCAAACACCTGCAATCAAAACATTACAATGCATACATGGGCGTGGGGTAGCCGCGGGTAGCCGCAGGGTAGCCGCGGGGTGCGCAAAATTTTGGAAAAGTTCATAGTCGTGAAACGTTCAAAAATGCAATAAAAAGCAGCTGTAATTTTTCTTTCATATGAGTCAACTGGTCACTCAATTGATTCTAGTATATATTAATCATTTTATTTTATAGCGCAGTATCAATCGATGTTTTATAGAGGGGTGCGCAGCATCAGTCGACTGATTATAGAGGGGTGCGCAGCATCAGTCGACTGATTATAGAGGGGTGCGCAGCATCAGTCGACTGATTATAGAGGGGTGCGCGGCATCAGTTGACTGATTTAGAGAGGTGCGCAGCATCAGTCGACTGATTATAGAGGGGTGCGCAGCATCAGTTTTTGGATTATGAAGGGGTGCGCAAAATCAATCGATGTTTTATTGAGAGGTGCGCAGCATCAATCGATGTTTTATAGAGGGGTGCACAGCATCAGTCGACTGATTATAAAGGGGTACGCAGCATCAGTTTTTGGATTATGAAGGGGTGCGCAAAATCAATCGATGTTTTATTGAGAGGTGCGCAGCATCAATCGATGTTTTATAGAGGGGAACGCAGCATCAGTCGACTGATTATAGAGGGGTGCGCGGCTTCAGTCGACTGATTATAGAGGGGTGCGCAGCATCAGTCGACTGATTATAGAGGGGTGCGCAGCATCAGTTTTTGGATTATGAAGGGGTGCGCAAAATCAATCGATGTTTTATTGAGAGGTGCGCAGCATCAATCGATGTTTTATAGTCGGGTGCGCAACATCAGTCGACTGATTATAGAGGGGTGCGCAGCATCAGTCGAAAGATTATAGAGGGGTGCGCAGCATCAGTCGATTGATTTTAGAGGGGTGCGCACCATCAGTTTTTGGATTATGAAGGGGTGTGCAAAATCAATCGATGTTTTATTGAGAGGTGCGCAGTATCAATCGATGTTTTATAGAGAGGTGCGTAGCATCAGTCGACTGATTATAGAGGGGTGCGCAGCATCAGTCGATGGATTACAAAAAAGAGGGTTTGCAGTATCAATCGATGTTTTCTTGAGGGGTGCGCAGCTTGTGTTCAATAAAAGCGGGAACTAAAAAACACAATTCTCGGCGCTAAGCGCCACTTAACTTGTTCCTTCTAAATATGTTTTAAATGCAGAGTGGGGATTTTGAAAACGCCAAATTTTCGGCGCTACGCGCCACTCGTCCTGATGCTTTAAAGTTATGTTTTGAACTCAGAGCAAGCATTTTAAAACGTCAAATTTTTGGCGCTACGCGTCACTCATCTTGTTCCTGTTCCTTCAAAAATGTTTTGAATGCAGAGTGGGGATTTTGAAAACGCCAAATTTTCGGCGGTACGCGCCACTCATCCTGATGCTTTGAAAATATGGTTTGAACTCAGAGTAAGCATTTTGAAAAAGCCAAATTTTCGGCGCTACGCGCCACTCTATCTGATTCTCCCAAAGTATGTTTTGAATGAAAGCGGAAACTTTAAAAAGCTGAATTTTCGGCGCTACGCGCCACTCAACCTGCTGCCTTCTGAATATGTTTTCAATGAAAGCGGGAACTTCAAAACACCGAATTTTGGGCGCTACGCACCACTCAACCTGTTGCTTTAAAAAAAAGATTTGAACGCAGAGCAAGCATTTCGAACACGCCAAATTTTCGGCGCTATGCGCCACTTAACCTGATGCTTTCAAAATATGTTTTGAATGAAAGCGGAAACTTTAAAAAGCTGAATTTTCGGCGCTACGCGCCTTTCAACCTGCTGCCTTCTGAATGTTTTCGATGAGAGCGGGAACTTGAAACATCGAATTTTCGGCGCTATGCGCCACCCAATTTGTTGCTTTCAAAATATGTTTTGATCGCAGAGCAAGCAATTTGAAAACGCCAAATTTTCGGCGCTACGCGCCACTCAACCTGATGCGTTCTAATTCTAAATGTGGTTTGAATGGAAACCGGAAATTTTAAAACGCTGAATTTTCGGTGGTGCGCGCTACTCAATATGGTGCCTTATAAATGCAAAGCAAACGCCAACGAAATTTGTTCTAATAAAAGCTCGTATAGGGGGGTGCGCAGGCTTTGGAAACTCGCGGCTACCCGCGCAGAGATCTCACGCCCATGTATGATTACAATGGTTTATTCAATATTTTTTATTGATGTGTATTGTTTCATCCGAATTTAAATACTTCGCCGGGTCAACATCAAGTCACTCACTCTATCGGATGTTCAAGGCATATTCTTTAAAATGACTATCAGCCAATAGGTCCTAATTCTTTAACATCCTCTATCTTGTTGTATTCACCCTGCTCCATTGAATGAATTGATCATAGATTGTGTTTTACTATTGTTCTCCTGGGGACTGGAACATGCTACAAAAGAAGAGGTAATGATAAACTGACCAGGTTCGTATTTGATGACGTCATCTAGCATCCGGCCATTGTATCCTCCGTATAAATACATGCTGCTGAAATTAATTATAACAAATGTGAAATAATCGATAAAAACAGTTGAGTAACATAAGTGGTGATTGAGCTTGGTAACGAACCCTTTATATGTAACGGCCGTATGCCCGTATCGCTGGATTGAGGGCCACAAGCTCATATTCGGTGAGCTCAAGTGGTGCCACGTTTCGCACTCTGCAAAATTATAGCACATACATTGAAGTAAATAGTATCGTTGACTCACCAACATAGTTTGATCAAAAACACAGAAAACCCATGTTTAGCATCTGTAATCGAATTGAGTGATTGAGACCGAGAATGAATCGCGGAAACTTATTGTGCGTCAGGAAACTGTTCTTAAGAAGCAGAAAACAAGCAAATCCTTCATATTGGGGACTGAACACGTTTATGTTTGAATGACATTGAGAGAAACACCAAAACTCAAATTGAGAATTTTTTGTAAATATTGTCTCACATATAAATTGTCTCACCAATATCATAAGCGAGCATGACATCAGCGTAGCACTGAGTGCGTTTGGCCGGATTGCTCTCGTTGTGCGCGTTGCCACCGACGATCAGCAGCAGACCATCCAGGTTGACCATCGAGTGCAGATACACGGCACGGCCGAATGACGTGGGCGGAGATTCTAGTTGACGCCTGCAGTACATGTCAGATTCACATCACCACTTTGGTTGGACAATTGTATTATTGATAACAGAAATTAACGGGTATAACGGCATGTTGATAAAACATTTTGAACTTCGGCAGTGTGGCGATATCAGAAGTGTACTTGTGGTGTGGTGAAATAAAAGATAGCCGATAGTGGCTGTCGTTACAACGCACGAAACAATGCCTAGATACATTTGTGATATGCGAATCATCAAAATGTTAGGAACAACTGATGTCTTACATTTACATAAATTTTTCATGGCTAAAAAAGTAAGAAAGACGATGACCAAATATAACCACATATAGAAAAAAACATAGGGAGAAACATCGATAATCTACTTTTTACTCATTCTAACTTAGGGTTAGACAGTTTACGCCTCTTTTACTTTTAATATACACAACCTTTCATCCGTTCTACCATATTTCTGTCACCAATTTGTTATAATTCCGTGATTTTTTTAACTCCACCCCAACTTAACCAACCAGGTTCGATTCCTGGGATCGTACGAGTACATGATATCAACGATGGTGCCGGCGGCCGTCTCCTTGGCCGAGTATCCACCATAAACGTAGATGAGTCCTTGCTTGTGATCCTTGTTGACGACCGTGTCATAGGCCGATGCGTGCTTGTAGGTGCCCAGTAACGCACCCGGGCGCACCGTCATCGCCGCCGATACGTCGATCCACACGTTTTGACCTGAATCGGTGAACGTCACTCACTCACTCACTCACTCACTGACTAACTGACTGACTGACTGACTGACTGACTGACTGACTGACTGACTCACTCACTCTCTAGCTCACTGACTCACTCACTCACTCACTCACTCACTCGCTCACTCGCTTACTCACTCACTCACTCACTCACTCACTCACTCACTCACCCACTCACTCACTCACTCACTCACTCACTCACTCACTCACTCACTCACTCACTCACTCACTCACTCACTCACTCACTCACTCAGTCAGTCAGTCAGTCAGTCAGTCACTCACTCACTCACTCACTCACTCACTCACTCACTCACTCACTCACTCACTCACTCACTCACTCACATGAACTAACTGAGATCGAACTCGTACACGCCATTGCTGTACCCGCGTTCATTATTGTACCCGAACAAGACGACCATGCGATCATCGACGATGTGGGCCGAGTGTCCGGCCAGCGCCAACATGGAACGATTGTTGGACTCGTGAATGATGCGGTTGCCATCCATCCAAGTCAGTCGATCATCGTCAAACATCGACCACGTCTCCGTGACAACACTGAAGAACCACAGCTCGTTGGTGATCGTCTTCTGGTCCAGCACACCACCGAACATGATTAGTTGGTCCTGCAATGAGCAATTACAATCTAAAATCAAACTTATGATCAAAGTTCTCAAAAGTTGTGATGAAAGAACAGCAAAATTAGATACCAAACCACAAATAGAGTGAAACAGCGGTCACCCTATTTTAATTTAAGGAAAACCACTGATAACGTTTTTGAATGCACTAGGACATTCTTACTCTAATTACTAAAAGATTTAGCACAATTCTGTGATATAAGGTAAAAAAATTTTAAGGTTATATGATGTATCAATCATAATCCAGTACCTTATAGAAGACCACACTGTGATCGTATCGATCAGCTGGCTGTGGCCCACTTTTGGGCACGATGTCTGTCCATTCTTCTTTTAGAGAACCAAGTGTCATCCTGAAACATGACAATATCGATCAAACAAAATTATACATAAAAACACAATATCAATACTACAAAAACTGCTCGAAAAAATCCGTGTCATCGTAACTCTGCCACAGTATCTTCATCACAAAAATATGTTAATTAAAAGTGACCAACTTTGCGATGAATGACACATTGCGTGCGGTGAAACCACCCACGACGTACATGGTATTGGCATGTACCGTACTCGCATGTGATGCCCTGCCACCGTTGGTCTGCCAGCTCAATGCGTCCGATTCACGCGACCAGGCAGCGTCGATGATCGGGTACTCGCAGTGAGTACCTGCAAATATATAAGTATGTAAGTTTTAAATAGTTTTCTCAAACTTTACTAGCTGCTTGATTTTATTTTATAAAATGTACTTTTATTTCATTCTAATAATAATGACATATTGTCATGTGGTATGGATTCCATTACATCATGGATAATACGCTGCCATTCATGTACCATTGACACGAGAAATCACGTTCATTCAGACAAAGAGTTATTTTGATACAACGCATGAAAAGGCTCAACCATTATTACAACTTGCATTAAGACTAATATTTATATTTCGCGGACCACGATTTATATTTCTTGAACTATTCTATCAGTTACATGATATAATCATTGATAAAACATGATAACTATACAAAGTGTCAAATACTTGTATTTTATCAGCTTTACTTTACTTTATGTGAATATTTTCCACCAACCGTGATTATCGGACAAGCACAGGCATCGATTGCTCTCGGCATCACAACGATTAAAACAGTTTATCTCATCCGCGGTCGCATTTTGCGGATCGACGCAGATGAGTTCGGCGCATGTTGCACCTCGATAACCCGATTTGCAGTCGCAATCGCCCGTTGAGACGTTACACGAACCATGTGGACCACAGTCGTACGGACAGTAGGAACGGCTGAAACATTACACTGGTAACAACAACAACAACAGTAACAGCAACGAAAACAACAACAACACATAACAACACCAAAAACAACTACTACTATTCATATTACTACAATAACAGCTGATGTCTTATCAGTTTGAAAGATGAAAAAGTGTATACTAACGTATAGCTGATATTGAAGCCGCTCATATTCACGGCCACATCGGTGAAGAAATACAGAAACACTTGACCACTGAGTGCCGAAATGTCGATGGCTGGCTGGTACTTCTCGTATGGCGTCATCACTCCACTGAAATTCACTCAAAAGTGCCATTCACAAATGATAATATGTACTACAAAAAGAAATGAAACTACAAATAACATCTGATGAACAATATTGAAAGCATGATATTATATGTAGTATGTATATTGATGTGGTATCCTATAAACATACAGAATCAACCTATTTTACTGTTATTAGGATTTAGGATTTATTAGGAGTTAGGCCAGCCAGTGAAATTAACTAACGTTAGCGATGCCAGCTGCGGTCCATAGAGACTGTCACCGTCGTAAATGAACAAGTGATCCCAGGTACATTCGATCTGTAATCAACGCTTAGAATGAATTTTCATAGACTACACCATAATACCAGATGATACCAACGAATTAGTTTTCATTGGTTGAAAAGAAGTAAATCCAATATGAGTAAAGTCTTGACAGCGTTTCTCGTCACTCCGAAATTATTACCGCCCTCCTTTTGGCAGGCATTCGAACCAAACAAAAATTTTCCACTGTTCACACTACATGTGGACAACAAACTTATGAACATGCCCAGCTTATTAATCGTTAGGAAAGGGTTTTAATAAACAATAAGTATAAAAATACCCTGACAAAGCTACATTTCACGACTTACCTGTAACTCATTAACGCTGAGTCTGATGTACTTGGGTGCTTCATCGCCAATGAGGTCATCGACCACATCACTCAACCCATCGAGCATCCAAACACATCGCTGGTTGCGAGTGTGGTTGAACTGACCATCCGATATTGTACCATTATAGCCGGTTAATCTGCAACAGATAAAGATAAACTCAAATCAGCGAAGGAGGCATAAAAATTAGATCTTTAACCATGTTACAACGAATCGGATTACGGTAGGTTGAAAAGGCTTCGTGATTTGAAGAATTTCTCTTTTAATTTCAGTTAAGTGAAAAATACATGATAACATTGATTATTCATTTATTTTCATTAGCGAGGTCAGGCCCAGAACATTCGAACATACAAAAGTGGGAAGGAAAAAGACTAGACAAATATTTCATGAGACCACGGTTCACGCTTGCTGGTTCACTACTCAACTCACCCACTTCATCACTAAATTCTGGCATCAACTTGCCATTAATCTTATGCACTTTCCAATCCACTTCATCATGAATGTGCAGCTAACCTGACCCGACCATAGCACCGTTGGCACTGATCCCCGATCCATCCCTGAGTGCAGACACACGTGTTGTTGTAACACGATCCGCCGTTGTAACACGTCTTGGCACACGTGTCCGACGTTGGCAGAGTTTTGATGTCTGCAAACAAACGATGGCATACAACTTACACGAGTCACATCATAATCATGGTGGGTCTTTGTGAGCAGATAAGACGTGGGTGCAAGCATACGCAGTTACGGAACGCAGTGAGTGAGTGAATGAGTGAATGAGTGAGCGACTGAGTGAGTGATTGGGTGAGTGAGTGAGAGTGAGTGAGTGAGTGAGTGAGTGAGTGAGTGAGTGAGTGAGTGAGTGAGTGTGAGTGAATAAAAAAGTGAGCGAGAACTGAGTAAGTCAGTGAGTGAGTACGAGAGTGAATGAGGCATGAAGTGAGTGAGTGAGTCGAAAATATACCTGGATTGAGCAAACTGGACCAAACGACGGCCAGTCCGGCACTGACCAGCAGCCACACAAACCAGTCGGCCACGGCCATTATTACAAACACTCGCACATTCTGGTGGCTAAATCTAAAAATCAAGTGTCAAGGACCTAAAATTAAGTATCAAGAAACTAAAATCGAGTATAACAAAATCGTTCATATGCAGATATTTTTTTCGAACCGCCATAACTCAATTCATCCTCATGATCGTTATTTTCACCTATAGTTCATCAGGCTCCGAATTCCAAAATAGAGATTATTACATGAGATGAAAGGCTATGTAGAGCACCGACTTGCACAAAATAGCTGACAAAACTTATCAATTGAAATATTTTAATAAAAATAGCCTGAAGCGCCAGACTTGAGATTCTATTATGTCACTTTGTCACATCCTGTCGCTACCTTTAACATGGACGTGACACACCGCAGGCGGACGAGAAAATACTCTAGAGGAAGATGTATTACTCCAAAGATAGGGGAATTAGCAGTTTTTAAGCCGTGTTACCAACACGTTAAGTTCATAAATCTTCTTTCCGAAACTACCGAAGGAAGGGGAAATTAGCTTTTGCGTTCTTCCCTCGTCCGCTAGTGTGACACACACACACACACACTACATGTTGTACGCATAAGCACGCAACAACCACATCTTGTCCACCTATGAAACATTAGTGCGACCAACCTTTTGTTGGGCTGTCGATGACGATTTCGACTGGTTTAGGCAATCCGAGACAGCAGATGGGTGATGATGATATGAAGTACGTACTGTATCGGAGTCGATAGGTTCATTGGCGTCCCATCTTGAGCTTGAATAAACTCTACAAAATAGATAAGTGTTCATTCTTAAGTTATTTGATAACATTTTTTCGAAACTGACGCTGGTTTGTAGCTGCACTTGCAAGTTATAATAATTTGATATTAGTGGGTATTCATGACCCAAACCAGATAATACCATACATTCAACTTATGTTCATTATAGTTTTTATTCATTAACAATTATAATAATACGCTTTGAGGACAATACTGTTACAATTACAGTTAATGCAACAACGAAAAAAAACAGAAAAGAAGTTTTTAGCTCATAACATTCTGAAACATTTGTTACGCTTTCAATCCCCCAATCAACAGGTGGATTCGGACAGCCATCTTGTTCATATAAACTTTAGAAGTCTTTTATTTTACAACGATTACATAAAACTTTGAAGAACCAAACACATATAACGAGGAAATTACATGTAAGGCTGATAACGAGGCTCAGGGACAATATAGCAATTAGTATTACATATTGAAGCAACAGTAAAAACAGCAACAACATTGTACAAGATGACACAAAGCACCGACATTGCGATTTATATGGTGAGATATTAATCGTACAGGTACAATAATTATACAAATAGAAGTTTGTGAGAAAAAACCATACAATAAATATAACGTTTTTTACATAGCAAATTTTGAAGAAGTTAACTATCACCGGATAAGACAGGAAATTTGTACAGCAGAGTTTGTAAGAGAAGAGCAGAAAGTTAAAATGGAAATAGCGGAACAATCGATAAAAACAATAGTTAACTATTCAGGCGGTAACTGTGCTTTATCATGGAATGGACGTCAATAAACAGATGCATGAACGACCATATTCGAGTTTGAATTGAAGACAGTCCATGCATAGACAAAACAGAATGTGAAATAGCGAACAAGTGAATTTTTGTAGCGTAGTTATTTATAAAAGTATCTTGATATGAAATTTAATCATTATGTGTTTACAAAATCAAACGGTTTTACATTTACCAGCCACTAAAACGGGCATTTGACATGAATAAGTGTTGGTAATCATACAACGATGCACCAATTGATCATAATCATAGTCCCGGATACGGTGGGGGAGCTTCCGATGATGCGTAAGTTCCTTTGTCGGTCGGATATGCCGGATTCGCCTGCAAAATGACCATTATAAAAATTTGAATTAATATTGGCAGACTACATTTCAATGTTTCAACTGTAGATACTTAATTACGAAATCGTGAACCTGAACACCATGTACTGTACTTTAACACCTAAAACTGTCACCAACCGAAGGTGGAGCGCCAGCTTGAGGATAAATGTTCTGCTGAGGTAGACCTCCGGGATATGGTCTCGAGTATGGTTGAGCTGGTGGTGGACCACCCTGATACGGCTGGGGTACGGCACCGCCAAACGCACCAGCTGGTGGTTGTTGGGAAAACTGTGGTTGTTGGGAGAACTGCGGCTGTTGCTGCGGCGGCATTTGCATTGGTGGTGCCTGAAAATGACCTATGTTTGTTTATTGTGCTATGTGAGAGGTAAAATTTTATTTATCTGCCCAATGATGATGAACTGAACCTATCTCAGTTAATAAGTCAACGGCAAACAAGCTCAATGTATGACTAGAAGTTGAACTAAACAGTTAGCGATGATTGCAGATAAACCAGACTCATAATGATTCAGCTCGACGACTAACATTATTGAGATGATGTCCCGGTCGTTTCCACGATCCGGGCGTGATCTTGCTGGCCTTCATGAACGACGTGAACTGAGTGGGCACTTCGGCCAACACCTCCTTGGCCAGACGTGCTTGCGACATACCAAAGTCGTTCGACAGAAAGTCACGGAACGGGACGAACTGCAATTAAATATTTAATGAACAACAACAACAACAACAACAACAGCAACAACAACACGCAGGGGTGGGCCGGGTTTTTTGGCACTTTGCAGGGGGTGGGGGGGGGGGGGGGTAGCCGACAGAAAATCCCATTTTACCCGACCTGTCCGAAAAGTGGGGGGGGGTAAGGTCGGGTAGGGGGGGGGGGGTAGAAAAAAAATTTTTTCGCATAAAACGCTTGTTTTTGCTAAAAAATCTTCTATTATATGGTATAAACATCACATATACCGGTTTTTTCAGGTTTTAACCAAGAAAATTAACCCAGAAAACGTGTTTCTTCGAAAAAAAATTCTTACAGCCAGAAAATTTTGAAAAATGAGCCTCAAAATCGAGGTTTTGAGGCCGATTTTCTCAAAAAATTCGAGTAGGGGGGGGGAGGGGGTAGGCGACCTAAATTTTTGTCTAGGGGGGAGGGGTAGGCTACCCGCCGACCCTGAAAAGTGGGGGGGGGGGGTAAACCCCCCTACCCCCCCCCCCCCCCCTGCGGCCCACCTCTGTAACAACAGCAACAACAACAACCACATCACCATCAACAACAACAACAACAACAGCAACAACAACAACAACAACAACAACAACAACAACAACAACGACAACAACAACAACAATAACAACAACAACAACAACAAACCTGAACAATATCGCGCTGACATCGTTGACCGCGTTGATTAGTCAACGGTACCTTGTCTCCGTCTAGTTCTTCCATGGCCTCGAAATCGGCCTGGCCCACTCCAACGATGATGATGCTGATCGGCAGGCCAGACGCTGCTACGATCGCGTCTCGGGTCTGAAACAACCTTGGTCAGATGGACAACGGTTAAATAAGCTTCACGTGTTATGACTAAAATCTTACATGTGTATGCATGTTTACGCTGTGTGTATACTATGGCACATACCGTATGTAGGTAACAATGTAATATCATATCAGACGAGTTCAAATGTAAGTGGTTAGCCCTCGTGGCTTACCTATGGGCTCAACCTACTCAACAATGACTCACCTGTGGCATATCCGTAATGACACCATCAGTAATGATCAACAGTATGAAGTATTCACTGCCGTCTCTGGCGGCTGCGGCGAATCGTGCCACGTGGTTGATGATGGGCGAAAAGTTGGTGGGACCATAAAGTTGTATCTGTCGGATACAATTCTGGTAAGCCATCAACACACCGGGGATGCCCTGCACAAATGGCGAAGACGGGTCAAAGTTCTGAAAAACAAGTCTGTTAATCATACAATAGACCAATGTTTAGTGTAATAGCACATTATTGTATGATAGCATGATTAGTAGTGAAATATACATTTTCTGACTAGCACTAGCAATGAACATAATCCTAGATCTAAAGTGAATCTTCTGCTTTCAGGCACCGTCGAACATAAGACGATCTTTTGACAGCTAAGGGAAGAACGGGCATTTTTTGGGCTTCTGAATAAGAAACATGTCAGTGGCGAGGCCTAAAGTTCATAATAGTCACATGTCTGAATGTTTGACAAGTGCTGGGGTTTTTGTGTGAGTATGAAAGGTACGTTCATCAGTCAATCAATGATTCAAATCAGTTGACATTCAATGACCAACCACAAAGAATTCATGTGACACGGCACCCTGCGGCGGTAGTTTAGCGCCGAAACCAAGTACGGGAAACATTTTGTCGCTGAAACAATCGAAAGACAACGTTACGAATAATGCTCGGCTAAATAACAATGTCATGAGATGCAATCTATAATATCTTCAAAAATTTATGCGAAATGGGCATACAAAAATAACATGAGACAACGTGCAGTCGATTGAACAACCGACTTAAAAACTGGATTAATTTCTTTATAGTTTGTTAGTTTTTTTATTTGTTTGTTATCGATGGACTATGAATAACACACGCACAAGAGTATTCCAAAACTTTCAGGTAATGTGGACGTACCTGTCATAATCCTGGATGATCTCTCCGACAGAGAGTATAGCCTGTTCGTACTGGTTGCGTACCTGCGGATGTACGTAGTGCAGTGACTGTGGTTGGGTGGGGTTACCGTTGGACGCAGTGAAGTCGATCGCAAATGTGCACGCCATTTGAGTACTGCAAAATACAATGCTTCGTCAAACATAGAAATTAGAATACATATTATAGATATAAAATGCAGAAACACAAAGCAGCCGAAGAACTTATCATATGCAAACTATGTAATTCTGTTTCTTTCACTCACACAGTTATTTCAGCGAGGCATAAAAGATCAGACGAAATGAATAGTGCGTGAGAGAGAGTGCAGTGAGGCATGCACGATTTCTTGTCAAATAAAATACACCCCATGACCTTGAATCTTTCTTACTCAAAAATCAAAATATCAAACAATATCAAACTATAAATTTCTCTTTAAAAAAGCAGAAACGGAACGGTATGATGGAAAGAAATGTGTAATTAAATTACCGTACCCGGCATTAACGAAGTCGATGAAGGATGGCACCATCACTGACTTGGCCGACGTGCACTGAAGCGTGCCCGAGTTGCTGTATTTATTGCCTTTGCGTTTCTTCTTATCCATATTGATCAGCTGAATCGATGGGTTGCGTTTGGGCAAAAAAACTCATGGGAAAATCTGGGGGGGGAATACGAAACCGAGTCACGAGCAGGCACAAATCGTCTGTTGTTTTTGGGTTCCATAATTGCTGAACCAAAATGGTTCATATTTCATGGATGCGCGCGGCGCAGTGCACGTTTGCCAGTGTTTGGGTGGGACAACGATAACCAGTGACATACGACTAGTGAAACAAGGATGAAGTCATGTAATGCAAACCACTACAAAACAGAAAATATAGAGTAGAGTTGATAACTAGACAAGAAAGGGAAAGTGGACCAACGAACACGGTAGTAGAAAAATAGATGTTAGAGGTGAAATAGCAAAAAACATAAATTGTGTGAGTGAAAACAACTGAAACACTACTATCTTTTAAATACCCTGTTTAACGTCGTTGATAATTTCCACCGACCATTTCTAATATTACAACCGTTATTAACTACAAAACATGCTACATGTGTTATGAGATCCAGCACTAAAATCATTTTACCAGAACATATTCACATAGAGTTTAGTAGTTCACTATTTAAGAAGAAGATAGGTAGTTTACTAGTATTCAAAAGCTGGAATCGACTGTCTAGTATCATGCACATCTAATTCTAGCCACAACAACTATGGTAGGACTATTAACCCGGCTTGAACGTGGTCGAGAAAAGTGTGCATTCTGGCAATGGTGCACTGCGAGCACTGCAACGAACCCGCCGACTTGTGCTTGCTTCCGCTCTTCGCTTTCGTCAACTACAATTTGGTTACCGAATTTTTTTAGGAATTTTTCTTATCATCGTGAAAAAATACGCAATCCAAATTTAAAAGCTACAAGAAACTGTACACTAATAATTATATATGTGTAGTGTAAAGTGTAAAACAAATCTGGACACCACACTGGACTAAGTGCGCAGTGCGCTTAGCGATTATTAGATAACAACATGGTTAAAACTACCGTGAATAATGAATGATTAAAACTTTCACATTGAATAATTGTTCGTTACACAACGTTAATTAATCGATCATTAATACTAATTAAATTACTAACATCCCACGACGGATTTGACTGGGTGAGCAGATCGTTGAGCGTGATCTTACATTCGCCGATGAAATCTTCGGAGCCATCACGATTCCAATCATAACAGTGAACGATGATCACTCTGCAAAACAAAGAACAAAATTACTGGAACTTCGAATAATAAAGATCACATTGGAGATTTTTTGTGGTAGAATAGAAACAAAACCCTTTAACTATTCTATGGAAATTATATAACGTTTTATCGATCGACATGAACTGAAAACCCGAGCTAGATTCAACGCACCTGTTATGATCGCCGGCACACAGGGAGCGAACGGGTATCGTGAACGGTTTCCAAGTGGGGTTCAGGTTGTTCATAACTACCTGAAAGTAGTTAAATTCATTGTACCTCAATTCGTTGTCAGCACTTATAAGCATTTGAACTGATTGAACATAAATAAAACTCAAATTAAATCACTGATTTTGATGTCACTCATTCTATCCAATCTGTCACTCATCTACCCAGTTTATCAATCGCTGCCTCACTCAACTCTCATCTCACTCATTTGCTGACTAAATCACTCGTTTGCTGATTCAATCACTCATTTGCTGACTAAAGCATTCATTCTTTAACTAAATCACGTATTTGCTGACTAAACCACGTACCTCCGTTTTGTGCACCACCGTGGGTGTGCCCTGTTCGGTTGTTTTGTAAAACTTCAAAAACGGATCCGACTTGCCAAAGAAGTCCTTCTTGTCGAGTTTACGTCCGATAAATGTGAGCGTGACTTCTTCCTTGCATGCTGGCAACTCTTCGGCCGCCACTGCTGAGGCAAAAGTTAACGGGTAAATTGGTCATACTTTCAATATAACTCTTACTCAACAACTGGATAAGCAATGTAGAAAAAATATGGCAAAAAAACAGGTACGGTACACAGACGGTAACTCAGTAAGAAAAAAATCAACAACTAATTTGTAAGGCGATGGGGCCTGAATGACAAGTTAGGTCTGTACCGTATTACTCAATTACTGATGTCTTAATAGCAACTCCACTAAACACTCAGCCACTAACTTATCTAATAAGAGGGTAAATGGCGCATCTTGTAACACGGTTAGGGCTAGGATTATTAATAATAAAAACGTAACCAACAAATAATGGCTCCGCTCACACCATGTCCACTCAACTTGCGCTCTATCTTGCAGTTGGACACGATCTCGCCGAGCGTGCATTCCATTTCACCAAGAAAGTCATGCGCAGAAAGCTTGGCCGACGGTGAGTCGATGTCGTAGCTGAAATACAAATCACATAAAATAAATCACTGACTTGAAGAGTGAGGTACATAAATACGAATACGGTATTACGGTTTATTTGCAACTGAATAAGTTGGGGGTGAGCGGCAAGAGCCGCTTAAAATAACATATAAAAAGGTAGAAATAATATTCTCATGCACTGTACGTCAGTCGTAACTCGTCTGAAACGGTTGAACTCGGCTTTATTAAAGGTACAAGTTTAGTTAGTTTTTATGATGATTGTTCAAGTGATGAGAACAAACTAACATCTGAAACTTGAGATGTTGTCGTTCTTCGAAGAAGTAGTCCATGATAAATTTCTTCACGAATTCCGGGTTCAGGGTGTCTTTGATGATCTCCGTTCTGCCCACCTCGCGCCACTGATTCTTGGCAAACTCCTTGGTGAACAGCACGCACATCGGGTCCGACTTGGATAGCAGATCCTTGTCAGCTAGGTTCCTGAAAAAGC
>OZ038444.1:9756603-9820125 GCA_964036265.1 Daptonema setosum | reverse complement strand
AGGATTACGGTAATTAAAAAATAATTGTTGTTTGGGATTACGGTAGTTGAAAAAAAAGTCGAAATTGCATTGGCTAGTTAGACAGGTTTTGTAGAGAAAATTCTCAGCTTCAACTTGAGGTGTTTGGTTTTCCGATCTTTTCGGAAGTACATGAGAAAATCGGTCTTAAAGTTTTGCCTAATTTGTATAGGGAAATTAGGGTGCACCATTTAGTGATGCGAATTTTGGCCTGTTTACGTGGTTTTAACGTGAAGCAAGGACATTTTTGAGTTCACGGGAGTCAAGTGAGTC
Organism: Daptonema setosum; assembly: GCA_964036265.1. Classification (NCBI taxonomy): domain Eukaryota; kingdom Metazoa; phylum Nematoda; class Chromadorea; order Monhysterida; family Xyalidae; genus Daptonema; species Daptonema setosum. Next base: position 9,819,834 of record OZ038444.1, on the reverse strand, counting down.
GTTTTGTATCCAAATCTAATTTTTTTCAAATTTTCATTTTGGTCCAAATTTCGGCTGACTTTTACGTGCATCGCATCTTAAAATATGGCACATACATGTATGACATGTCTACTAACTGGTATAAAACTGCAATTATGAAAATATTCAATGCCGGAAATTATAAGCAGGACTTTCTTTGCCTCTTTGCGCAAAGTATTTTTTATGTATAAGCTATATACTGAGCATATATAAGTCTGTTCTCATAGATAAATAGAAGTTTGTTACGGTTCTCGTTACGATATTATACGATATTATGTTTTATTCGCAACTCTGAATAAGTTGGGGATGAGCGGCAAGAGCCCCTCAAAATAACATTTGAAGTGGATAATAAATCGAGATTAATAGTTTTGGTTTTGGTTTTAAAGCTCAGACGAATCAGAGAATATATATATAGGTAAAAGTAATTATAGATCAGATCGAAGTAATAGTAAAAGGAGCAAATGAAAAGTGAAAGTTGAAAGTGGTGATCGCAATGATAATAATCTGTGATAATATAGATAATGATAACCATGAATCGCATTAGCTAAGGCAAAGAATTTGGCTTTAACGCATTGTTTAGAGAAAAACGTTGGGAAACTTATTGAAGGCATTATCAATTAGTTGTTTTGTATACCGTGGGGAATTTATATATGATTTAAAATCGTTTATAGATGGAGATGCCACCACTTCAGGTGGAAGGGAGTTCCATAGTTCGTAGGTTCTATAAAAGATCAGGCGAGATCTTTGGGTACTTTTAAGGAACGGTCGATGTATTTTGAATTCATGTCCCCTGGTGTTCGATTCAGATAATGTGACGAAGTCTGAACTATTGACGTGCATGAAGTGGTCATGGAATAGCTTGTAAAGGGTGGTTAGGTCGGTTTTCGTCCGACGTACAATGAGTGGTTCGATATTAAATTGTTCGCATAATTCCAAGTAAGCGGTCTTTTTTACCGAAGAATGTTGGAGGTACTTTAAAAAAACGTTTCTGAACAGATTCGATTAGTTTTATTGAACCGACTTGCGAAGGATTCCACAGAATTGACCCAGATTCAAGTATGGGTCTCACGTATGTTTTGTACATTTGTAGACGAAAGTTCGTATTTCGAATTCGGAACAGTCTATTTGTAACGTTTAATTGTCGGCTAGCTTTAGTGGTAATTTTATCAATTTGACGTTTGACTCCGAGGTCGGATTCAATTATGATTCCCAGATCACGAAAATTATCGTAAAGTTGAACTGGTTCACCAAGCATAGTGTAATTAGGTGGATCCACAAGAGAGATACTCGATTTCGTACCAACACTCAGGATACCGCATTTTGGCACTGATATCGTAAGTCCATGAGAGCATAGCCAATCGCAGACTGAATCAATGTCTTTCTGAAATTTTAACATGTCTTCTTGGCAGGTGATTGGTGCCATAAGCTTGATATCATCAGCGTACAACTTAATTTTAGCAAACGAGACTTGATTAGGAATATCGGATAAGAAGATTGTGAATAATAAAGGTCCGAGTACGCTTCCCTGAGGTACGCCTCTATTGATAGAATACAGAGAGGATGAGTTATTCCCGATTGATACTGAAATTGATCTACCGTAAAGATAGGACGCAAAGAAATTAATCACTGTTTGGTCAAAATTAAGGCAACGTAACGCATCCAACAAATAATTATAATCAATCGTATCGAAGGCCTTGGAGAGGTCTAAATAGAAAATGTCTGTCCTGTAACCCATCTCGAATGACTCAGTCCAAATGTTAAGACAAGAGAGTAGTTGGGTTTCGACCGATTTACGTGGCATAAATCCATGCTGTTCAGGCGAAACCAAGTCATTACTGATTAAATATTCCATTACTTGTTTTCTGATGATTTTCTCCAATACCTTACTCAGTGTAGGGTTTAAAGAGATAGGGCGATAATTATCCGGATCAGACTTAGGTTCCTTTTTTGGGATTGGGATTACCTTAGCTATTTTCCATTGGGACGGAAACAGCGAGGTAAACAGAGCTTGGTTAAATAGTGAACTAAGTGGCTCTGCTAGGGAGAAGTATAGTTTACGCAGGAGAAGGTTAGGGATGTTATCGAAGGCAGCAGATTTTTTATTGGGATGGGCCAAACGACGACTATAACTATAATATTTGTATCCGTTGACCCTCTTTCTTCATTGTTATGTAGATAAAGATTTTAAAAATACAAAGAACAATTTTGACTATAGCGGTGGGTTTCAAGCTGAAAATTTTTCGGAACAACTCCTCACAGTCACAATCGGATACACATGGCAAAAATTCTACAATAGCAACACGACATCACGAAAGAAAAAAAATTTCGTGAAAATTATAAAATTGCTTTTTCGTCGATTTTGTTGTTGGGTAATGTAATTTTTCGCTTTGTCACAACTCACAGATACACCGAATATTTCTAGAACAAAAGTACAAATCGAAAACTAGCCAAAAAAAGTTGAAAGCCATAATTTTTTTTCATTGTGACGAGCTGAAAAAGTTTTGTGGTTTGCCCAGGGTATTGACCCCCCCCCCCCCAAACCCCCTTTCCCCCAACCCCAACTATTGTTTTTCTGGGCAGGTGTCCAATCGGTATACTTTTATGCCAGTGTGGGGTACGGCATATACGTATATGCCGATAGATACGTTTATGCCGATAGATACGTTTATGCCGATAGGCGATACGTATATGCCAAAGCCTACAAAACTTGTGAAGTCTCGAATTTTCCTTAATGCAAAGCTCTACTGTTCGTGAACCCCCAATAACCTATTGTGAGGCTTCGGCCGCAGGCCGAATTTCCGAGCACCACGGAGCGGAGGTGTCCAGCGTAGTAAATACTTTCGGTACAATTCCACTTTAGCGGTCCTTTCGAAAAAAATGGTGACAAAAAATATGGTGACTACTTAGTCACCTTTTATTTATTTTAGTCACCACATATTTTCGGCGGTTTTGTCACCACAAAAAGTACTGACAACGGCCGTTGTCAGTACTTTTTGTGGTGACAAAACCGCCGAAAATATGTGGTGACTAAAATAAATAAAAGGTGACTAAGTAGTCACCATATTTTTGTCACCATTTTTTTCGAAAGGACCGCTAAACTGGAATTGTACCATACTTTCATCGCGAGCCGTATCAGCATGACAACATTGATACACATGGCAAAACCTGGCAAATAAGTTGCCGTACCTCTCATTGCTCATTGGCATATACGTATCAACATATATATTTGTATATGCCGCTTGATATATATTATATATATAATAATTGTATATATTTTATATTACTTCTTCATTACACTCTGTACAGCCTCGACTAGCCAGGTTGCATACCAGGTCTCATTATCACATTCAATACATCCCTGCCCTGACATATATGCACCATATGAATTACTTATAATGTGTAGACCACGAATAAACAAATTCAATTTCAAATATGCCTTTTTTAATACCGATTCGACACCTGACCTTATTTTTGTTGTTCAGAGACCTTGGCTTTGTTTCTAGTACAGACTTAAGTTACCGAAAGTTGTTCTCTAGTGCCACACTAACAGTTGGACAGGCGTAAGTGAGCATCAAACTCACCTTCTGTGTAGGCTTAGGTTTTCTGTGTAGGCTGAGGTTTAGGTCCTGGGCGTTGAATGAAATTTTTAGTAGCAACGAAGAAGGTTGAGTGACTTGTAATCAGCCTGGCTAGTAAGAACAACGACCATTCACCATCCAGTTTCAAAAAATATCAACGTCTTGCTGCCCTGCCGTTGATCCACCCACAGTAAATAATTGTTGAAGCTACTCAAAATGTATTCTTTCTTGCTTTTTCTACCAATACCAATAACCAATACCAACCACACTAGGCCCTCATGTAGTTGATCAATAGGTCATTTTTTTCATTAAGGTACTACAGCTTCAACTCCATGTAAAATGATTTTCTCGCAACATCTTCACATCAATAAACATTGAGTAATACCTGCCAGAAAACTGGGAGGAATTCAATATGAAGGTCGATGAAACGAGGATCAAGAAGCCGCCATCTGTGTCGGCTCTGGTTGGTTTTTTTATTGTCTCTAATGTGACGTGGCTAACAATTGTTAAGTGGAGTCAAGTTTTATTGCTTTAAATGGTAATATAGAGAACGAAAAAGATTAAAAAGTTGATCGTGACGTAATGTGCAGAATAAAAATAACGAGTAACGAAAAGTATTATAATTACATTATAGAAGAAACCTTCATCCTAAGTCTGCATTACATTTTGTAACACCACCAAAACAATATCAAACTGGTGATAACTATTGTTCGAAGATCATTTTCATGATTTCAGCTTCCCGAAACGGTCGACCTTCTAAACACGCTCAAAGTTGCTGATTCGGATGAAACCTTCTGCGCGACGCTCGCAAAAGCCGCCGAAGAATGGAAATATGGAAAGGTTGAAAATGAAATTAATTTACCCGTTTTTATGGGTTAAATGTCGGCAACAGGAGTTCTTGTTTGTATAAAATAGGTATTGCTGCAGCAACGCATACCAATTTTAATAAAGCAAAAATGCATTCTTAATCCACCTGACTTTGTTTCAGTCTGAATTGAGCCACTGGGTGGAAGTACTGAATCGATGCGATCTGATTCTGGAAAAAGCTTCGTCCCGTGTATCCGCCGAGAGCACGTGGTCCTTTCAAGTAGATGAACCCGATCAGCGATCGGTTAGCTTACTATTATATTATTTTTGTTTTTATTTATTTGCTCCATTTCTTGATTTTATCCCTAGTCGTTGGTTGGCTTGCTGGTTATTTATCGTTGCTTTATGCAGTGTTTATAACTTATGAGTTATCAGTTATCCATCGGCTGTCAGCCGTAAATAAAAGGATGGATAGGAACAATCAAAATTCCATGTATTTCCATGTAGAAAAAGGTTGTGGACATACATCTGTTGCTACTACTTTAACATAAGTATGATGAACGATGATTTTTCAGTTGTGCGATAACGTGCTCGCTGTGCTCGACTTCACGGCGTCCCTTTACGAACACACAACCTCGAGGAATCTGTACAACTCTACCGAAGTTTGTCACGTTTTTCTTTCATCAGTTTTAATATCACTATTTGAATTCCGTTCTTGTGGATGATAATGACGATCCCTGACGAGTTTTTATCATGATTTTTGTTTAATTACATACGATACGAGAGTTTTTAATTGTTCTTATTTTAGTACCTGATCGCACTGTGCGACTCATCCAACCTGAACGTGGTGCTCGGTGTGCTCAAGGTCTTCTTCGTGTTCAGTCGGCGTTCGCCCCTCTTGCAGAAGCTCGATTCGACGCGATCGAAAACGCTCAAACAACGCCTGATTTGTCTGGCTGAAGTTAATCACAAAATAGTTTTCCCTCATTCTCAAAAGTATTTCAATTTCATTGTTCTCAACACCAGAGGTGGGCCGCTGGGGGGGGGGGGGGGGGTAGGGGGGGTTACCCCCACTTTTCAGGGCCGGCGGGTAGCACCCCCCCCTAGACAAAAATTTAGGTCGCCTACCCCCTCCCCCCCTACTCGAAATTTTTGAGAAAATCGGCCTCAAAACCTCGATTTTGAGGCTCATTTTTCAAAAAATTTTGGCTGTGAGAATTTTTTTTCGAACAAACACGTTTTCTGGGTCAATTTTCTTGGTTAAAACCTGAAAAAACCGGTACATGTGATGTTTATACCTTATAATAGAAGATTTTTTAGCAAAAACAAGCAAAAAACAAGGTTTTTTTGCGAAAAAAATTTTTTTCTACCCCCCCCCCCTTACTCGACCTTCCCCCCCACTTTTCGGGGTGGGGGGGACTGAGATTTCAAAATTCTACCCCCCACCCCCTGCAAAACGCCAAAAAACCCGGCCCACCCCTGCTCAACACTCTGTACTGGTACTGTCATAGAAATTTATCTTGCCATTTTGTTTGCAGAGTTGGGGCGGCAAGTACAGTGGTCACACGTTGTCTAAGTGCTGTTCGACTGGCACCGAGTTGTCGCTGCTGCCCGTGTCCTACACGGTATATGCTGATCACGAACCTGGTTAGTCGGTCATTTTTGATAATTGAAAGCATGTTTCTTTTGGAGGTTGAAATTAAAAAAAAACACAATATTTATTTAATTTAATTATTCATAATTAATAAAGTTTTTACTTTCTCAACGTTCAGGCACGAGTGCAACCGGTGCCACATCGGAAACTTCGGCACCTGCCACAACCACGACCATCAGTGCATCTACAGGATCTTCAGCCGGTAGTCAGACTTCGTCCGCCACACAATCGGAAACTTTAACATCGTTGCCCAATCCGGTCATGCCACGCAAAAATCGACCGACGAAAACAGAGCGCATCACCAGTCTTGATGTTGGTGTTTGGTGGTGATGCATAAACAAATAATAACATGTGTGTGAACAAGTTATGGCAGACAATATTGGTGGGGTCACATTGCCCAGAAATTTTAACAACAAACAGAATTGTAGTTGTTATTTTGGTTTCACAGAGTCTGTTCTGCCGTTGAGTGACTCATACCCATTCATTAGTATTTTATTTTAGCGCGCTGGTCGAAAAAATATGCAGTTGATTTGTTGGTTATGAGAGTTTCATCGTTCATATCTAATGGAAAATAATTTGGAACAATTTGTTAATAAAACTAAAAAATTTGTTATTTTTCCAGGCAAACAAGTCGCCGGCGAGCGTGATCCGTGAGCTAATGTCGCGCAGCAGCATGTCAGCCGAACACGAGGCGCAGGTCTACGCACGCATCCGACTCGCTTACAACTTTACCGACTCCCACATGAGACATGTCTGCGTGCTCACTCGACTCACCGCTATATCCGTGCTCAGTTGGTGCTCAATTCTAATATAATCACTTTCCACTTTCATTGAAACTTGGTAATTTCTGAGATATAAATTAGTTAGTGTTTTTTCACATTTCATTATTAGAAAATAACATCAAATGTATCAGAAAAAAAGTCGAGATCCAGATTTATGTTTTTTTTGTTTTCTTTTTTTTTCAATTTTCCATCAATCGAGAACACGGGATGAGAATCATTCAAATTTCAGTTTACATGCGCGCGCTCTCCAGCAACGACCTACAGTCGCAGATCATTTACTCGGGCTTCATTGAGGAGCTGATTGATGTGCTCAAGATGAACAGTCCGGCGCAGGATGATCGATTGGACAAGATACACACCGAGGCGTTGAGGCTGCTCACCAGCATCCTCTTTCTTGACAGGGAACAAGGGTTGGCAATTTGACTGCCCTATTATGGTTTATTCGCAACTCTGAAAAAAACTGGTGTCGTGAACAAGAGCCCCACAAAAGTTCTCAAGAGTCAAGACTGCTGGTAAATATTTGTGGTATACCGTCGGTCAGGGGTGGGCCGGGTTTTTTGGCGTTTTGCAGGGGGTGGGGGGGGGGGGGGTAGCCGACAGAAAATCCCATTTTACCCGACCTGTCCGAAAAGTGGGGGAAGGGGGGTAAAATCGGGTAGGGGGGGGATAGAAAAAAAAATTTTTCACATAAAACGTTTGTTTTTTGCTTGTTTTTGCTAAAAAAATCTTCTATTATAAGGTATAAACATTACATATACCGGTTTTAACCAAGAAAATTGACCCAGAAAACGTGTTTCTTCGAAAAAAATTCTCACAGCCAGAAAATTTTGAAAAATGAGCCTCAAAATCGAGGTTTTGAGGCCGATTTTCTCAAAAATTTCGAGTAGGGGGGGGGGGGGTAGGCGACCTAAATTTTTGTCTAGGGGGGAGGGGTAGGCTACCCGCCGACCCTGGAAAGTGGGGGGGGGGGTAACCCCCCTATCCCCCCCCCCCCCTGCGGCCCACCTCTGCCGTCGGTAGTAAGCTATGATTTGTGAGACCCTGTTATAATTTGTGCTGAGTTTGGTGACTGGTAAAAAATTTCATTTGTACATATTTTAAGAATTTAAACAATATTTTGGCGTTAAACATTCCAGGGCCTATGAAGAGACGATCATAACGGCGACGGAAGCCAGTCAGTTTCACGGTTTTCTGGGGACGTTGTCCCGTCAGTGCGTGGACGCCATCAGGTCAGTATCGTTTGTCCTGGTAACCGATCAATTATCGATTTATTACAGTTTTTTCTCAATAATTTGTTTATTTATTCGATTCATATTATATTTATTCTGCATTTATTGTATTGCAAAGTTGATCTCTTTTTGCAGGGAAGGCCGACTAGTGAATAACTACGCTTCGTTGTGCTCGGAAAAGCCGGCCACATCCGACCAACAGTTCATCACCAGCTCGTTCTGCATTGCTCTATTTTCGTTCATCTATCATTTGGCCAGCGCCGAAGCTGGTTCGTACACACCGATAAATGATGTTTCATATGTTTCAGCTGAGTTTATGTAATTCGTTCGGTTCGATCGTTTAGATAATACACAACTATGGAACACAATTTTTGTTTACGAAAAAGCCAAACGAATCTCTTTAGTTCTTCCATTTACTCTCGGTTTTGTATTTGTATCTGTAATGTGACTTATCGGGTACCTCAACGAATTACTTTGATCCAGCAGCGTCCGAAAGTTTGTGCCAATCGGGACTCGGTGAAACACTGCTGCTCGTGGTCAGACAACACGATATTCAGCTCAAGGTTAGCGTTTCGTCGTTCGGACTTCACTCTTTATTCAACCTTCTCCTTTTTTGGCATGTTCTATTTTTGAAGCAGTCCAAACCTTTTTTATTAGTCAACACTTACGATGATCTTTGGCATTGTAGCACATAATCTACGTGACCCGTGCCGTTCGAGTGCTCGAATACATTGCCAACTTTGACGTGCGCTCGCCCGCCGACACGCTGTGCATTCAGGCTTTGATCGAACGATTTGAGGTTGCTTATATTAACATCAGCCATTTAATGACTTGGCTTTTAATTATTCATATCTAAAAAAGTGAACTTTTTCTCTTTTATGTTCTGCATTTTGAGCACAGCTATTTGTTGTTAAGGCCTCAGTTTTTGATTTTTTTTCGAATCTAATGTAGGGGATTTCTCTCTTTTCTTTCAAATTGTGCCTTTTATTAAGCACGAGATCAACGAGTGTCGCAAGGAGCAGCCGTACGAAATGGTTGTGCCCGAGTACGTGCAGCTGGTGGATGTTGACTCGCCCGAGGGTGTGTACAAACCTGCCAGCATGGACACCGACACAAATCCCGCTTCATCAAATGATAAGGGTACGTGGTTTTGTGTTCAATTCATGTCAAGTGTTCTTCGACTCGATCATGTCACGTGATTAAATTAATATAATGAAAAAAATCTAGCATTCTACAGTACATGGCTGTGTATTAAGTCAGTAGGTGAGTGTTCAATGGCATAGATTTAGTTTATGGCATTCACATTGTCCGTTAGGTGACTGAGAAATTTCTTCTTTAGATCAATGGCTTAAAGAATCTTTAATTTTCTAGAAGAATCTACTTCGACGGTGGTCACTGCGCTCGCAGCAAACAACACATCGGGAAGCCAGAACAAGCAACGATGCGACGATCATCGCGTGGCACTTCTCAAGGCCATTCTCAACTTCATCAAGCGATACGTACAGCATGAAACACGTGAAGAACAAGTCAACAATGGTCGGTAATTTTGACGTATTGATTCGATTTTCGCAAAAAAAATCCTAAGTATGACGTTGTATGTTGGCAGTGCTCTAAAATGTTGACCCTGGTGATGGCTGGGTTTTTTTCTGGAGAGGTCCATTGTTGTGTCCTGTATCAATTTATTTATTCATTGTAGTGATCAACAGTGCTCTGGTACCTGGCCTCAAACATGTGATCAGCAACATTGAATATTACAACACGGGTGTCTTCCTGAATGGTTGGTAATATATTTATGCGTTGTTATAATAATAATACTTTTCATTGGATTGGTAGTGTTATTACAAAATGCTTATATTATAACATTTTTGTATTATACGAAAATTTTTTAACTTTTACTTTAGTTGATGTAGTGACGAAAAACAATAATATGGAGCGATAAGATTGAGATAAGGTGCTCAAATTTTGGTTTCATGCAACAAGTTTGTTTGCAGCACTACAAGTAGTCACGCATTGTATCGAGAGCAACCCGTCGCAGCTGCAGGTCCTGCAGGCGAAAGGTCTCACCGCTGTTATTATGGAGGCTCTGCTTGCTAAAGAGGTTATTTATTTCATATTTAATAAAATATAACTTTGCTTGAAGTTTTGAAATATTTCGAAATTTTAATTTCATCATTGTAAAATCACTCGATGATTCCGGTTGCAGATTCCTCCGATCCGTGAAATGTTGGCCGAGTGGCCGAAAACGTTCACGGCACTGTGCCTTAACGAGACGGGTATGAAGGCGTTGATGAGGTATCGACCGTTCGACAAGCTGTTTACCGTGTTCCTGTCATCCAAGTACCTGAGTGCCATGACACGACGCAGGAACACACACAACTCCGTCACCGGTTAATACATTTGGTTTTTTTGCTAGTTATATGAATATAAAACACAGTTGATAAATATTATGAGGATGAAGATTGATATCTAAGTCAATTAGTGGTAGTAGTAGTAACTTTATTCCGTAGATTACAATAGGCCACGCTAAATGACAACTTAGCCATAGCATGCAGAAAGAAATAGAAGATGTATAATGATTTGAATATTCAAAAAAGAATATAGAATTGTAAAATTAATCAAATTAATGTTGGATATACTTGATCAGGATCGGATATGACGGACACGGCTGTATCGTTGGGCACAGCAATCGAGCTGCTGATGCGCCACCAACCGACGCTACGACAACCAGCCATCCAGGCTATCATCAAAGTACGTTGATGTGGTAAAAAAATTTATAGATGCTGAAGCAACTGTATAACATAAAAGACAATGGCGGTAGTGAGGCCAATGTTGAGTTCTAAGGATTTCACCTGATGAAGCATTTAAGCAGGAGTTAGAAGTTTAGCGGAAATTGGAAAGCGTTTCACGAAATACCTTGGCGGAGTTTTGTTAAATTTTATATTAGTTTGATGTAACTTACTTTGTATTGTAGATGTCGTTAATAAATATCATTTTGTATTTTTGATGTCATTGATAAATGTGTTATTGTATTGTAGATGTTGGACGCATTGATCAAGTACGGCACGGAACCGAGCTACGTGAATCGGGCATCAGTGCCAGATGGTGTGCTGAACTCGGTGGCCCCAGGTGGTAATGGCCAGAGTGGCAACAGTTCGTCGTCTGCCACACCCATCCACAGAAACACGACCAACAGTGCTAATTGTGTGGTCACACAAGAGGTTATATTTCATGTACATGACACCGTGTCGCCTTTCCATTCATCTAGCATGTATAGTGTAATGCGTAAGACGCCAGCTTCGGAAACTGATGGTCCCAAGTTCCAAACTGAACTTAAGACACCTGACGTCGTTGGTCTCGGGGTTCTGTCATTACCAGACAGAAAACAGACATTACACCGCATTATGAGCATTAATGCACTATTTATTTGATAGCCTAGTTTGAGGGAGCACCGTTTTTTTCCAAAGTTTTCGTGATTAAAGTAGACTGTTGTAGACTTGATTACTCGATTTTAGGTGAGCGAGAACAGCGACAGTGATGACGAGGCGACGACGGGCACAGCGTTCGAGTCAGATGGCACTAGCACACTGTCCATGATACCTTCCGATGTGTTCGATACCACTTTCACTGGAGCAAGCGGCCTACCTTCGGGCTCCATGACGGCTGTTTCGGATACCCATGCTTCGTTGGTGCTTGTTTGTTCTAACCTTTGATCCCGCGTGTAAATACCGAGGAGAGAACACAAAAATTATTTATACCACTGGAGACTCAAAGTGGAAAACCAAAGTATGACTCGCGTCACACAATAACTGCTCTTATTACATCCAATCCAATCTTTAGTAAATTAAAATTTTTGTCCCGACCAAAATAATGGTTTATTTACTGAATTTGATCCCATTGCGATCGGTGACATTGGTTTCCCTTTTCAGACAGGGTAGTGGTACGGGATCACCTCTTCATGGTCCGACCCTGGAGGACGGCCGTCAGGTTGTGCCACTCAATGAGTACCTGTGCAATGTCGTACGATTCCTCGAATCCGTCGTCACCATTTATCGAGTAAGGGTTGGATTTCATGTTTTGCTGTAGCGAACCTTGGTGATACATGCGATTAATATTAAATTGGTATTGCACTGGTCGATGTTCAGCTACTAAACTGTGTGGTTGACTTGATTATCAGCCTTCGTGATGCTCCCAACTCAAGTTTACCTTATAATGTAATTTCAGTGTTTTTGCCTCACCCACACCTCCCTTTCTCTAACAATATAATTTTTCCTCCATTAACATGTGGTTTCTTGTCATTAAGTGTTTGTGCGTAAATTGAACATAGTGAACGGTTAACCTGCAATACAGGGTTACAAACCCGCCTTACAAAGACAAAGATCGGCCCAAACACAGGGTCAGACGGAGTACGCGCGGGTGTTCGTGGCCAACGGCGGTGTGATGCGACTGCTCCGACTCATGAACCTGCCACATCTCACGCTCACCGAACTCACATCCTCACCGGCCATGCAGAACATCTCCTCCATCACTCGCTATCTATTCGTTGGTTGTATTCTTTTATAACAGAATTGAGATAAGTCTGGTGAGATTTATCCCAAATCCAGATGCTGTTAAAACTGATACATTTCTACCACGGATGAGCGAGAGCAGTTTCGTTGAACGTTAAGCGTAATTTTATTTCCAGAATTTCACGAGGAACAGCGACATCTTCAACCAGATGTTCAGTTCCCTGGTAGAAACAGCAGCGCCGATTCGAGCTCTTATGGACGACGGAGCACGGCCAGACACACATTCAAGTGTATTGTTTGAGGTTACTTGTTTTGTGTATTAATTCTGAAACAGCCACGGAATACAGGTTATAAGCAGGTTAGTTCTCTACTTAGCATGAAAAAATGGGTTTGTTCATTATTAGTGGAAATTTGTTATCAACTTACAGTACACTTGTTAATCATCACTCGTTGCGTAATTTTCCTTTGTCAAGTTGTCCGTTCACTGTTTTTTAGAGTAGGATCTTTCAGTTAGTCGTTACTTTTCAATAACTTCAGGCGTGGATGAACTCATCGGATGGTTTCAAGCCGCCTACAACCGTACTATCCAACCTGTCCAGGGTTGTGAACAGCATCTACCTGGTTAATCATGTGGCCAAGGCATCGCTGCTCAATCAAACCGATCGCGTTGACACACGGCCGTTGCTGCAATCTGTCCTTTTGAAAGAAGTTAGTGCATTCTCATCGTAGCGGAAAACTGACAACTTCGCTAATATAGGTTGTATGAATGATATGGGATAAATTGTACATATAAAGACTGCGGTTGCGTGCATGTTGGTTTTTTAAATGCCTGCATTGGTTGTGCTTTCAATCAATGTTCAGACTTCAGAGCAAACTATCATCAGTATAATGATTCAATAATCCTGCTTGAGTTTGATGCTGGAGTGTCGAGCCGTATCCTGATGAAAGCAGGACAATCCCCAAACAACCTTTCCCTGACGTATGTGGTTCATAGATGTGAATCGAGGGCCAAAAAATCAACCAAACACAAAAATATCGAGTAGAAAAAAACACTGATAAAAATAATTTTTTCAATTAACATTTGTAATTGTTGCATTTAAGGAGGGCTGTGCGATGCACGATCTACTGGACCAGATGTACTACTGGGTGTGCTACGAGGCGTCAGCGGTTGCCGAGTTATGCTCGCTCGCCAGCATCACCGAACACCAACCGGACACCACACCACAAGTCATCGAACTCAAGAGAAAACTGAAAAACTTGCCCAAAAATGCCAAACTGCAGGTATGTTTCAGTTGTTTTGTTTCATTTGCATTATCAATCAGTTAGCAATACAAATTATGCAGTTTGTTTCATCGTTGATGTCTTTTTGGTGCTGATTTTATCGAATCCAATTTAGGTGGAATTTCTGCGGTCAATGATCGCGGCCGACCAGGCGCAGTCCAAGTCGGCGGCAACTGGCGATAAAATTGCCGACAAAACTGCTGATAAACCCGCCAATTCGACGGGCAGTTCGTCGACGGCGGAAGAGAAGATGGACACGACGGAGGCGGATGGAAACGGCGGATCAGATGCGGTCGCCCCCGACTACAACTCGCAGTGGAACACGGTGGTCACACTCATCAAACCCGTCGTCGATGTCCTATCCAAGTTCGTTTTCAAATAGTTCAATGTTAATGTTTTATTTTTTTCTGTTTCAAAATACAGGGTGGGCCAAAAAAAACGACCAAGCTTTGATCTGATATAAAAATGGCTGTGATGAATTTTTACAATTGTTATTTTCACCATATGTTAACAACATATAAACTTAGTTATATTGAGAATTTCGTTAGGATCGGTTACGGTTTGAGAGAAATGTGCACTTTTGACTGAAAAAGTTGCTCGCTCGTTTTTACAACAGCCATACACAGCTATATACGATATATTGTCCCTACGATGAGATTTGTCACTGAAACATGGAATTATGTTGTTTTAAGGGTATTTTTCAGTACAGTTAACCTTTTCCCGCATAAACAAATGAGTTTCATCAAAAAATTTCAGTTTTGAAACGTTTGTGCAAATTTTAAATGAAAAAGTGAGAAAGTGGCGTTTATTAGAGTATGACCTGTTTTAAGCGTGTTTTCGAATTTTTAGTCTGAATTAAATTAGGGTTAGTTCTATCATACACTAAATTTGATTGTTTTAATAGTTTTTGATAAAAATTATAGTCTACAAATTGATAAAAATCGTAGTTATGTTCAATATAAGCTGTTGTAAAAATGCGCGAGACGTTTTTTTGGATGCACGTACACAACTTTTGTTAGAGTCAACATATCATAATGAAAACTTCAGGAAAACTAAATTATTATGTTGTTAATATATGTTGAAAAAGACAAGCCAAAAGATCGGACTCAGCCACCTCTAGGTCCGATCAAAGCGTAGTCGTTTTTTTTGGCCCACCCTGTATAATCGAGTTAGAAGTTCATGGTATGTGTTCTCTGACATAGCTGTGCTGAAATAGAAACGAATGTCTTTCTTATTTGGTGTGAAGCTCATGGAATTTGTAACAAAACCATTCTGTATTCACATTTGTGATCTGACATTATCGACAGTATAAACCTTGGTGCCCTATTTAAATATGGAGATAATCACTGATGTGTTCACAATTCACAAACAATGTTTCCGGAAGCATCTTAACTCCACATACATACTTGCAGATGTCAAGAGTGTGTGGACGACCTACTGCTGAGCATCGTTCGATCCACGCAAAGCCGATCATCGCACAACAACGATCGGCGTGCCATCACCGTCGGTGGTGCGGCACTGACGGCCACGGAACGCGCCAAAGTGGCACAGGATCTGACCAAGAAGATCATGGACAGCTGTCGGGTGCAGCTGAGTAATGCCGCCGATATGCTCACCAGGGATGGCAGGGAACATTTCTGGTTCGTCAGAGCTAACTACTTGAAAAAGGGGCTAGACCGGTTAAAGATACATTTTCAGTATCCCTATCACAAATTTGTTTTTAGCTACGGTAATCTTATCATCAATCAATGATAACCGCTCCGCCTCCGCTACTAGTTTAATTATGCTCTACGGTATTTCGATCTGCCACACTTTCGTTAACTTTTTTCAATTGAGGTGGCTTGAAGTTTATGTTTTATTGAATTATACTGTAATGAATCGGTGTTTAGGCACGCATGTCTAGCCAACCAGCTCTCCAAGATGGACCAGTATCTGTTTGACCTGCAGTCGTCAGCGTCATCGACCAGTCAAAACACGGCAGGCACATCACCGCCACTCATTATTGAGGCTTTCTACAAATCCGGATGTCATCAACAGGTACTTCATTTTTTTGTCAATTTTTACATCCAGGTTCAATTTGGTTGTAACTCCAATGCATTAAATAACGTGTATATAATCCAATGAATCACTAAACGGTTAGTTCAGTTATTTATATTGTTTTGTGTTTCAGGTATTTGATCTGGTGCACAAGTGTCTCAATCTATCGACCGACTGCAATGAGTTGCCGGCTGACTTCAAGTTTGACGGTTCGTCGCTGTCAGTTTGAAATTAGCAATTGGATTTGTTTTTTTTGTCGTTGTCACTTGAAACTTTAAATTGTGGTTATTAATTCAAAAAGGGTTTGGTTAGCCGTATTATTTTTTATTGATCGTATTTTCCATCTGATTCAGCCGATTCGGATAGCTTTTCGTGGCTGGAATCGTGGTTGTGCCTCGTACGCAAGTTGATCACACCGGATTCACTAACCGAGACCACGCCGGCCAATCAGACCGACAAGAGCAAGTTCTGGCAGCGCGGGTTCCTCATGCATTGTCAAAAGGTTAGCAAAAGTCATGCATTATCACATTTTTATCTTTATGAAATAAAGTACTGGAGTCAACAAAAATTCTGTCGATAGTTTTTCAATGTTTTACTACTAGGCACGTTGTCGTATTTCAGCGTGCGTTCAGCCGACTACAGCTGGTACTGAAGTTGATACCCCGACTGCAGAGCGCACGACTGGCCGCGCTCTCCATTGAGGTGGTCCACGAACTCATTCGCAGTGCCACCATAGTCAGGGTTAGTTAATCATTATGTGTGTGTTTGGGAATCATGTAGTTTTATGCAACACTAAAAAGTTGTTGTCGAATTTATCTATTTCCACCAAAAATTATGCATTAGGACAGGCTGGAAAATACCAATTTAAAGAAAGTTGGTGCTTAAGAATGTCATGCTCCATGAAATGATATATGTATGTTATAAACTATAAAGAGACAGTGAAATTTTATATTACAGTCATCAATTTTTCGATAATTAATAAATTTTTACTTTATATAGAATTTGATTGTATAGGATCTGGTAGCCAAAGAAGCCGAGTCGAAGTCGCCAGCGGCCACGTCGAGCCAACGCGAAGAGCTTGAACTGCACGTTGTACCGGCCCATATTGAATTACTGACTGCTATGGGATTCTCCAGGTAATTCACGATGGCTTATTCCTGGCATGAGTTGAGCTTAATCTAAATCATGATGTCAAATGTCAATTATGTTTTACTGGTTTGTTATTATACGTCCTGTCTAGTCCAGTACGCAGGGCGCCAGCCTTAGGGGTTCGAAATATCTCTTGAGACACAGACCCTGACGCATTGCATTCTCCGTCAGTTTATCTAATCTATCAGACCTCTTCGTAATCACGAAAATCTGCATATTCTGATAATGCTTTTAGTGTGCCTCGATGGCTCTAGAAAAATAAAGAAGTCCATGTAAAGTAAAAAAATCCGAAATGCCATATTTGCAGATCGAGTGCGCTGGACGCGTTGATTGAGTGCGGTGGTGTGACGGAGGCAACGGAATGGTTGATCGCCCGTCAACAACAATCGCAACGATCCATGCACGCCAACCTCATCGATCAAGTGCAAAGTTGGAGTTGTTGTTTTATTTGTTGATATAGAGAGAACAATGTTGTTTAGTTGTTGTCTTGTGTTAAGTTGAGAGAAACTTAGCTATTTCGTAGAAAATTGTACTAATTGAAGTTGAAGATATACATATGCATGGTGTCCATATCTATGTTTATATAGGTGACCTAACACAACGGCTAGGATTGGACAACGCGACTGGTGGTGCTGGCGCTGGCAATGGTGCTGCTCGCGTGACACAACCCATGGATGAAGAAGAGTTGCTGGCTGCTGCTATCGAACTCTCTCTGCAAGGGGTTCGTTAATACGCTAAACGTAATAAATTCAAATATCCATATAGACAAGTCACGAATACGTTAACGCTTTTCCGGAATCACGAGTACGAATTCCCTCAAAAAATATATTAATTTTTATTTCTCGAATCGAATGTAATAAAAAAATATTTTATTAATTCCAGAATGCAACAGAGGTGACTCAGGCGACCGAGGCCTCAAGTGCTGCTGAATCTGTCTCAAATGTCCCGAACCAAGCAGTGTCTGCCATCAATAACGACGATGAATCGGTGGTCACGGTGGAACGTTTGGCATCGGGTGCGGACGTCGAGACGGCTGTCACCAAACAGGAATCACAGTCAACCATCACTACTGCCGTACAACAAAACTTCACGAATGAACGTCTGTGGGACGAGAAACCGATCAATATCGATGCCCTCGGTTGGTTGAAGAAGTACGGCAATAGTTCGCTTACGACGAGTTCGATTTGAAAAATTCAGTAAAAAAAGACAAGAAAGTATTTTTAGTGATAGTCAGTTTTTGTCACTGGGGTTCTGACAACAGACATGAAAAGCTGCTGGTTTGTTGTTTATTTATAAACCCCAGACACCCGAAATTTCCAACAACTGTTTGTGGCTTGTGGGTTAGCAAAAAATATAGAGTTGGAATGTAAAAAATAGTTGTTTCAATCTAACCAAAATCGCAACTAATTTGCACTTGTTTAGTTGTGTTCGTGCGTGAGTCGACCGTGCCGCTGTGTCTGTCGCTGTTGGACAAGCCGATGCAGGACGATAGCCAATCAAAGAACAAGTCGGATAACAACAACAACGGGTACCGGGCCAGCAACAACATTGTGCGAGGTGCGGCTGATCTGATTGCTGCCGTCGCACGTCTGCTTCATAACGAGGCGCACGCTTCGCATGCTGTTACCGCACTCCTATCTCAGGTATCGTTATTTATGTTGTATTCATATTATATTACAGTTTTCTATTTTATATAAGATGTAATGTTATGTATTGTTTGTATTTGTAATATATTTTTATTCATGTTTGTTAGGTTTTACTGTTAAATATAAATTAAGCTTATATTTTTAGGTATCGGCCGTATGCGATCGATTCGTGCAGGTGTCTGCTGACGAGGCCAACTGGTCCGACATCTGGCAGTTGGACGAATTTGCCAATGTGTTCGCTCGATTGCATCTCATTTGCCTTCTACTCGACGTTGGTATTTGTTTTGTAGTTCATGTTTTTGCTTTGGGTTATACTCCGAAATTAGTTTTGAATGTAGTTCATTTCAAAGCGGAGTCTATGTTAGTATTCACTATATATCTATTTTACTTTACTACTATACTTTTGCTTGTTTGTGAAGAACCTTTTTTTACTGCCATTCTATGGGAGGGGTGACAATTTATTAGCGATTAACTCCCGACTGGAATATTACATCTTCATTCTTAATTCTAGTCTTGTTTTCGGCATAAAACTAAACGCGTTTATAATTTAGGACCTGGGTGCTATGATTCTACCGACGATGGCTGAGCACCAGATCATTGACCGTCTGATCGATATGCTGCAGGCCGCCGTCAAGGTCATCGCAAAAACGCAGCCCAAAGCCAACGAAATGTTTGTTTTAACTATTACTATTTATGTTTTTCAGAATTTTTATGAACCAGGCAGGCTATTCTCCAAATTTCAGCTCGTTCCTGGGTCCTCTACTACTCTTCATTGACCTGTATCAGAAGTGGACCGTCACTGAGCAACGAAGAAGGGACATTCGTTCCAAGGTAGGTGATGCATACAGTCATGAGGTTTTCTTATTAGTTTCACAGTTATTTCAATAAGGTCAAAGTAGCTTTTCTAGTCGTATCAGCCAGCAGTAAGAATGTTGTTTACTGAAGAACCTGAATTTCACCATGTTTGCAGTTTGGCACGAAGTTCGCATGGTTCTGGTGGGATGGTCGCCAGTGGAAGCAGTACGGCGCCAAGCAGACACTGGTGCTTAACGAAGCGTTCACCAAGGGTCAAGCACATGCTTCGTTCACCATGTCACAGTTCAACTGTACCGTCAACTTTCACAGTATGACACAGAAGTTCAAGCAGAACGGCATTCAGCGACCCGTCGATATGACGCCGTTGAAGACCAGTACCAAGGACGAGAAGAAAGATGATGCCGTTAGTTGATTTCTTGTTTCAAGGGTGCTTTCAGAGTGCAAACGAAAGAAAATCCGTGAAATTTTGATTGAGAAAAGTTTTTCCCAGGAACAAAATCCTAAGTTTTCACTTTTCAGGTCGAAAGTTTCACAAATTGGCAATATCCTTTCCTTTTTCTTTTCCTTCGAACTCGTAAAGTACTCTAAGGTACTTCTTCTATGTGGTGGTTTGAACAGGTAGAGTGGAAGGTAAGGAGCTATGGTAGTTGAAAAACACTTGCCGGCGCGGTGAGTTCAGTTCAGATCTACGAATGATCATTGAGTTATCAAGTTCTCCTTGTCATACTGATGCTTCCATTAAAGAAAACTCGGTTTATGAGGAGGTTTTATGAGGTAATCCGATAGACTGACTCAGTGAAACTTGCAGAAGCCGTCAACGAGCAAAGCCGTATCGACCGAAGATACGGGTGTTCTAACACCTGTTAACAGTAATCAGTGTGAGCGGATCGTGGGCAGCTGCCTCACGTTGCTCACGTCACCTGATCTCGACTGCAATACCGTATCGGCTCTACTCAGGTTGGCTGTCGTTGTAATCACATTCTCATTCATGCAGTTTTGCACTATGAAATGTCTAAGAGTAGAAAAGATGGCTAATTGAACCGCATCTTGGGAGCAAGATCATTGAAAATAAGAAGGCCAACTTTTTTTAAAGATTCTTTTACCACTAGTTAACTTGAAATTTCTGTTTTTACTGTCAGGTTATGCGCCAGACTGACACGAGATGCCGAAATAGCCGAAGCATTCCTGGCCGGCAATGGTATTGAGAACCTGTTGTCCGTGCACATACCCAACGATCTGGCTAGTGCCGTCCTCAAGTCGTTCGTCGCCTTTCTGGTCAGTTATTTTATGATCGAAAAAGGGTTACAATCACAAATGAAAAGTGAGAGAACATTGTCCGTAGAACAAAGTAACATGTCACATTATGTTTATCAACAATCAATTCCATGTTGCAGCTCAGCAGTAGAGTTTATAGTGGTTGATTCAATTGTTTTTTGTAATTCAGCGAAACAAATTAATGTTCAGTCTGTAGTTTCAATTTTTTGTACTCAGCCTATTGATTTGTTACAGGTGCGTAATTTGTGTGAAGACAAGGAAACATTGGAAGTTACGATGGAGAAGGTGATCAGACAAGTGGCGCAGGGCACACACCAGCCGGGTGGTTACGGTAGAATGAATGGTTAGTTGGGCTACATTATCAGTCATGTCAACTGATTTTGCTGAATTCATGGATGGTTCAGTTAGAACGTCGTATCGTGATAGAACAATAGGCGTTTGAAACCCTGTCAACTGTAAACTTTTGTGCATGAATGGCTAGTATAATCTCTTGCCATTTGTGACCTGGAGAGTGACAGCCTAATTGTACTTGTATTCAAACATTTTAATATTACTTCCATTAATTTTAGCCAACAACCGTAGCACCGTTAACTTTGACCACACGATGCGAACCCTGGCACCGGTGGCCGTTCGCAACCCGAACATGTTCGTCGATATCTGCAATAGAATTCTGCGTCTCAACGTTGGCCAGCCGAATCGCGCCCTTGAGCTCGATACGCAGTCGAAGGTGGGTACGATTATTTCAGTAAAATCATGATTCTCTCGTTATTTCTGTTATTAACAGCTGGAAAAATTATTATGTCGCTTAAAAGAATGATTTGTCGGTGTGAACCACACGACAGCGGTTATTGGTTGTGGTGGTATAGCGTTACACAGGGAAAAACACGAGTATTACAGCTGTCGATGCAATTTTCGTGTGCTTACGTCTGCTAGAAGCACGTATTGTTGTACTTTGTGTTTGTATTGTTTTCATTACCAATGATACAATTGTTGCAGAACCACGAGCTGCGCGTTGTGCCGGCTTCGGCAGCGAATGTCAAGTCGATGGGTAAGGACGACAGCAACCTGGGTCGGGTACTACGGTCGTTACTCGCCAGGTGCTGTCCACCCGAGGAGATATCCGATCAAGCACCCGATGGTTGCCGCCTTTATTCACTTTAATCAACCGTACTTTTCTGTCCTATTAATTCATTCTTTCCACACGCATTTCCAAATTTTCAATCTGCAATTGTTTTTTATGTCAAAGATTTAATAACTTGATATTATACACAAACACAGTCACATAACTAAAAATAAAGTTCACGATGATGATACGATGTAATTAATATTTTGATTAAGCCCTGATTTTCTTAGAGTTATAGTTAATATTTTTGACACGTTTTGCAGCGAAACACCTGCCCTGCTCGGCGCTAATCTCGCTGGTATCAGAATGTGTTCGGTCGTACCACGCAGCGGCCTCCCTGATTGTGGACTACGTGCCGAGCAATGCCGCTGGTGGATCGGATTCCCAACCCTCCAATCATGGCACCTTGTTGTCTATACTCATTGACAGGTACCAGTGATCATTGTATTAGCAACGTTCACTTACACTTGCTTTACTGGAACTTCGCCATTTACGAACAAAAACCATCAAGGCACATTAAACCCATATCAAAATGATATGTTTTCGTAGTGGCTACACATTTTTTAATGTCTTCAAATGCTCACAATTGAGAGAAATGTGTTTTTCATTTTGACCTTGTATCTGACTTTAGTATTGAATTGAAACTGGCAGTATTTGAGAACGTGAGGTTGTTTTTTAGTTTTTGAGGTGAGGGATCAAGATATTTTTAAACTCTGGTTAACGAAGAATCAAAATTATCATTTTTCAGATGCCTCGTCGAACGTCCAGATCGGCGTTCTAGTACGGACGATTTCATGTCAAATCTGGCTGCCAAAAGGGTTGGTGATTTTGTGACGTTTTTGTACAGAATTGAAAACGGAGTTGAGATCAACGTTTTTGTCGCAGAGATAAAAATTATAATTATATCAAAATTTGAATATTGAATGAGAATGTTTATTTCTACCTACATTATTGTATTATTCAGGAGCACGGTGTGTGCGTGGGTGCAGTCCGCCAACTGCTGATAACGTTGGCCGCCGCCAACCACTCGCCCCGATCGCAGGAGTGTGTGGTACAAGAGATCAAGAACGCCATACATCGGGCCGTCATGCTGTCTAATTCGGATGCACACAAATACGCTCAGTTGACACAGCTCGTTGTTTTATTGCAGGTAATTCACAAGCCATTTTAGATTTCGTATGAAAAAATACTTTTTCACATTGACTTCTTCATTACTGAAGCCAACATGGCACCCTAATACCATATCAGAATGGCACTTTTGAATTGGCCAGATGGGTTGAATAAACTGACGGTGACGGGCAATGTTTGTTGATCAATGCAGCAGTAACAAACATATTTTTAGGGTGAACTTACTCGCTGTTTACTGAAGTTGAAAATAATGTTGAATTGTGATGATCCTGAATTATTATCTTGGTGATAATATTCAGTATAACTGAGGTTCGAATATTTCGCGACAGTTTTCCGTGACATTGTCGGGACAGTTTTTTTGTAAAAAAAATTTCAAGCACACTATTTTTTGTTTGTTTTGTTGTAAAAGTTTTCCCAGGCACATTAATTTCAATTTTCAAAATTAAGGTGTGTGGCAAGAGTTTTATAAAAAAACTGTGAATTTGTCGCCTTTGTCGCGAAATATTCGACCCTCAGTTATATTATTGTTTCACGTTACTTTATAAATGAATTAATTCAGCAAATGCGCGAAGCCTGTCCTCTCAGTGCACCTCCCGATGCACCGGCCAATACAACGACAGCGGCACCAACTCAACAACGACAACAACAACAGTCACAACAACAACAACCCGCCAGTGCAACGGTATCCGCGCCGGCAGCTGCATCAGCTACCAGCGCCAACCCGCCAGCTCAAACCAACAGCCAAACAACGCAAAATGAGACTGTGCAACAGCAACAACAACCACCTGCGGCTGCAACGGAAACGGCATCGGAACCGCCGACTGGTTCAACGGAACAGAGTACACAACAATCGGATCAACAACAACGACAACCAGTGCCACCTCCACCTACACAACAACAACGTCAACTGCCGCACTACTACGACGCACGCATGTTCCGTCGCCACCCGCATCAGCGCGACCTGCTGCAACAACAACAGCAGCGCACCGCAACACTCGCCAACAACCACATTCTCAGGATTGTCAACCGCAAACGCATCTGTCTCGATCTGGCCAGGATTCCGCTCTACTTGGACATATCGCAACCCAGTTGGTTTATTACTGTTTGTTTTTGATATGTAGTTGGTTGTCTCATATTATGTTGCTCTGCATCTGCGTTCTAGGGGTTTCTTTTGGTAAACAACCAACATTTGTAATTATTGCAGGAGCACCGGCGACCATAAACGCCATCCTCAAGACACTCGAGGATTTCACTCGTTTGATCAATCAGACGCAAACTCAGTCGACGGCAGCACCGGCCAAGAACAACTGGCTGGTGTCCACCACGTCGACAACCACCGCCTCCAATACAGCCACCAACACAACCACAACGGCCGGCAGTCAGCCCAGTGTCACGGAGACTTCTGAGGAGGCAAATAATGTTGGCTTTAAACACAAAATTTTCGCAGTTATTTAGTCAATTAATTTAATTATGCTTATTTTAATCATTGGTGATGAAGCCGCCTTTTAATAGTTGAAACAAAAAGAATTGCTAATTGATTATGCTGAGAATGAGGCACTAAACAAAAATGTTTTTTTGTCAATTCATTTGAAACCGCCTCTTAACAGTTGAGATGTAGTGAAATTGAGACTTAATTATGGATGTTTATAGTCGGCGCACGCTTCGATCATCGTACCCATGACACAGGCAGCATCGGTGGCTGTCGCTGCACAGGTCAGCAGTCGCGAAACTTCAGCCGCACCATCCGAACCCTCGGCCACCAACCAACACGGTTCGTTGATGGAGTTCCATTTACGGACTTCAAATTACTGAGTGTCAAAACTTGTTATCTTTGACTTCAGATTTTATTCATAATTGTATTCAACATTTTTTAGTCCAATTAATGAACAAACTTATAAAACATTGTGTTTTAGCGAGTGATGGTGACAGCCGTCCGGCGGCCAACGCTGGTGAAGAGGCGGATCTGACGCGCAGTCAGGTGATGGAGATCGGGCAATTATTGGCTGGATTCGTACAACAGAATGGTACATTTATTGTAGACATAACTACCGTTTACAGTTGTACAAAATATTTTAAATTTTTTATCAGAGTTCTTATTTATATAGTTTCAGTTTTCTAAACTGGTTCACGTTTGATTTCAGATGACGACTCTCATCAACATGAAAATCACGACGATGACGACGACGAAGATGATGTGGAAGATGACGATGATGATGACAATGAGGAGGAGGTAAGTGATCGAAAAAGAGTTCATCGAATGCAAAATGTTTTATCAGTCGCATTTTTCTTGAAAAACCCGTTCACTAAATATTCTAGGACAATGATGACGATGACAACGATGATGATGATAATGATGACGATGAAGATGAGGGCAATGATGATGATGAGTTCTTTGTGGATATGGATGATGATAATGACGGTGATGTGACCATGCCGTTGGATGATACTCAGGATCAGGTCATGCAGGTACGTCTCAACATTGGATCAGTCAATTCAATTTTAAAATTCGATCACGACGATGATTTTCATGTTTTGTTATTTATCGATTTCGTATTTTAAACAACACACATATTTATGTAAAAACAATTGGGGACTTTTATTTCTAGTGCAGCGGGTGCTCACAAAGAATTGTTTTGTAAGAAATGACAGACGTTTCGAATATAAATTAAATTGTTTGTTCCGATGTTTTTTCGTCTAATTTCGATTAAATATCACTTTGAGATTATTTTTAGTTGGTCGACGCTCTGGTTGGTGATCACGCGCACGACGATGGTGAGATGGAGACTCACTCGGATGGTGAGGAGGTGGGTGACTACGCTGAGGATGATGAGGAGAATGAGGAGCACGATGATGAGGTACATGAACAGGATATGGTTGATGTGGACAATGCTGATCAGGATACAGGCACTCATATGGTTGGTTTATGTAGCTGAATTTTAAACTGCCTAGTGAACTCACTCAGTCAGTCAGAAGTCACTGACTGTTTTAGTTTCAAAGCATGTTTTCAGCTCAGTTTTTTATGTGAAATATCAAATGTAGTGGATATGGACAGACAGAGTGTCCCTGATAAGAAAATAGTTAATAAGCATAATTTTTTGTACATCCATCTCATGTTACAGCAGGGATTCCTAGACAGCCTGCAGAATGCGTTTAACGGTATTAACATCAATCCGCTCGATTTCGAAGACACGCTGCGACAGCTGGATGAGGAGGGACTTATCAGTTGGTGCCTCTTTGTTGAATCAGATTATAGTAAAGGTCAATTGAAGTTCATGTCTAATAAAATATAATCAAATGAAATGATCATGAATATATATTTTTTATAAAGCATTGCTGTTAACGAAATGAAGTAACCGTGTATTAAAATTTCTTTACATCCATTTTTCAGATCTGTTCGGTAACAACCTGGCGGCACGAATGGGTGGTGCGACACAGCCTCAGCGTCAGGACAGTGCCCACACACCCACCAATGATCACGCACTATTGCTCAGACCACAGCGCACTGTTGATAGGGTTGGAAAAACGCATTTAAATATATTATTTTCTTGTTTAATATTCCTGAAGTTTGAGGTTTTTTAAAAGACGTTGAAAAACCACATCGACCCCGTAATGTTAGCTGTACTGCACCTGATATTTTATTGATTCTTATAAAATCTGTTTATACATTGGCTCGTCAGATAACCTGGAATAAGATGAAATCAAAGAAGAGAAATAAAATGAAAATTGAAATAAAAATAACCCAAAAAAGGTATATTGCAGACTCCACGTCGTATGAATCGTCTGTCGTCACTGATGCAGCGTAACGCGCCACCGATTGACGTACGTGGCAGTCAGGATCAGGCCAATGGCCGTGACGATCACTCACCCGATACCAACGATGGTGGCGGAGCGTTGCATCGACAGAATGCGATCAGGGACCGACATCGACAACGACGAATCGTGACACATCTGGCTGGTGTACCACTCAGTGATCCACTATTGGACAAGTTGGTCATGATTGACATTCATAATCGGTTTTGGTTTTCAAGTTTCCTATTTCCAATGGTTGACGTTGGAGATTGATATAATGTTGTTGTTGGTTTGATTTGATTGACTGAACTGATCATCGTTCCTGTTCACACTTTTTCTATTGCCATTGAATGTTATTGAATATGTACTGGTTAGCGACAAATTGTAGTCAAACTTTTAGTTCCATGTTCAACGGCGGTGGTCGTCTTGGTGGATTCCGATCCGATCGGTTGTTGCCGCTGAATCAGGTTTGTAGAATTTTTATATTCATCCTTACCGTTACTATACGAACCACCACCACTGTTCATTTGGTGAAATTTTTTTTACATTAAATGTCAATAGTGTTAATAAATTATTAGACCAACGTCAATATGTATGAGTTAGTTGCAGAACCTGGTTCAGTCTGGTTCGACCGACTCTGGCGTGACGTCAGTGGCATCTGTGCCATCAGCCCTGAGTCGTTGGACGGAACAGTCGGCCATACTCGATGGAGGTGCCGCGCAATCACTCGTATTTGTGCTCAAACATGATGTGTTCGATCAGCTCAATAAATACTTCAAAGAGGAGCTCGATGCGTTGAAGGCTACTCTGGCGGAGAAAAAGGTTGGCATATAGTTTGTAGCGGTTAGTTTTGTGGTTGGCTACTTTTGAAAGTTTCTGTGGTTGTGCCACATTTGATGATATTTTTTGCTAACTACCCGAATTTTCGCAGAGCAACATGAAGTCACCGGCGTCGACCGCAGTCAACAATACCACCTCGGAAACTCAGTCATCATCAGTCGTTGACACGAATGCCACGTCCGCCGAACCCGGCAGCCACGACGTTGCGGATCAGACGAACACGTCGACCAGCAATCAGGTGCCATCGGACGCACCACCAGCCATGCCACCACCCCCTGTACCGTCACAGTCCAATGAGGTCACCGTCACTGAACCCGTCACTGAATCAGTCGCCGAATCAGTCACTGCATCGGCATCGCTGACGTCACACACGGCCGATGATTCGTCCCGATCCACACCACCTGAGGAACCGATGGACACGTCCTCGAGTAATCCGGTACCTGTTGCAACGACAACCAATGAACCCGTGGTCGCCGAGGCGGCCGCTGAATCGACGACGACACAGAACGATGACCAGAGCAGTACAACACAGTCAGAAGCAGGTTTGTATAACAAATGTTCAGTTTAAAGCACGCAGAAATTAGTTCAGATAATAACAATTGACAGATTTATATTATGGCGTCGCGTCAGTAACGTTTAGTATTTGCAGCATCGAATCAAGCAGCCGATGACTCGACTACCCAAGCCAGTGCATCGGATCAGCCTTCAACGACAGCCACTGATGCGGACGCAGCTGCCCGCGCTCAACATGCTGCCACTGTGGAACAGTACAGACATCTGCTCGGAGGTTGGCACCTATGCATACTTAATATATTAATCAGTTATTTCGTTCAATTAACCAGATTAAACTAACATAGTTTTATATTCTCGGCTGTGGTTTTCAATGTCATCGTGTAT
This sequence comes from Daptonema setosum, assembly GCA_964036265.1. Lineage (NCBI taxonomy): Eukaryota > Metazoa > Nematoda > Chromadorea > Monhysterida > Xyalidae > Daptonema > Daptonema setosum. The sequence goes on along the minus strand of OZ038444.1, from coordinate 9,791,280 downwards.
ATACCCATTCTGTTATTGCAGATATGGAGGTACCATTCGGTGTGGACGCCGAGTTTCTGGCTGCACTACCCGAGGCGATGCGACGTGAAGTGATCGAGGATCATATGCGACGAGAACGGGTGCAGAGGTTGCGTGAACAGGTGAGTGCTGCTGCTACTATCATGTCTTTCTATACCACTGGCGGACGAGCTAATCCTCCAAAAGAACGGGAATTTAGTCAAACAGGGGGATTTGGCAGTTTTAAGGTCTTTTCACGTACACCTTCGAGAACAAATTCTATTGAAAAAAATGCCGAAGAGGGAAATTACACTTTCTTCACCTTTCTCGTCCGCTAGTGTTCTATACTACGCCTATTCACCATTCTGTTATGGTATCACCATTCTGGTATGGTATTAGCGTGCCTTGATGGCCTCAGTAATAACGTAGTTCCAGAGAAAATTATTTATCTTAAAAGTATCCTGAAGCCTCTTGATTAACTGACTCACTCACCACAGGCAACGGCACCCACGGCAACAACCGGTGGGGCATCATCGGCAGCCGCAGCATCGGGTGTTGCAACGACTGATGCCACGGGGTCTGCTGCTGCATCAACTGCCGTGACTGACGATCCCACAAATGCTACAGGTGCTGCCAATACTGATGGCATCAGTCAGGAGTTTCTGGATGCACTGCCACCCGAGCTGCAGGAAGAGGTTAGGCGGTGAAATGGGCGGTCACTATCAATTATCACCGTGCATCTGGGTGTCTTAGAACGTGTGAAAAAGTTAGCTAGTTATGTCGCTTGTCTAGTCTAGTGCGTAGGGCGTCAGCCTCGAAAACTGATGGTCCTTGTTTGAAACTTGACTTGGTAATCAGATCCTGATGCGTGGCTCTGTGTTTCTTCTGCTATTGTCCGTCAGTTTACGTAACTTCTGGTATGTAAGCCTTGATGGCTTCTGAAGTTATGAAAAATCGCAGTGAGTCATTGATAAAAATTTGATTTTAGTTAAGTAAACTGCTACACATTTCAGCTGCTCGCCCAGCAACGTCTGGAGCGTGAATTGGAGCGCAATCGTCAGCGGGCGGCCAACGGTGAATCGGCGAGTGCATCGGCGGCGGCAGCAGCAGCCGTGGCTGAGGATCCGGCCACGTTCTTCGAGTCGTTGCCACCTTCGTTGAGGCAGCAGGTACTTGCTGAAGCTGATGATACTGTTATACAGGTTTGTGGGTTACTGTATATGGTATATAATCTGTATCGAAAATATAATCTGTATATAATCTGTACTGTATCGAATCATGTTCAAGTTGGGTGATTTTACTCAACTCAAGATAATCGTGACTGTGAGGTGAGTGGTGGGGATCACATGTGTTCTGGTCCAGGCAGTTTTTTTTATGACCTGCCTTCTGCCAAGAATATATTATGTTACAAATTTAATCATTGGTGTGATTTTTTACAACGTTGATTTCTGTTTTTTTTCTAGGTTCTACCGGCTCAACTAGCCAACGAAGCGCGGCAGTTGCGCGCCCGGTTCGCGGCCCGTCAGCCGTCGCACATGTTTGGTGTGGTGAACATGAACTGGGGTGAAGACGAACAGGCCATGTTTGATGATGCACATGATGACACGACCAGATACGAGTTTTATAGAACAGGTCAGTGTGCATAATATAGCTTGGTCAGGTTATCTTGTAGCACATTTTTTCCTGAAAACCTTTTACTATACGATTAATGAGCTGGACTTGTTTATTAGTGTGTTTTACACATGGAGTGTGAACAGCTGATAATTTTGAATAAGTCATTTATGCGGGCCAAAATTAGAATGCGTGTCAAAAGAAGTACGGTAAAAATTTTTGAGTAACGAGAAACTCTGACCAGACTTTAGCTGGATATGTATAATAGGCACGTGGAAGTTTCAGTTGCAGTGCAGGATCCTTCGAATCGAGTCAATAAGTGACTAAATCAGTCATTCATCCAGATTATCAGATAGTCTGTCAGATTTCATTTATTATCAATAATGATTGCATTGCAGGCACTGGCCAAGCTGGCGGTGTACAAGTGTTCTCGACCCGAAGCAATGCGTGGCGTGATGCGTTCAGCACCCGGCGTGTCACCGCCAACAACGCCAATGCAAATGCCGATAACAACTCGTGGACTGGTTAATAAAACTGTTTTGATTTTACACTCGAAAATGATAAAGGGCTCTCTAAGATTCAAGTAAAGAGGTTGTAATGCTAAAATTTTCAACTTTGGCTACATCATGCATCAGCTGCATGAGGAGACGCACGTTTGACAGCTGGTTGTTTGACTAATCCCGACCAAACAGATGTCACCTAACATGCAATCATCATTCATCATGTTCAGTTGAAGTTATCCGAGTTTGAAAAGTAAACATGCAAACTATTCCCCAGAAACTCGAGAAGCTCTTCAATACGGCATTTTCGATTTATAGGATAAGATTTATTGCATGGTAAAAGGATAAGATAAAGTAATACATACTAATGTAAGCAATAATACACTTGAATCATATGTTGCAGGTGTGCAACTACTGGACAAGGAATCGATCGCGTGTCTGCTGGCTCTGTTCTTCCTCGACTGTCACGCGGGTGGCAGCAACGGCGATTCGGTCGGTCAGGTGCAACGGACGTCACCGCCCAATGCCAAGATCAACTACGCCCGATTACAGAAGATCATCAAGTGTCTGGCCAGTCACTCCACCACCTGCCATTTCATCGTCAATGCCCTCATGGCCATCCTCGATAAACTTACAGGTTAGGTGGGAAAGAAGCATTTCAAACAGTAGGTGTACATAAGGAAGTTGGGTAACATCAGTGAAGAGCTATCTGGGATCCAAGTAAACATGAACTGCATCAAAAACTGATATACTTAACTCATCTAATCATGTTCAGTGAGTGTTACTATTCAATCCCCAGAAGCTCTTTAGTATGAATACAGTCAAATATTTCACTCACGACCCATTTGCTATTTTGAAAGAATTGATTGGGCTCAATTCTTACTTGGTCTCTAAAAAACTTGTGTTCGTATCAAATGGATTTTGTGGTAAAACAAGTCAGTTTGATTGACATTGACATGGAATTGTCATATTTCAGAAGAAGGCTCCAAGCTGGAGGCACCCATCAAACAGACGCCACAACAGGGCTGGCTCGACAAGCTCAAGCTCAGCACCGGACTCGGCAATCAGACTTGTGTCGTGCTGCTCAATAAGAGGGTACAGGTCGGGCACCAATTTCAATTGATTGTATAATTTTTTTTCAGAATATTTTTCTTGAAATTGATTTTTGCTTTCATCTTTGCTTTCATGAAGGGAAACCAATATGTTAATATTGATAATTATCTTTGAACGACAAACAAAATTTAATCTAGCAAGACATTGCAGGATACGATGGTGCATCCGCTGGCATCTTCCAAGATTGCCCAATTGGTATTGGACACGTTGATATCGCTGTCCAAGGCGTATCCGGCCGCGTTCCTGCCCGCTATCATACGGCGCATTCAAGCTAAGGAGGTGAGATTTACATGTTTTCCTGAGATGTATGGTCTTAGGCAGGCGATTTCTGGTATGATTAATTGCATCATGATTCAATTCGATTCATAAATCAATGTCAGACTTGTACAATAGGCCGAGATATCCATGAATGAATTTCATTGTAGAGTTTGACCACTTATTATTCTAACCCAACTATAGTTTTTCATGGCACAATTGTATTCAGGAAGCAGCCAAGTCACATCGCACCGACGATAGCCTGAATGTGGACGAATTCTGGACGCTGGTGGGTCGGATGAACGTGATGGGTGCACAGCCGCAGGCATTGCAGGTACATCATGTCAAGACTGGCACCGCTAAGAAAGGTAAGACACATGCCTGGTTACATGATTACATGGTTACCAAATAAATTGGCCGTTATTTTTTTATTGAAAATTTTTGTGGTATTTTGAAGTAAAACAATTGTCAATTCCTGACGATCGGGTTATTTTGTTTCTTTCACTTTTTTATTCCTCTTTAGTATTTACCTTCTCTCATATAAAACCAACATTTGAGGTATGCAACGTGCACTGTCGTTCAACATGCCCGAAACGGATGCGTTCGGTTACATGGACGAGCACGGCATGACCAAGTGGACGCCGTTGTGTCGACTCATCCACATGGCACAGCATCCGGTCATCACCAAACAGGCTCATCTACTCGATCGACTCTTCAAGCTGCTCTCACATGTCGCCGTCATGATCCCGCTCACTGCTGTTGAAGGTGGCTCACATTCAATTTCATAAAAAAAATCTACTAAAACTTATCTTTTTTGAAAAAAAATTTGTACTGATTATAAGAGTATTTGGATAGTTTTCTTCCACACCAGGAAAATTTAACGTCACCATATCTAAATTTTCATACACAGAAAAGTAATTTCACATAGATGTATGGTACTCATTTTCCAAGCAAACTTACATCCTTTTTTATAAAAATAAATCAAATGACGGTTGGATTTGCAGGTCAAGAGACGAAGCTGGCGCTGCTGAGGACATCACTGGACACGTTGATTGGTGTGTGCGTGCATGCGGACTACAGCAATGTGGGATGTGATGAAGTACGACTCATGCTCGAGTACTTGTGCTATACCACTGCCAATATTAGAGAGGTACGTAACTGTGAATAAAACCAGATTAACTGTTTAACTATGTATTTATTGACTGTATTATTCATTTTTCTATATTGATTGTTTTAACTAATGAGCCAGATAAGCCTGCCCCAAATTGATTAGTCAGTCTTGTTTTCACTTTCTAGGACCACGTTTGTTTCAAATTGCTTTCATGTATTTGGTATTTTTAAAGAAATTTCTGACCATCCATCTTGTTTGCAGCGTATATTTTCCCTGCTGTTGGCTGGTGTAGTGGAGTTGGGCCGGGCGCTCAATGAGGACATAATTGCCTTCCACACCCAGTTGGCTGCCATCACCAACACTTCGGATGTCACACCGGCTGACAAACAAGTGGCGGGCAGCTCTAAACAACAACCTGGTTGGTGCTTTGTTTATTGTAATTCGATTGTTTAACTGATTTGATTTCCGAACACGCTTAGTTTGATAAAAAAAATCATGAATGTCAAAATCGGTTTAGTTAAGGTTAATTTAATTGATCGATGTTCATCCACATATTTTAGGTGTTATGACGAATCGATTCGAGGCTGACCGTGAGGTGGTCGTCAACGTGACTGCGAATCGACGTAACAACGCCTACAGCCAGATGCCAATGTCAACGTGCCCTGAACTTCAGGTTGGATTATAGACAATAATTGTAATTGCATTCCGTTTGTATCTGGAAGCACTAGCAAACGAAACGAGGAGAAAACGAAAAAGTGAAATTCCTCCCTCTTTTCTGGCAATTTCAACGAGTAGAATTCGTTCCGCAAGTTTTAGGTAAATTGGCCCCCGAAGTGCGAGCGAATTATCCCTCTTCGAAATAATACCCTTCTCTTTCCAGTATTGGAAGTGACCGGAAGTTTCAGACTGGTGTTTGTGTTAACCAAATTTTTCATAGATATCTTATTAAAAACAGTATTAATTACCAGTCAATAATAAATACTTAAAGTTTCAGGTTGTGGTGTATAATTATTCATTTAATATATTTTCAGGTGCCGGCTGCATCGGTGCTGTCAGGACATCGATCCAACCAGAAGCACCTGCTGCGTACGATACAGACGATGATACTGTTGCGTGATGCCATGCGCTCAAATGCTAAACACAATGTCAAGGTCGGTTAATGGCTATTAGCCTGAACATTTTTATAATAAGGCACCAGGAGGTCTGTAGGTATTTTATGAATAAATCGTTAGTGAACTTTGAAAGTCTGTATGAATAGGTCAGAAGTCTGTCAGTTCAGAACCGCCCTATCAAATTTTTGTTGCAGAAATCAGGCGCGTATTCGAAACCGGACACGCCTTCGACTGAAACAACGACGGCCGCCGTTGAGACACCCGCTGAAACGACCGCCAAATCAAATGAAACTGCTCACGATGATATTCCCGATGCCAAAGATACTGAACCTGCAAACAAACCCTCTGAACTGATTACCTTATCTGAACTTTTGAGCGAACTGCAACCGTTGTGGTCATCGTTATCCACGGCGTTGGACCGATTGGACAAGGTACGTTGTCGTTAAGGCAAAAAGTAATTTCTGATTCATCAATTTCACGTCTTATTGTGCGATTTTTCCTTATATCAGCGCTACCAGTTTCGCTCAATTTCTGGATTGGGGTCCCAAATAAAAATGATTGTAGTTGTCATTTCCTTGGAATTTTTTGACCACACCAATGACACACTAATGAATAATCTGATCAATATCACATCAAATTCGTATTCAGGCGAGTGACCCGCACGCGAGCCTGATACTGAAGGAGGCATCGGAGGCGTTCTTCCTGGTGCATTCGGACGTGTTGCGGCTGGAGAAACACGAGGAGAAGAACAAGAAGGAGAAGAAAGATAACGAGGTAGGTCTTTCATGTCATTTTCATTGTTTTTGGAGACATAGTAGTTTCTGAAGAAGTGAGTATAGCAGTTTTCAGTTTTACTATCCATGCTGAAATAATATTTTATTTCAGGCGTCATCATCAGAAGCTGCGACAGCCAACACGGATGAAACGGACGCAACTGCAGCGACTGACGGATCGTTACCTGGACCATCGGGCACGACGACAACTACTAGTGTTTGTGGTTTTTGTTATTGTTGTTTATTTGTTGTTGTTGCATTTATAATTTTGTTGTTTGGTTTTGATAGCTCATATGCATATCATTGCATCTTTCCAGGTCACCGAAGCAGAAACACCACGACAATTACCAGTGGCCGAGACACATCATTCAATGACGTCGACCAGTTCCATCATCAGCAGCTACGTGGCCAGCGATAACCTCCATGAAGATGTCAAGGCCATGCTCAAGTTTTCACGTTCGTTCCGCGTCTTTTCTTGTGTGATAACTGATGATGTGAACGTTTCGGATTAACATAATTGTTTTGTTTTGCATTTTAAATGTTTTGATTTGTAGGCCTCTTTTTGTGTGATTCAAAGTAAGCTGCTAATTACCTGAGTAACAGTTTGTCGTTCCTTATAAAATGATACATTTCAGACGATCATCGCCGGATACTGAATCAAGTACTGCGACAGATGAAGGACAAGGACCCGTTGTCTTCCGGGCCGTTCGCCGTCCTCATCAACTATCCGCGATTGCTCGACTTTGACGTGAAACGATCGTACTTTGAACGAGAACTCAAAATGCTCTCCGAACGACATCAGTGAGTTCATCCTGTTATTGTTGTTGTTGTTTTCAATCAGAATAGTACTTTTTAGTCGTGTTGCAGTGGTGCTGGTTCCAGTAGTGTTGTTGTTGTTGTTGTTTTTATGATTCGTGTCAAGGAAAACGTATCATTATTTTAGTCGCGAGGACATAGCCATCCGCGTCCGTCGTGCCCACATCTTCCCGGACTCGTACCGCGAGCTGTACCGGTTGCGGGCCGCACAGTGGAAAGCACGATTCTTTGTCATCTTTGAAGGTTTGCTTCCATTATACTTTTATACAGTCAAATATTGTTTTTTTTGTAAATACACCAAGTTGCGATGTTGATAATGGTGATCGTGGTATTGATGACCATTGATAATTCACTGGCCTTTTATAGTATATTATGCACATTTCAAGTTGGTTTGATTTAATTTAATCTCAGTTTTTTATATAAAATATAATAAATTCAGGCGAAGAAGGGCAGGACGCGGGTGGTCTGTTGCGTGAATGGTATCAGGTTGTGACCAGGGAGATCTTCAATCCGGACTACGCTCTGTTCTCAACGGCGCCGGGTGACGGAGTGACGTACATGATCAATCGCATGTCCAACGTCAATGCCGAGCATTTGGATTACTTCAAGGTTACATATCGAACTCATCAGCAAAGGGCAAACAAATTTTTTCAATTTCATTTAAATTTTACCCAAAAAAATATAAAAAATTTGAACACGCGCCAAAATTGGGTTTATACTTGAATGGCGCGCCAAAAATTTTGGTGTGCAACAAGAAACTCCTGACACTATAGGAATATAATCTCACTTGTATTTCAGTTTGTTGGTCGTCTGATCGCCAAGGCCATCTACGACAGCAAGCTACTCGACTGCTACTTCACTCGCGCTTTCTACAAGCACATTCTCAACAAACCCGTCCAGTTGGTTCTTATTTTTTTATTGAATTAATTTTTTATATTTATCGTAGATCATTACCAACAATATACATGTTCATTCAGATACCGCGACATTGAAACGGAAGATCCGAGTTTCTTCAAGTCGCTCGAATTTATGCTCGAGAACCCGATTGAGTCGCTCGGATCAGAGTTCAATTTCACCATGGAGGTTAGTTAGCGTCTTATTACGCTGGAAACTTACTTGTTTGAAGCAAATGAATGTTTTGAGTTAAAATTTTTCTGTTATGTAATTTTCGATGCATTATTTAATGTTTCATGTTGGTTTCAGGTGGATGAATTCGGTCTGCGGGATATTCGCGAGTTGAAGCCGGGTGGTACGGACCTGATGGTTACGGATGCCAACAAGCATGAGTACGTGCAGCTCATGTGCCAGATGAAGATGACTGGTTGGTTCTCGTTCGAGTTTGGTATAAATGTCATTTTCAGAGTGATGTTCTGTTTGAGAAACTGTGTTATACTAGAATGCTTCTTGATGATAGTGGAACATTTTTCTCAATTCACTCAGCCCTTATCTGAAAATCTAAAATTCCAACCAACAAATTTGCAGACGCCATCAAGCAACAGTTGGCCGCGTTCCTGGACGGGTTCTACGAGGTGATTCCGCGCCATCTGATTGCCGTATTCGACGAACACGAGCTCGAACTGCTCATCAGTGGTCTTCCCAATATCGACGTCGATGATCTGCAACAGAACACCGACTACAAAAATTATACTAGGGATTCACCGCAGGTTAGGGAGTTTGAGAAAATGCATTCTTGAAAACCTTAGCTGTACCATAATCAAAAATTCAGATTCATCGAAGTTGTACGCGTTGCAATATTAGTTATACCGCTATTCTAACGTTTCCATTGATTTGGTTCAAAATTCGATTGATTCATTTAATACGAACCGTGGCAACGTAACGTAGTTAACCGGTGCTCTCTTGTTTTCATTAACGTAACTGCAAATTGAAGTTAACTAAGTAACTACTTGAATTGCTAATAAAAAACATTTCCCCAATCACAGATCAAATGGCTGTGGCGTGCATTGCGCTCGTTCCCGCAGGAGGATCGTGCCAAGTTCCTGCAGTTTGTGACGGGCACAAGCAAGGTGCCACTGCAGGGCTTCACCGGGCTGGAGGGCATGAATGGCCCACAACGATTCAGCGTGCATTTGGACTCGAGGAGCACCGATCGATTGCCACAGGCACACACTTGGTTCGTATCTTATTATTATTGGAAGAAGTCTGGGTATTGCAGAAAAAATAATAATAAGTTACCTTGTTTAAGCTTTGACAATGTATCTTGTTAGTAATTCTTTTAAAGCTTTGCTATACGATAATTTGGTGCGAACAGTCGAAAACATGGTTCAATTTGAACACGCGCTGAAATTTGAATGCGCGGTAAAAATTTCGGAGTAACGGAAAACTTTATTGGGTTATGTGTCAGCTGTACAGGCTTAATCAAGGTTTTGTTTTTTTTGCACTGGTTTTGTTCATGGTTGTACTGTACTTTTGATAAATACTTACGTGATACGATAATTTGATATCTAATATGTGTGTGAAGTTTTCTTGATTGCATACTTTAATTTCAGTTTCAATCAGCTGGATTTGCCGGCCTACGAGACGTACGAGAAGTTGCACGAAATGTTGCTCAAAGCCGTGCAGGAGTGCAGCGAGGGATTCGGATTCGCGTAGAATTATATTATATAGAGAAGTGTCATGTTAGCCTGTTAACCATTATATCAGTCTGTACGTTGTTGTATGGGTCTGATTGATAGAATTGTGGATTGCGAACTGCGATATATTTACATGTGCCCGCCCCGCCTTCAATTCAACTCTGATTTGTATTGGAAACTGGTGTATTTCGCTGCCTAAAATGCTCGTTTAATGAGTGTTTGTCGTTGAAAAAGCTAATCATTAGATGGTATTTCATGACAATATGAATGTATGATAATAGCAATTACTTTCATCGCCAAATGTTTTGGATTTGTTCATATTTCGATGAATAAACAAACTCCGTTCAGCTAAGTTCGTTTCTACTGAACTTATAATGGAAACAAGACCTGGCACCATTTCGTTAACATTGCACACTTACTAATTTTTAATTCTTGTTTTAGTCAAGTTTATTCTTTGATTCAATTTATTGTTTAATCGTTGTTTAATGATTATTACTAATTAATATTCATGTACTCGCATACCGGTTCACTCGCTAACTGATCATTTTCTTTGCTTCAGTGTTAAACAAACATTTCAAATCCCAATATTGTCCTCTTCGTTACGTTATACCATGGTGTTGCTATTATAACGCTGTGTACCATCAGTTTCGGTTTTATATTAAATTATTACACTTTTGCTGGTATTACATTCACGCGTTTTTTAAGTCAATATTCATTACTGGTTGTTGCTTATGTATGGTTTATTATTAGTATAGTAATTATTGACGGTGGTTTCAGAAAAGTTTGTATGATGTAGACTAGCCGAGTATTATTATTTTAGTTTAGTTATATTATAGTTAAGTCATTCTGAAACAATCGTGATAGCGATATATAAGCAAGTTCGCCCACAATGCACTTGATTCATTTTGTTGCCCAAAATTTGGGGGTAATTTGAAGGGTAATTGGTGATTCTTCGAGTGATCATGATGTGATTATTTTGTTAATTCAACGTTTTCGGCAAATGTCCACTGATTTATTATGATATATGCGAAAAATTTATTTGATGCCCTAATATGTCCACTGTAGTTACATAGTTTATGTCGGTATGTTCATTCTTGTCTTACTTCTCATTTTCTTGCGTGTAAACTCGATGTTGCAAATAAGACAGGAACAAATGAACCTTCTACTATATTATTATTGCGTTGCATTCGCAATGTATTCAATTTTTATTTCTGTATTACAATGACTAATTACGATTTGCTACACGTTCTCCCGATCCATATATAACTTCATATTGTACCGGATATATAAAACAAGTTTACTGTTTGTGTGATGGGCGGTTTTTGGTTAGACAGAGAATTTGAGGATGCAATACTTTAAAAGAAAGAAATATAGGTGGGAAAACAATACTGTCATCTGTAAATAACCCGACTCGAAAAGCCCTTCGTGTTTTTTTATCACTTAGTGGGAAAAACATGGATGTATCTCACCCAATAGCTATTAAAGCAGTCCTTTCAAGTGTAGACCCTGAATTAAGATACAAAAAAACTTGAAAAAATGAAGAGAAACGGGAAACAAAACCACCATTAGTTGAAAAACCACGACCCAATAGCCCATCGTGTTTTTTTTATCACTGAGTGGGCAAAAAATAGCCTGAGACGGGAGTATTGAGCAGTTGCAATGGATGGCGATAGCCGATATTCAACCAGTGGCCATTAGAGCAGCCATTCCAAGTGTGTAATGCTCACGAGTAAATTGAGTGGCGTCGTGAACTGAGCGTCAAACCAACGTCAACACCCGTTTTACACTTCCAACGCGTAACTCGTTTATGTATTTTCTTTTTTAAAAGGAAAAAACCAGGTGAGTAGAAATTTTAAGTGTCGAACTTGAGCGTTGGCGCCAAAGATGGGTGGCTGGAATACATCGTATCAAACCAATGATCGGTGGTATGAATTCTACAGTTCTTTGTTTTATGCAAAAAATTAAGAAAACACTCATTCTAAGTTGTTTAAGAAAAAGTTAATTGTACCGAAACGTGGATTGAATGTTGTTGGAATCGTGTATGTGGATGTAAACTTGTTTTCTTCCCTTGTTGAGTAACCTCGGATGTTGCACTGGCATAGGTGCGCCCGCAACAGTCAGCCTTAACGATTAATTACAGCCAAACCCTTTCAACAATTGTTATTCTGCGTTGCGGCTACGCCCGTGCAGCGGCGGCAAAATTATCGGAGACCCAACCTCTATGTAGTTTTTGGATGGTCTCATAATCAAGATATATTTGTTTTTTTCCACCAAACTCCGATTAAATCATCACTGAACCATTTTAGTTCACGAAACAACATGAGGGTTCCACTCCACATGATCTCTGTTCATGAATGAATCAATGTGGGAGAAAAATGTCATTCTTTTGATTCGAACCAATAAATCATCGTACTTTCCGGATATGTTGCGTCGCTTTTATGTTAATAATGTTTATTATTTTTTGTTGAACATTGTTTCAGATAAATTGTAGCGACCACACCCACATCGAGGATGAAGAGCGTACAGGACCGTATGAACAAAGGGGTTTGTGCTACAATATTATCATCAGCTTTATTTATTTGTTTGTTTTGTGATTGTTTGCTATGAGTCCCAGCAAAAATGAAGTTAAACTTGTATATATCACTCAGTAATACTTTTGACTCAAATGGTATTGACTGTTAGGGATAAACATACAACAGTCATGTCTGTAAACAAGTGACAGGCGTGATTGTATATTGTAGCGCGTTATCCATTCCATTCTTCGTTCAGCATAAGTCCAACTTTCATAAAATTACTGAACATTTATATTGTTTTGTAATTTCAACATAATCTGTAAGTAATAAAAACTTTTCAGGTTGCAACCCTGAAAACAAAGGCTGAAAAGTTTGAGGAGAAGATGGGCAAGGGCGAAAGCGCGGACGTGATGAGGGAAGCCAACGAGGCAAAGCTCAACCTCTTTGAGCGTGACCCCAGCGGCATGAACCAGCATCTGCGGGTTAGTGTTGTTGTTGTTGTTGTTGTTGTTGTTATTGTTGTTGTTGTTGTTGTTGTTGTTGTTGTTGTTGTTGTTGTTGTTGTTGTTGTTGTTGTTGTTGTTGTTGTTGTTGTTGTTGTTGTTGTTGTTATTGTTGCTGTTGTTGTTGTTGCTGCTGCTGTTGTTGTTGTTGTTGTTGTTGTTGTTGTTGTAGTTGTTGTTGTTGTTGTTGTTGTTGTTGTTGTTGTTGTTGTTGTTGTTGTTGTTGTTGTTGTTGTTGTTGTTGTTGTTGTTGTTGTTGTTGTTGTTGTTGTTTTTGTTGTTGTGGTTGTGGTTGTAATTGTTGTTGTTGTTGTTGTTGTTGTTGTTGTTGTTGTTGTTGTTGTTGTTGTTGTTGTTGTTGTTGTTGTTGTTGTTGTTGTTGTTAACAAGAACTATAACCGTTTATTGCAGCTCTCTTTCCAAGACATCATCGCTGAGCCAGAGGCAACGACGTACAGTTACGATAAAGTATGGTCCACCAGCTACAAGGTTAGTTAGCGCTGGAGTTGACAGTAGAAATGTTAATCAATATCTATGGATAGTTAAAATGTTGCATACTTGCTAATGAAGGTGAATAATAATGTACATTTGTGATTATTTCAACCCGATTACATTTAGTCTAAACCCTGTCTCAAAACTTAGTTTGGTCTCATCCTGCTCACAAAAAAATTTCTTGAACTTTTGTGAAGTCACTATATAAACGATTATTTATAGTTTATCTATATATTTTTTTTAACGCAACGCAACTCCCAAACTTCCTTGCCAACCAGTTGTTGCAGACTGTTGAGCTAATTATTTAAATAATTAACTCTATAAACAACTACCAACAAAATAACAGACTAAACTACTAACCTAACTAACCATTAATCAGGTGTTCAATGGCACCAAACGTGTCATGTACCAAATCCTAACACTGTTTTGTGCCGTGCCCATCAGTTTTTGTTTGGGGTTGAACTTTGCGTGTTTGAGTTGTCAGTACATCTGGTGCTGGACGCCGGCCATTCGGGTTTTCGAAGGTTGACATTCACTCACTCACTCACTCACTCACTCACTCACTCACTCACTCACTCACTCACTCACTCACTCACTCACTCACTCACTCACTCACTCACTCACTCACTCACTCACTCACTCACTCACTCACTCACTCACTCACTCACTCACTCACTCACTCACTCACTCACTCACTCACTCACTCACTCACTCACTCACTCACTCACTCACTCACTCACTCACTCACTCACTCACTCACTCGCTCACTCACTCACTCACTTACTCACTCACTCACTCACTCACTTACTCACTCACTCACTCACTCACTCACTCACTCACTCACTCAGTGCTTCTGTACCCGGCCCGTCGAATCTTCTCGGCACTCGTCAAAGGCTTTCTGGTGCCATTGTTTTCGGCCGTCGGTTATGTGGCCAGTAAAGTGCGATTAACACAGGGTGGCACCACAGATCCACCGTTGTACGAGGACACCGTTTAATTAATACCGGCATACTTTATTACTGTCTGACTGTGTTGCAAATTGAATCGTTTGTTACTGGGTTGAATCAGACACGCTAATTGTATTAGCAACTACATAGCTTAATAAATATCGTTATAGCGTATCCGGGGTTTCTTTGGCGCGCAGTTCGTATTCAAATCTGTTTTGGCGCGCTTTCCAAATTTCGAGAAATAAATATTTTTTTCACATAACATACGAAAATCGTGTTTAATACAAGGCACCGTGCGTATCCGACCCGCAAAATTAGTTTTTGATAACAAGAAACCCTGGTCAAGCTATACGGTAAGGTAGGGTTCAATTTGAGCCACACTGTTCGAGTTAGCATGTAACATAATCTATAGAAGTATGATTTCATGCACTTATCCTTTTTTGTATTTGTTCGTTTTTTCGATGCTTCTAAGTCTTACTTCGCCTACATGCTTTAACCCTATTGCGTTGTATTTTTACCCTGTTTGCATTAACGAGAGGTCTGTTTGTGAACCATGCACGATGATATGAGATTTATTGAATGTGGAACAATCAACAGTGTCGATTTAGTTCTTAGCCAAGTTCATTACTTGGTAAATATTATAGTCATTACTTGGTACGTATGTATTACAGTCCGCTATTGGTTCATCACTTGATAAGTTGTATAATCCAAAATTGATTGTTTATTATTTGGTACGTTTACAGAATACTATTGCTTGTTCTACAACATTTGGGCATGACTCACTTCAGACTGGTTTTGAAGCTAACTTAACATGTTCATTCACTTACAGTATTAATTTATACCTATTGTATTTGATATGCCATTTATGTTTGATCGCTTGCTGTACTAAAATGTTGGGAGGCATCCAATTCAGCTAACGGATCGTGTTTTTTTTGAGGAAAATAAACATAAAACACAAAAATTTGTTGCTGATTTATTAATTAAACTTAACATGAATGACTGCCATTCATTTTTTCTATAAGCTGCATACATACATTATTTATTTTAATAAGTGTGCAAGACAACTTTACGATGTCGTACTTTACAATATTGCACACATGCTTATAATAATGACAATTACCGGTTTTAAACTGAGTTTACTGAGATTTCAATAAACATCATGAATAAATAAACATCATGATTCCTTGAATGAACAATTCTAACATACGTAGAGATTTACGGCAGAGTCGAGTCGAAACGCCGGCCGTCAAGTCGAGCATGCGTCTTCTTACAAAGTATTCGATAAAGCTGATGTTTCAAAATTGGAATAGTTAACATGATTCTGAGTCCTGAATCCTTGAGTTCCTTTATCTCTGGTTTACACTTACACTTAATGAAGTTAAATAAACTTGCTCAATATCACAGGTACTATGTTGGTATCATGAAGGGTATACATGTTTTTTCTCAACAAACAATTGCTTAAATGATTATGTACCGTTGGCTATTATGTTCAGTACTTCAACGATTCGAAGCACTGGTGCTACCGTGGTCTGTCTCTGTTTCTTGCCGTGCCGTGTGCCGTCTTCTGGGGTGTCATTTTTGCTATCTTTGCATTCTTCACGATTTGGTGCTGCAATCCGTTCGTCAGAGTCATCCAACTTTCGCTGCACGTGCTCAGAACCGTTAGTCCAGCATGTCAGTCAGTCGGTCAGTCAGTCGGTCAGATATTCATTCCGTCAGTCAGCCAGTCTTTCCCTCATTCATTCCGTCACTCAACTGGTATGCACTCACTCACTCACTCACTCACTCGCTCACTCACTCACTCACTCACTCACTCACTCACTCACTCACTCACTCACTCACTCACTCACTCACTCACTCACTCACTCACTCACTCACTCACTCACTCACTCACTCACTCACTCACTCACTCACTCACTCACTCACTCACTCACTCACTCACTCACTCACTCACTCACACACTCACTCACTCACTCACTCACTCACTCACTCACTCACTCACTCACTCACTCACTCACTCACTCACTCACTCACTCACTCACTCACTCAATCACTCACTCACTCATTCGCTCACTCACTCACTAACTAACCAACTCACTCACTCACTCACCCACTCTTTTACTCACTTTATCAGATCTTCGACCTGCTCATGAACACCTTCATTCGGCCCATCTTCGACGCGATTGGTCGCTGTTTTTACAACGTGCGTGTCACTCATATCAAAGGCATGGATGAAGTCAAGATTGTGTAGTCACACTAATCGATTCATTCAACTTTTGGTTCATAAAACTGCCGTTAATTTTATTCTTTTTTCAATTACTTACACTTGATGTTGTACAGGGTTCACCTTCCTGGACGTTCAAATTTTAATTGTCTACGCAAGCTTCTGAAATAAATTTGTACTTAGACAACGACTGCCATAAGTATCTTCCGCTATTCACCTCTTACCATTACTTGTTTACCATTACCATCCACACATAATCACTTTATGCATTCGATCAATCGCGTAATTTATTAAATAAAAATATGTAAAATAAAACTTGTAATGAAACTAAAGCGATTACTAAAAGTAACCTGATTGACTGATGATCATTGTTTTATTACTAATCTTCAACTGGAATTTACAACTTACATTGATTCTTCAACATGCCATAATTCAAGTCACGACTACAACAAGTCATTGACTCTGAACGTGACCCGCTCATTTAAACAATCTCACATTTGTCTCAGGTAATAAGGTGGGAGGTACATAGTTATTTCGGGTTGTTTTTACGGCCAACATGTCATCTGTCAAAGCAGCGTTGACGGATGTCTGGGTGGCAGCAACGATCAGATTTCAGTCGGGTCAACAAGTTTACTTGAAATGAAATATGTCCTAATCACTGGAAAATTCAAGGAGAGCTTTCAGTGAGTTAAAGGTACTGGGTGAAAAAAGATTCAAAACGAAATAAGTTTGAGATATCACAGAATTCACGTGAGAGATTTGAGTAAATAGCGGCCAGAATAAATAAAATGTGTATTCAGTTGACGTGGAATTCAACTTGATATGGCACAATATTTTACCGAAACGATGTATGATCATCGTGTTTCATCCACATACTTAACGTTCATGAATCCACTAGTTGACTAGACTTGGTTAAATGTGGACCACACATAAATACAATTGACGTTTAGCCGACATCTGTCGTCTGGTTATTACAAGGAAGGGCTTTGTTGTGACAAGTAATGATACACATGTCATGCATACCTGACAGCTAATTTTGACATGACAAAAAAAAGAAGATAAACATGAAAATCATCACATCACAATTGACAAATAACATTGACATAATTACCAATGATTGCTTTTCATCAGTCAATACCATATTGCCCAAATTACTTGATAAATGATCACAACCCATATCTGCTCAACTTTTACTTTTTTTATTATTACATCTCGGTTGCATGTATCTATCGCAATAAATTTTGTGCTCACATGTATCCAGTCTGTTATTTGACCAATAAAGCGATGATGATGATGATAAATGTAAAAACGTGGTAAATTACGTCATAAACTTCTGAGACCGGAAAAACAACTTTCGAACAACAATTCATCAGAACGCTTGTTTTTCTCACCGTTTACCACCTCAAAAATGAATGATGAGTTGGTTTTGTCGGAAGTGAAACTGAGGAACGAAAGAACGATCGACATCAACAAATTCGTCATAAAATGGGTCAATTTCATATCTCATGGGTCATTAAACATAATAAGGAAACAATAACTAAAATACATAAATAAATATATCTTTTATTCAGGGACAATTGTGCTTATGAGCTAAGGCTCGTCCTTCTTCCTCTGGTCTGAAGCATGGCTTCTATCGAAATTACTCGAAAAACGAACTTCTATGTTCTCCAGGTTCCCATTTCGCATTGTGAGGATGTTGTTTTCATTCTTAAAGACTTTAACTGAAGAAAAAGTTAAAGACTGGAAAGTTGGAAAGACTGAAAACAAAGTTATGTAGATGGTATCATGTTTCGTGACATATTATTGACAACAACATCCAGGGATAGGGAACATTCATTTCCACATGTGGCAGACAGAAAGTTTACCTCCTAAAAGTGAGTTTTCGAAATTTCTTTCTCATCGTTAACATTTCATTGAAAGATTATGCTACATAATTGTCTCGTTCCCGACTACCAAAAACTGTACCACATGTTTGAAAAATTGTTTGGGAAAACTGCCATTCTCTCACCGAAATTTCAATAGCTCTTGAAATTTGATCTCTGTTTCAAACGTCTGGGAAAATCACAAATCGTAACGAGTTGGTAAAACTCCGTTGTCGCAACTCATAAAACAAGACCGCAGTATTTTTGTTATAGTTTTCGTGTGAACCTACGTCCTACACCCAGTTTGATTACAGATAGTTATTCGTCAATGTTTATTGCAGGTGATCAATATGGAGATGTGTTCATAGTTCGGATACATACTTGAATAGAAGTCTAAAATCGTTACATACAAATTTATGAAGCCGACGACACTGTTTCGTATAAGTATATATTTACAAGTGTACATGTACAAATACTACATATGTATTTTGTTTACGGATGATGTATACTTCTAAAAATAAATTAACTTGGAAGTTTACGGTAAGATTATTATTATGAAGAGAACGAGTCTGTCTGTTATGGGATACTACTTTTATTAATGTCCTGATTTATGGATAGCCAAAACACATGTGGCTGTCGAACTTTAATGATCAGTATTTCTATTCTCGGAACTTTCAACTAGACGAGTCAGTCTCAGAAGAATCATCTTAGAAGATTATAGACGTAAACATTCTTATATTTTTCACTTCTCTTTCCAATAAAGAAACTTTTCGACGACTCTGCCCATACTGATTGATAGATATGTAGCTTAAAAGTGTTTCACTATATAAACAGGGTTATTTATTGTGCATCTTTGCCTTTATCTCCTGCCCCAACGAATCACTGCGTCCGTGGAACGCTAAACAACTTGTGGTTCCACCCCCCCCCCCTGGCTCAGCGTAACAATGTTACACTGGTCTTCAACGATGAATTAAAAACCGCAACTACAACTATAAAAACAGCTGTCATTCTCAGCAATTCACCACTATACAACTTTTTCGACGTTTTTTGTAGTATTATAGCTGCATATGTTTATCTGTTTTATAACTTCATACTTTGTTTCGTTGATTGTAGGTTGTATTGCAAATGATAAATTATTTTCAGAAATCTTTTTTCGAGCTCGAAAGTTGGAGAAAAATTTCATGCGAGGCACTTGAGCAATAGCCGTAATCACAAACACGTTATTGCTTTTGTTATTCATGTTTTCCCATTCGTAATTCCCATTGTAGTGTACATTTTTCAAGTCCGATTCATCGACTTGCCAGTTGGACCAGTCCATAGTAGTAGGCCGTGTGTAACCTTTTCAACGAAATTCGACGGCGGAGTTCATCACGCCAAAATTCAGTAAAGTTCAAAGGGTTCAAAGGTCTGTGTACTTGCCAAGCGTTGCAATTTACTAGTTAACAATGCGCTGCAATTTTTCAATGTTATGCTTTGCATTGAACTCTTTGTTCGATATTTGTATCTTTTTTCCGATTTTTCAATGCTTCCACCTATTTTTTTCTTTCTTACCAAGTTATTCGGTTGATTCCATTTGTAAGCCATGGTTTTTTATAGTAAAATCGGGCCTCCAAAATCTTTATCTTGATCTTTATCTTGATTTATCCAGTTTGTGTTGTATGTCATTTCGGCGACCTGATATAATCCTGTAAAACGTCATTCTGCCGTTCATTCTTCGAGCTGCCCCAGCTGTTTTTGCACCACCTCATTATTTCTGCTTTTTCTTCATGTCCATAATACGACGATTAATTTTCGGGTCAAGTCAGCGGTTTGGCTCCAATGATAATGACGGAGGTACTTTTACTATTCGACCGATATGTGGCCGCACTGGTGGACGAGCTAATCCTCCAAAGGGAGGGGAATTTCGCCAAAGAGGGGGAAGTGGGAGTTTTCAGACCAATTTACCTACACCTTAGGGAACAAAATTTACTTCTAGAAAACGCAAAAAGAGGGATAATTCCTCTTTTGCCACTCCTTTTCGTCCGCTAATGTGTGAAAAGGCGTCCATTTATTACCAGTGAATTTATGGTTTCACACTCTTCCAGCTCGTCCCCGACGGCAACGTGTCATTAACTTTCAGGCCGATCGCTCATTTCATCAACCCATTTCGGTGATGCCTGTTTTTCGGCTCGAAAATTTTTCGACAATTTAGTTCGGACTTCGAAAATGGTGACTTCATAACCGTTTTAGAAAAAAATAATTTGTAGCGGATAAAACAGTGGAAAACACTTGACACCACTAGTCAATCTACTAGTCAATGACAGCGTTTCCTAGAAACTGGAGGTTATACTTTCTTGGAGTTTCATTTTCTATCACGGTTGATCTTGCGACTAGACGGGATTGTGATAGAAAACTTTATGATAAAGTAAAAAAAACAGCGACAAAACGGTCGTAAAGACAGTGATTCGCTCTAGGTCTCTATTAACATAAAACTGAGCTCCCAATAGTGAGCTGACAAGACAGGCACTTCACCAGTTTATTGTTTCACAGAAGTCGTTCGACGGCTCGTGGTTATAAAAAATCTAAAAATGTGTCAAATTACTAAAAAAGTTAAACAAACACTTTCCAGTATATGATATGTTGTTTCTGAAGTATTCAATAAAAACTCAGCAATTCGAAATACAAATGTGTAAAGTAATTGCATGTTACATGTTGCATGTTGCAAATACATGTTGCATGTTACATGTTGCAGTTACATGTTGCATGTTATGTAAATGTGGCATGTTACATGTTGCATAAAGCCATATTGTGAACGAGACTGCGACAGGTCGATTATGTTGCTGGCACCCAGCGTTGCACCATTACTCATCGTCGTAAATATTTTCCGAAACCGTCGACGGGCAAAGTCGTGTTTTTGTGGTAATATTACACCGCAATAATGTTTGGTGGACCATTAGTTAACTGGCACTTGGTCTTGTTGGTTATCACCATTCCCAACGACCAGAACCCAGTGTTCCACACATTAGTGGAGGGAAAAGCGAGTCAATTCTCCAAATTCCTAAGAGAGATTATTTTTCTCAAAGCAGGGGTAATAGCATTTGCCATGCCGATTTACTTAAATATAAGGGAACATATTCTATGTACTTTTCTGTACGGTCCAAGAGTTGAATTTCACTTTTTTGTTCTTTCCTCGTTCGCTAGTAGTGGTTGAGGAGATAGCCCGGAAATATGTCGGAGTATTCCCGTCTTATGCTTTTTCATTAAGTGGATTTCCTTGAGATATTAGTGAAATAACCTGGAAACTGCTGATTCCCAGTTCCCCTCATTATTGGAATGCTGGGTCATCCGCAGTGGTGCCATAGTTGTTATGAGCCATTACATTATGATTATTATCTATTGAATGTATTCACAGTCGCAGCTCATCATTTATTATACGGACATCTCTACATACTTTGGTTCTGTCCGAGTTTTGAAGTGAGATGCGTAACTTACTCAAAACTGCAATTTTGATTTTTCTGGATTTCTAGATGTTTCAGTCATGTAAATGAATAATTATGGGAACGCTTGAGTACTGTTTCAAAAGTGAGAGTACATGAAAACTAGTCTCTTTGTCCAACCTGTCTGCTAGCGGACGAACCAAACTTCCAAAGGGAGGGTAGTTTCGTCAAAGAGGGGAGATTGGCAGACATTAGATCATTTCACCTACACCTCAATGAACACATTCTACTTTTCAAAAAACTCCAAAGAAGGGGACCACTCTTCCCACCCCTTCTTGTCTGCTAGTGATCCTGTCTGTCGCTCTACGTAAACTCATGAATCTTACATCCATTTGTCTGTTATTTCCAGCGACCACGAAGCATATCACATACACCTCCTTCCGTTTTTGCTTCTCTTCCTGGAACATGTACATATTGTTTCAACATGTGGTTCACGTTTGGAGACATAAAACTTGTTTCCCTGGAAAATCTAGCCGTATTTAATGTGACATTCAGTGAATGGCTGCAGCAAATGCGTTGATGATTCTGTTTCTCAAGTCATTTCGAACGCAACACCGATCGCTCCTAATCCGATTAAGTAACGACTGCGCCGCTTTTTTCACACTTTTTCTACGTTCGGTTTCCATTTAACTCAGTGGTCTTTTATTTAACATTTACCAGGCTTTCTCGTTCTATGCAGATTATAAAAGTTACGGACTACCCCATTACAGTATGCATGTATGTTATCTGGTATAAACAAAACCGATTCTCAACTTCATGATTGTGAAAGTCTTATTCAGCGCGATTTAATCGGTCGTGAACCAAGTTTGTTTTTTTCTCCAACCCAACTACGATGTCTATATCTGTTTTGGTGGATGTCGTTGCCAAATGTCATCTGGCCGTAGTGTCGTATGGCATATACTCACACCAAAACAACCCTGTCATCCATCTGACACAAATTGATTCCCGCATGTCAGCGACGTACGAACGAACGCTTCCAGACCTTATTTTTTGCATCCAACGAAACCATGTAGCCATTTATTGGTCACCATCAGAGTGGCTTCACTTGCCCACGATCATGCTTTATATATAATCAATTTGAGTTCATAAACATCAGGCCTTATGATACATAAATTATTTTACAGTTTCATAACCACTTAGGCATGTTATTTTATCCCATAACATTTCAGGCCACTTTCATCAGCCACAGACGGACGAGTCAAACCTCCAAAGATGCGGAATTTCATCAAAGAGGGAGGAATTCGCCGTCTTACCTAAACTTTAAAGAACGAACTGCACTTTTTAAAATCGTCAAAGTTGGGGAATTCCACCCCCTCTCGTCCACCAGTGTCTTCACCCACAAGGCACAAGGCAACCCAACCAGAATGGAATAGAATGTTCCAATTCTTTATTCTATCGGGGGAGTGTTTGTGCCTGACCCAACTGTTGAATACCATAATTTGATCATCCCCATTCGGGGAACTGGGGCTTCGGCGGGGGTAGGAGGTGGCTAGTTGTTGAGCGCCAAACCCCTGGGGAGCCCCCCTCGACTCCAGTGTTCCCCCCTCACACAGTACTGTGGAGGTTGGAATCCTCCGAGAGAAAAAATAGTTGGCTGATAGACGAGATCGTGTTCCGGACTGTAGAGAACAACTGGGAACTGTTGGGAACTGTTGGCAGATGTTGATGAACTGCTAATTGAGACTGCAACAATAGTCGATGACTCGAACATCAACGTAAGTGTATTATATGTATCCTACTTTTGTATCGTTCAGCGAAACTAGTGACACAGAAAACAAGGTTTTATTTTAACATGTTGCCGTCAGTAACCATGCTATGGTCAAAAGCTATTGCTAATATTGTAAAACAGCTTTTATGTTCTCCGCAAGCCACTGGCGGACGAGCCAAACCTCTAAAGGGAGGGGAATTTCGTCAAAGAGGGGGAATCAGCAGAAATAAAGCTGTTTTACCTACACATTAGAGAACAAAGTATACTTTTTGAAAACTCCAAAGAGGTGGGAATTCCACTTTTCCGTTCTTCCCTCGTCCGCTAGTGCCGCAAGCATGTATATCTAGGACTTAATCGACTCTACTATTTCGAACAATTCCATTATGGAATAAGCGAAAGTAGGTACTGTAGAAGAGGTCAAAATTGAATTGACTCAAGTTGTCATTTTTAACTACAAACTACTAACGAAGCTCAATCCCTCATGTTATGTCAAGTCTTGCATTTCTACTGTGTCCGCTCGTGTCCTGTACGTTTCCGCTCAACAATTTTTTGATCATCGTTCACTGAATTATTCACTCACCACTTTATTTTGTGGTCACCCTGTACAGGGACGTATGCCCATCCCCAGACAGGGATGACGCTGACGACGTGCCCCAAAACTATGAAGTATTGGCCCATAACGGTCGGTTTTACTGTCTCTAAGCGTCGTTCATGTTTGTTGAAAGTAGAAAAGGGTGTTATAACTCAGAATATTTTCTTTTTGATCGTTTGGAACAAGAACGTGCTTACCAGATCCAAATATAATATGATTCCGTCGTTTAAATTGGGTTGATCCGTCGAAAACATTCAAAGCGCAATAACCACGTATGTATGTAAAAACCGATACGATGTGAATTTGGGTTCTTCACCGTTGTTATACATGACTGCGAATCATTCTGGAATGATCACAACTAATGTTATGACAGATCGAACAGGTCAATCAGTTTTTCATTCATGTTTCTCAAGTCTTGCTAGTAACATACACTTACTTATCAGTTCACGTTTCCTCTAAACAGTTTATAATGAGAAAACTGTATTTAACTACTGGCTGTCGAGCGTGACGACCCGCAAACCGGCTTCAAAACCATCCAGGGTCTTCGTTTAGTGTTTTGTGTGTGCCAACAACCAAGTTATGTACGTATGTATGTGTTTGAGTGGCCTGACTTGTGGCACATGGTCAAAACTACGAACCATCAATGCCGTCCCGTCTTTGACGTCGTGCTCCCATAACTGCGTGGCAAACGATTGTGTGTTTGCGTGTTTGTGTTTTTGTTCTGACTGAGTGAACAAAAGTAAGTTATTGGTTACGATGATGACTTATGAGCGTACGACCACAGAAAGATTATACACATCTGTACATGTACATACATGGCATAGGTTTTATGGTGCTGGTATTCATGGATTCAGGCGGAAAACAATGGTTAACAAGTTATGTCGAACCGACTGAGCCATCATAGGCAGCTTCATAATGTCAATTACCGACCGACAATTCAAAGCGCAGTAATCATTTACTATCGTTTTTAGACCGCACACACCCAGTTTCTAGCAAGTTCGTTGCATTGTTATCACAGACTAGAGCATCATGTACCTACATACGTACGTATTTAAGGTTTTTGCAACAAATTAACTGTCTGAACGCCATGTGAGGTATACAGTATGTAGTCTGACTGGCCATTCAGACATTTTGACATCCCAGCACCGGCGGACCAGCTAACCCTCCAAAATGAGGGGACTTTCGTCAAAGAAGGGGAATCGGCAGTTTTCAGGCCATTTAACCTACACCTTACGGAAAAATTCCACTGCTTGAAAACACCAAAGAGGGTGAATTCCACTTTTCCCACTCCTTCTCTTCCGCTAGTGCATTCCAGAACCGGAGAAGGCCGATTATGTGGTGGACTTGCTGTAGTCCAGGTAACCATGTTCTATTTAAACTCAGTTCAGACATAAACCTTTAACTTGTTTCATGTTTCTTGACTTCAAACTTCAAACTGTTAAGTTTTATATGCGTAAATATCTCATATCTCGCATGAATCCGAGAAATTTACTGTGGTGGTAATCCGTGACTTAACGTACGCTCTCTGTTCATGACATGTATATACGGATCATTTTGCCCACCGGACATTATAATAACATGTGGATATTATTATTTTTATCTAGAACTCAGACCTTATCATCGGACGGCCCGTCATTCAACACAGAGCCTCAAGGCCTCCCATTTTCAGAGGGTTTTTCATAGCGCGAAATTTTTACGCATTTTCGATTTCACGGCACTGAAGGGTACTTTCTGGAATAATCGCATTATTTGCCAAATTAATCGTACCGGTCATGGAATCGGTTTAACTGAGTTATTGGAACGTCATCATCATGACACGCAGTCAGTCAAAAGATTGAATTTGGCTCGTTTGGCACATGGCCATCTCAGGGCCATTGGTTCACATCTCACATACATTCACATCCGATAAATCTTCGTTATGTCTTCATTTATGAATACATACATGCATTTATTTTAATATTCTGCTTTTCTTTTCAGCGGAAATTCTTGTCTTGTACATTTTATCAAGGTGTCCTATTAGGACACATGTTGATTTTAGTTTCTAATTTGTTGGCAGCAAAATGATAGCGTACGCGAGTTGACGGGTATACAACAAAGGGTTCGATTCAATTATCTGTACTCGCATAATCGAGTATTCTATTCTATCAACGTCAAGTCCGCACTTTCACACATGACTGTTTCACGTTGATTCACGCTCAAACGTACAACTCTGAGATTACGTAATGCCATTCAGATTCCAAGCTAAAGCCCGTATGTTATTTCTGCAAGCAAAAGTATTGTCCAAAACTTCTGATAATAAAACATCAGACCATCAGTGTTAAAACGCACATTAATCATCATCACCCCATGATGCGCTGCGTTAAACTATGGTGTCAACCGAACTGAGTTTAGACTAGTGATGTTTCGTTATCAGACGTTTTGGGCAATATTATCGCTGGCAGAAACAACAAATACGCTTTATTCTGTAATCTTATTGTAGAACTACGAACTTTCAGAAAGATGACTTGATCTTTTAATGATCTAGATCAACATTCCCATGCTGGTTTTTCAACAGCGTTAAACAGCTACTTTGGTATAACTCATTTCTCGAATAAGTAAGAATACGGTATGAATGTTGATTATTATTATTACCATACACTGTCTTTCGAGATCGTGTCATACTCAAGTTTTGATCGAAATATGCACCTAAAAACAGGTGCATTCTACAATTTATCTTCTTATAAACCTCTTCCTGAAGCACACATCTTTACCATTCTTCATCTATAACCGGGTACTTTGCCATGATTCTATTACTTTCATATCCTACTACAATCTTGTGTATGTCTTGCTTATCAGATTTGCGCTACACGCGCGCGCATAAAAAGTTTTGACGGATACATGAGGGTATCTGATGGCTTTTTGTGCCAGACGATTTTTGGCAGATATCTGCAGTTGAGGAACATCTCGGTTTTGTTTCTGCATACATTTGATGAACTTTGAAAGAATCTTGTGTTCGATGTTCAAAGTGCATAGCTGAGTTGTTTGTTATTCGGAAGCTTTGGAAGATATTTACCATTTATCTGGCCATCCTAACCACTACATGGTTATTTTCTGCCGGCTAAATCGTTTTCTTTATTCAGCTATTCCACTGACTTCTGCTTTTTACTGTCAGCGAGTTTTAAATTTTTGTTTGTTTCTTCAAACTATTGGTCTTGACAATTGATTCTAGAATGGAGGTGGTTTTAGGCGAGAGAACAGTGGTGTCATGTTTCATACTGGAAGAGAGTCAGTCAGGTATATACATACGATTGTTAGCTGGCCTGGACCCACATGTGTACTATTCAACATATAATATAGTTTCACGTACAAGCTGTATCAATTGTATCAGCTGACATTTCTGTAATCCTAAACCTTTTTTTTCAAAGTTTGCACTTCAGTGAAAAACAATTGTTTGAACAATCCATTTATTTCTAAAAACTATGGACTCCATGATTTTTAGAAATACATTGTGAGTGAGTGAGTGAGTGAGTGAGTGAGTGAGTGAGTGAGTGAGTGAGTGAGTGAGTGAGTGAGTGAGTGAGTGAGTGAGTGAGTGAGTGAGTGAGTGAGTGAGTGAGTGAGTGAGTGAGTGAGTGAGTGAGTGAGTGAGTGAGTGAGTGAGTGAGTGAGTGAGTGAGTGAGTGAGTGAGTGAGTGAGTGAGTTATGTAGTGAGCGAGTGAATAAGTGTTATTGACGTTCTCAGATACCCCCAAAATTGTCCCAAAATTGACGAAATCCTTCAATAAATAGTGAATGCCGGATTCACGAAGCATTGCTGCTGATTGGCAGCACCATTGAAACATTACGATTCAAGCTATCCACTGCCTATTTATTCCCCACCCCACAATGAATAATCATCATCACCTCCCATATTAACCCTACGAAATCTGTTATGAGCAGGCATGTTGCTCGGCGTGTTGCTCTTACAAAGTTAGTTTTATGAGTTCAACGCAGTCTCTCGAAGTCTTTCGAAGTCACTCAATCATTCACTTACTCAATCACATTCACTTACTCACATTCACTTACTCACATTTCCGTAATCACATTCACTTAATCACATTCACTTACTCACGTTCACTTACTCACATTTACTTACTCACATTCACTTACTCAGATTCAGTTACTCACTAAATATGATTTGTCAGGTGCTCATTTGGCCGTTTCACTTCGCAGCTGTTTACATGTGAAGGAGACGTGCGACAAGCATGCAGTCTGCAACCATGCCTTGGGACATTTATATGATGCTTGTGGATCTGCACAACAAGGTACGTAGTTTAGTCAGTCAGTCAGTTGTCCACTTCAGTCAGTCAGTGAGCTAGTCAGAGTCAGTCCGTCAGCCAGTCAGTCAGTTACTCATCCATTAAGGCAGTCAGTGAGTTAGTTTGTTAGTACGTCAGTTAGTCAATTAGTGAGTAAGTCAGTCAGTCAGTTAGTCAGTCAATCAGTCAGTCAGTAAGTCAGTAAGTCAGACAGTCTGTCAGTCAATCTTTGAGTCAATGAGTTAGTCAATCAGTCAAAAGTCGGTCAGACCAGCATTGATTTCCTTTACTGACATTTGGCAGGTTGTGCTTCAATCGACCTGCAGATCTGCCACCACTCGTTGCTCACCGTCCACAGCTACGTGGGGTTGGATGTATTGCAGAGTGGTCGCTTACAAGAATGCTGGTGCTATGAACCATTAGGTTTGTTACAAGTTTACAACTTTCAACCACTCAAGTTATATATTTTACGAGTTTTCATAAGTTTCACATTTATAATTCAGTTAATGCAACCATTTCAGTGGGTTATTGACAGAATGACCCGATGGTGGATCAACACATCATCGTTCATTATGTATCATGTATGCTTAGTCAGTTAGACACTCTGCCTTCAGACACTCTATATTCAATCAGTGATCGAAGAGAAAATGTCTATTGTTTCACTTGGACTTCTTCATTTCTGAAGTCATCAAGGCACACGAATACCATTCAGAGTGATGTTTTCGTCGTGACCAGAGAGTTGAATAAACTGACGGACAATGGCAGAAACCCCAAAGCAACGCGTCAGGATCTGTGTCTCAAGACCAGTTTCAAACTTAGGACCGCCAGTTTCCCAGGCTGGCACCTTGACTAGACAGGCGACAAATCGACTACTATCGGCGACTATCAAGTCACTTAAAATAGTCCGTTAATTAATCTGTTTCTGAATTCACAGGTTCAGTATCCGAGTGCAAAACATTCCGTGAATACGTGTACCGTCATCCGTGTATCGGACATCTGGTCGACCGAAGTCAAGCCGGTTGGTTTGTGACCATCGGTCATACTATCATGAGTCGAACGATTCGTTCGTGTAACTATAGCATGAACAAAGTTTCTTGTTGCTGAAAGGTGTTTTTGATAACTTTTTTAACAAACAATTGGTGATTTGGTTACGTTTTATAGTATTCTATATAGGTTGTTTTCATGTGACTCAGGTGAAAAGCGTAGCATTTTTCTCACGTTTGCTTGCGCACCGCAAACAACATTGTTACCGGCTATGTATATCCGCGGTTCCTTGTAATGATAATAAAAAACGTCCAGATGTTTGAGATCAGAATTAGCCGTTTACTTCAGGATCTCGACATGATCTTCATGAAGATGCTGATGACGAGATTGTCATCGCTGAGTTGGACTCACATCCACGACATCCGGTTGCTGGTGAAGGCGATAAGAGGACAACCAGGTATATTGATTGAATAGCTGACTGACTGACTGACTGACTGACTGACTGACTGACTGACTGACTGACTGACTGACTGACTGACTGACTGACTGACTGACTGACTGACTGACTGACTGACTGACTGACTGACTGACTGACTGACTGACTGACTGACTGACTGACTGACTGACTGACTGACTGACTGACTGACTGACTGACTGACTGATTGACTGACTGATTGACTGACTGACTGACATGACTGACTTACTGACTGACTGACTGACTGACTGACTGACTGACTGACTGACTGACTGACTGACTGACTGACTGACTGACTGACTGACTGACTGACTGACTGACTGACTGACTGACTGACTGACTGACTGACTGACTGACTGACTGACTGACTGACTAACTGACTGACTGACTGACTCAATGTGAATCGCTACGTTCCTAATGTTACAGAGCAATAGGCCGATCCACACGAAGTCCGTACCACGCGGTCAGACATTGGCGCAAAAAATTGAGCCGAGGTTTGTTGACTTCACTCTTATCATACCGATACATTACATCTTTATCAAAACCAACCCGATTTCAGATCTGATCACGTTCCCACTGCGATTGGGTCAGATGGACTGTGACTACGCTTTGACGGCGGTGTGCCAGCCCCATCGACCCTGCCATGCTCTGTGGCACATGTTCCAGACTGAATGCACCGTCGACAAGTACAACGAATGCAAGATGCACAATCGGTCGGTTCATGCTTTTATTAAATGTTTTATTAAAATTATTATTATATTATTTGTCTTATTATTGATCTCAAAAAATCTTTTTTGTGCATATTTCTTGTTTGTTTCATTGTTCTTTATGATTCATTGACGAAACTGTGCAGAGCGTGTCACAAACATACGTGCTACAACAGTTCGCTAAACAAACAAACCGATGAAATGATGCCAGACAATAATTATAGTAAGTGCGCGCGCTGCAAACACAACAGCAAATCAACCATAGAAACTTGAAACCATTCTTTCATACATATTTTAATAAAAATTTGTTCGGCAATCAAATAAATTTTATCTAGTGCTAAGACGGGTGGTCCTGGTTCAAAACCTGACTTGAGACACATACCGCTCTAGGGTTTCCGCCATCACCCTGATAGTTTATTCAACCTCTGACCACTATGAACGCAACATTCTGAGGCGTGATTTTAGTTTACCTTGATGACATCAGTAATGAAAAATTACTTTGTATGTTTCAACGTCATGACAGGATGGCATAATCTTGCAAATGTTGGTTCAGTTGGTTTGACCTGTTCACTGTCCTTTATCGCAACCAAAACAGAACATTCCGAAATAGCCGTTGATGTGTCCACATCCGATCTCTCAGAATCCAGGCCAGATGCACCGAAGAATCAACAGACGTTGGCTAGTCATGAATTGCAGAGCAACAATCGGATTCCCATGGGAATCAGTGATAAACGGTGTGCGCTTGATTAGGCTGGTTCGGATTTTTATCTGTAACCTTATAGTCTTGGAGGCATCCGATGGCTGAGTTCGTGCCAGATCCTATCCAGGTTCAGCTTGATACAGCCTGGTCCACGAAGTCAATACCATGAATGTGAAATGATTAACATGAGTAATAATAATGAGCGGTACATATCTTCGTGTACATATTCGTAGTTCCCCCTGAAGTTTCATGTGATCTCGTCGTGAAAAATGCGTCACATAAAAAACTTGTTTCAAACTATATAGCATTTGGAATGGTGACAGCTGTAATCAGATTTGTTTCACACAATACTGTAAATAAAAAATGTTGTGCTTTTTTAACAAACCTTATAACGAGTGACAATTGTCTCAAAAAATACAGTATCCTGAATAAACACCTACATATGTAGCACCCTTGTTTCATCCAGTTAACTTGGTGAGCTTCAAAGACATGGCTTTTGACGCTCACTTTTTATGAGGGCACTATTAATCATGGCATCTGCAGCTGGATACGGTGTATTGTTTGATACAAAACAAACGTTTGCTGCCTGCATAGAGTACCTACTATTTTACATACAATAGCGGTTTTTAAAATGGCGTGTTGGTGAGCATGCCATATCACGTGTTCAGGTGTTCATACTGCACGCACTTCTGCATACTTTCTAACTTGATTATTTAAAACAAGTTCAAGTCTTCATCATTGTATCCTCCCCTCTTTTCATAAAAACAGTGACTTAATGTACAATGTTTGCCTTCATTGGCTTTATCATATTTCTTTCGGGCTTGCGAAAATCAGACAAAACAAGCATGCTTCCTTGTTTATATGTTTGCATTGCATTTGTTTTTTATTTGGGTCTCATTTGGTTTCCGACAGGGAAATAATTTCAGTTTGCAATTTGCCACAGTTTATCGAAGTGAAAAGCGCTGAACCAAAAGTTATACTCTCAGTAACATGTGGAACTTGATGGTGTGAGTTTTGAGTTAACGTGTACCCGGATTATTACCAAGTTAATAACGCTATAAGATTTACATTATTGCCATTTCACAGCAAACGTCAGTATTTGCCAAAAAGAGCTCTTCTTTTCACTTCCCAAAACAATTCTTCCTATTCTCAAGCGTTTCTTTGTCGCTTCCCAATCTTAAAAGAGCAGTAATTCTCCTCGCTTCCAAATGTTCAAACAAACCCAAATGAGAAAAACATGAACCTAAATGGTATCCACACGTCAAATTCGGCTTTCAATGCACCTTGCCCGTTTTTTGTAAGTTTAGCCATATTACATATGTTGTTGGTCCACGCGACACTGCTCACGGCCAATAAATCCGATTACCGTTTGGAGCGTATGCCTTTCATAACCGTGATGCCGTAAAGATCTGCTCCGTCCGACATTCCGTTAACTAGAAACTTCATTATACTTATATTATGGGGAAATGGCGTATGACGTTTTGAGCAACTGGATGGAGGCACTAACTTCCTTCTGAAGATATGCCGTTGGAAGCTACGTTTTAAGACTTTTTATTACGGTTACGGCTTTATTCAGGCTGATGTTCTGGTGAAATGTTTGTTGCTTTATGAACGTATGAAAATTTAACAAAAATGGCAAGATATATATTCTTGATAAATTGGCTACGTTTTTTACATATCCGGTTTGTTTCGTAAACTTCATTAGTTTTCCCTAATGAATTAAAGTTTTGTTGATATTGAAAGGTGTTCATAATTCCCAAACGTTTTCAAACTGTAAGTCACCGCCGTTTTATCGCATTTTGTATGTTCTCATGATTAGGATTATTGTAGCTCAACTCATTTTTTTAATCCATATCCCGTCCATGTTTTTTGTTATCTTACTGGTAGTTTCAGTAAAAACTCAGTAGAAATCAAATCGCAATGACTTGAAAGTAACAACAACAACAACAACAACAATACCTTCGTTACAAATACTCCAAGTACAACAACAACAACAACAATAACAACAACAACAACCACAACAACAACAACAACTTCGTCGTTTCATCTCATCCGAAATCAACGATGTGCGCATCCCAACTTTTGCCCTAACATTTGCCCAATATTGGACAAGTGCCAAAAGTACCCAATATGGGCAGTGTGGATGAATCAGTGCTGTTTGCCTTATGGATGTCATTTCTGGCCATCTGGCTGTTGGTCACCGTATTAATAGGAGTCCACTGTGTACGGTGGTGGAAGGTTAGATGTTGATAGTTGGGTGATGCATAGTTGATAATTGATGCATAGTTGATAATTGATGCATAGTTGATAATTGTGGATTTACGATAACTGTTGAGAGTTGGTAATCTCAATGCAACTGACAATCGGTTTCGGAAGAGGGTAAAACCCATTGGAAACTTTCTGGTCAGCATTTTTCTGAACACCTTCAAATCCAATCTCAGACTCCACTCCACGTCTCACAAGAAAATCAGTTGAAATATTTCAATATTGTTGAGAACCGATTAGTAAAGGATTTTGCTCACGGATTTCACCATTGTCAGGTCCTGGACGCGCAAGAGGGCGGTCGTTTATCAACAATGGTCTAACTGGCGGCACCAGTGATTTCCTTCGTTTTATCATAAATGTACATTAATATGTGGTTCGATAATAAAATTTTACTGTCATGCGATTGCAATGATTTTCACGGATTCATGTACATAAAAGTTAGACAAAACACAACGAGCAATCTGAGTTCTATCAACAACATGTATGATAAATTAGTATGGCACTAGCGGGTGAGATGGAAGAAAATAGTGGAATTCTCCTTTCTTTGGCACTTCCAAATTTTTTATGTGTTCCTTAAGTCCTAAAGTGTAGGTATAATGGCCTCAAAACGGATGATTCTCCTTTTTTGAAAAATCCCTGATATTAACTCGTCCAACAGTGGTGTATGGCACTGCCATACCATATTATGAACAATTACACATCGGAAATGGTTCATTCGATGATGGATGGTCGGGTACTCTGGCACTGGAACTTGTGCAAACACTCGTCATGACTTCCTGGCCACTACCAAACGAGATCACAGTGCATCTAAAAGGTTACCAGAGTTGCCATGCAGACTAAAGCGAAAAATAATCCAAAAGAAAAAATATATTAATAAACTCACACACCCACATAAGTCGAAAATAACATATTATTGTTTTGCTAGAGAAAAAGTGATAACAAAAACTGAATAGCTTTATTCGCTTCATAAACATCATTGCATATTCATAGAACGTATAATTTTTCCAATCATCAAACATTCTCAGCAGTTCTGTACAAATTATGCATGTGTGTGTATGACTTGAACTTATAG